>CM056993.1:231231487-231716839 GCA_029891345.1 Dryococelus australis
TAAAGAAATATACAATATAGTACAATGAATTTAATGAGTTAAAAATATGAAATATACAGAGTCAGTGTTAATTAAATAGCATTAAGTCATTGTGATGACAAAAGGATTACACAAGAAAATAAAATAGACACATTACCATACGGATACCGAAATTTATAATTTTAGTAATGGGAGATGAATAATTCATCAGTCAGCACGCCAACCTCTGAAATTCGATGAATTATATTTTAAAAATCTATAAGTCCCAAAACAATAACAATATCAGCACTATCAAAATCAATCAGTTAACTATTTTTATCTCTAATTTCTAAAACAATATGCTCAAACCATTCATTATTAATTTGATAAAAAGTTGAATATGCAGGCTCATGGACAGTAGAATCTCTAAAACCAAACATAATTTTTTTGGAAAACTAGCAATTATATCTGTTTCTAAGTGATTAGATTAATCATATAATGTGAACATTCCATATGCCAAATTATAGTGGACATCTATTGTTTTAAATATGTCCAAATTAGGTAATTTTCTGCCTATAACAACTTTGTCTTTTTCAATAGTCATATTTCTTTCAATTCCAAGCATATCAGAAAATCGGTCATCAAATTTAATATGTAACTTAGATTTAATAGATATTCTTATTTTCACATTATCTTCAGTTAATTCAATGATGTTTGTTGAAAATTGTTCAAATGAGTTTATAGACTCTTTTAATGGTTCAACATCATATTGTCCTTAAGGAATAGTGATAACTTTGTTTTTATCACCCACACCACTCAATTTTTTTATTGTTGTTATAGTATTATCGGATATATTAGGTGCCACAAATTTTGTGAGAAAACTAATCAATGCTATAGATTTTCCTTGATGAATTATACCATAGTGATGCTTCTTCTTTAGTATAGAAGTAATATTTGTATATTTAAATACTTTATTATCCATTTAGTAAAAAAACTTTTGTTATAAAAAAAATTCGATTGGGGTGTTGGTGTCATAATTTCCGAATAAAATTATAAATATGAAAAGAATAGTGATCTTTTCCCTGACAATGCGAGAGCCATTGTCGTCGGGCCCAGTAATTGCCGTAAAACATACTTGATGATTAATTTTTTTATAAGAATGGTTGGTTAAATTTAAATTAATTGTATGTTCGCGCAAAAAGTTTAAATCAAGCAAAATATATTCAGTTACAAAATGACTTTAATGTAATATTCATAAAGTTTAATGAAAATACGGAATACTTTTAAATAGCAATGGCGAAATGATTGTACTAGACCAATGTGAAAATAATTCTCTAGTCATTTTTGATGATGTAATATTAGAAAATCAAGATGTTATCTGCGAGTACTTCACTATGGGAAGGCATAAAAATTTTTATATATTTTATTTGGCACAGACTTATTCAGAAGTACCCAAGCGTATGGTAAAATATAATGCAAATCTTTTGAGTTTATTTAGACAAGAGGAAACAAATTTAAAACCTATATGTGATGATTTTGTTGGTAGAGATAATACATATGAGAAATTGAAATAGATTTGTTAAAAATGTTGGTGCAAAGACTATGGTTTTAACATTTAAGATATGAGTAGTAAAATGAAGGAAGGTTAGTATCGTAATAAAATAAATAACTTTTACAAAATAAATTAATCTCAATAAGAAATGTAACTGAGAAGTTGCACTTACTGTGGGGAATTCTTTTATCTGCTTCGACAAACATGCTCCAACCTAGTTGAGACAGATGAAAGAATTCCTTACAATGCTCGCCCTACAGGCAATAGGATGAAGTTTATCGAACAGTCTTCATCGAACAATCTTCATGTCTCAGAGCGAACACTTGGCACGACTCTAGATAATAACTCACTGGCCCTGACTATGCACAGGACTGCACAGTTGCGACACACTTGCCGAAACACTCTCGAGCTGGTCTCGATCTGCGAATGGCTTCATTTGTCAACCTTGGGCGAGCTCGGCGCAGTAGTTGTGACACACTTGGCTATAGAGTGAATCTCGATAAAGAACCTTCCAACTCGAAGTGGCTCGCCACTTGTGATTTACAACTCAATGATGAGATCGCCTTGCCTCCTTACCTCAGAGTCAAGGTGTTTTATTTCAAATGCAAAGCTCGTGGGTTCGAACTCCAGTCTGAAAAGATAACTTAATAATTTGAATCTGTGGCACCCATATTTTCACTATTAGATTATAACCAAAAATTAAAAATTAGAGCTTAAAAAAACCTTACTCATGCCTATATAAACTATGAGCAGTAGATGTTATTAATTGCTACCTCCTCAAACTCCAAGAAAAAATACTTTCCATAATATGAATGTAATAAAGCAGGTTTATAGCTGGAGTGTTCCCATATGATGTTAGGTGCCAAAGTCATATGGAAATGGTGGAACTAGAAAAAAAATTAAATATTATTTAAAAAAAAAACCCAATCACCTCTTCACTTAAAAAAAAAAATACAGGCCGGCCAAGGGGAGAGGTGATTGGGTTTATCAAATTTGAGTTTTACTGGTGTCAATATCAACACTGGAAAAAAATATAACAGATCACTAGCAAGGTGTAAAAAACCCCAAACCGGGAGGTCCCTGGCATGGCATAACAGCCCGTACACCATTAGTAATTTATTAAAATAAAGCTTACCATAGGTGAAATATGTGTTGAATGAATAAACAATGAACGAATGAATGATGAGCTAACGAAAAATTATCGAATATTGAACACATTTTATGTGTGTTGAACAAACAATGAACAAATGTTGAACACATTTTGTGCATTGAATGATTGATGAACAAATGTTGAATGTGTTTTATGTACTTTAAACGATGTTACATTTGAAGTAATCAGCCTTCTTACAATCGATTAAAAACATTTTTTTGACCTTCAATTTGGTTTTGTTCAAATTGTTGAGAAAAAAAAAATAACATAAAAGGATGGAAAATAAATCTGTTAAAGTATCACACAACAATACTAATAATACAAAATTGGTTACATTATTTGATTTAAATAATTAAATAAAAATTTATAAAAGATAACTGTTATATTAGATTATAATAATAGACCTTGTTTCTGTGCTTGTCATATAGCAGAAATATTGGGTTATAAACGAGCTAGGCAAGCTGTATTTTATAAGATTAAAGAAACATATTAAAAATCATATGATTATTAGGTGTCAGTAAAACACTGTCCCGTGGTGCTATCCAAAAATCTAACCATTTTGTAAATGAATCTGGTATTTTTCAATTTCTAGCAAAATATTGAATGGCATTGGTTGGAAAATTTCAAAATTGGTTGTTTGAAGAATTTCTCCCATAAATTAGTAAATATGGAGAATACAAACTTAACTTACTATTAAAAGAAGAACTACTCAAGTTTGAACGAATCGCTTTAGAAAAAGAACAACTTGCTTTAGAATTTCAAGAAAAATATATGAAGAATAAAAAGAAAAAATGAAACTTCCAGAAGAAAATTAAAAATTAGAACAATTTAATATGAATAAGAAAATTTTATAGATACAGTTAAAAAAAAACAAAGAATGCTTATAAATGCATGGCAATATCAAATCGATATGATTGAATTAATAATTTTAAAGTTGATAAAACCGATAATTTATTCACCAGAAATTCTAATTTTAATTAATTACATGATGAACAAGATAAATTATATATTTGTTTCCACAAGGAAGTTTATGATGTAAACCAAACAGAAATATTAATTCACAAGCTACTAGATGATTTTCGTGAAAAAATAGTAAGGAAATATTTGTTTTGATACTCCTATACTTAAAATTGTACAATTAACAATTAAAAACATAAATGAGCCTTTTGATTACATAAATAATTTAACTTAAAATCATTTGACAGAAATATATTCTTTAAAACCAGTTATTCCAGAACCAGTGTCTTTAAGTAATGATGACGAATTATCGCATAATCTGCAAACAATACTGTTTAAAGTATTGGATGATTTCGTTGTCGAAAACCAATTTAAAATATCAAATAAAGATTTGTTAGACGTATTAGACTTGGGTAACAGGAGCAGTACAAAATCTTAGAAAGAGACAAAACCATTATTAAATTGGAAGAATAGTAAAAAAAAACATTCACTTATGACAATACACAGATTATAATTACATATAATTAATTTTGGTTTTGGAAACTAAAGATATAAAAAAAAAATGTTTTCATATTACAGGGCCCCATATGATGGACCCTGAAAATTATTCAAAACTTCAGCTGTGGGTCAGCCTGCACATGAAAAACTCGCTAGATTGAAAATGTTATCTACTAGATTCTATTAAAAAGTATGAAGATTTGGTTTACATAATTCAATTTTTTATGATAAACCGATAACTGTTGTACTAGATGAGAACAATGAACCCTGGTTTAGAGGGAAATATGTGTATATTATATTAAACTGTTCAAGAACAGAAAAAGCTTTAATACAAATGATATTGAAGACCAAACTTCCTTACCAAATTTGAACTACCCCGTTTTGGGGCCATTTGTAAGAAATGAAAGGTCGTACATATTTATTAACAATTTAACTAAAAATCATTTAGTTGAAATATATTCTATGAAACCAATTATTCCAGAAGAAGTGGATTTAAGTAATGATGCTAACTAATCATGTAAGATGCAAACAAAACTGTTCAAAGTATTAGAAGACTTTATTGTTGAAAACAAAATAAAAGTAACGCGTAAAGATTTATTAAAAAGATTAGAATTAGGTTACACAAGTAATGCAAAATCTTGGAAAGAACCAAAAACAATTATTCGATTGTAATTATAGCAAAAACCCAGTTACTCATAACAATAGAAAAATTATAATTATATATAATTATTTGTGTAACCAGCAGTTACACCATAAGTAAAAATATTTAAATTCACAATACATCTGTTTTGATAATCCAAGAGTTGTGTGAATGATCAAATCCTAACATTTTGCATAAATTGTATCACATCTGGTCTTCAAAACTTTTTCAGCCAAATATTCATCAGGATAGTAAGGTTTCATAATTTTATATTCATAAAAGCATCGTAATTTAGTACCTCAAAAATACTAAACAATTCTGTAGTCCAATTAGCTGTATAACCCTTTTCAAAGATTCGTTTATCTTTGCTCACAAGGACAATATCGTCAACTTTATATTTCAGTTTAGTAAACATATTCACAAAATCTTGTTGTCTTTAATATTTTTTTTAAATGACTTCAATTGGTTTCATACCAATACTCGATGTTTTGTATTGTTATATTCTTTCACTAATTCATTTAATATTTTTACCCATTTGTAATTGCCATTTAAAGCAAATTTTGTTCCACATTTTGTTCTTCATTGTAAGATTATATCTCTCTACAACACTGGCTTTAATTTCACTGAGTGTAGAATAATGATTGATGTTATATTTATGCATAAGTTCTTTAATTATTTTATAATAAGATTCTGATCCATTGTCACTTTGTAAATAAAGTGGTTTTCTTTTAATCAGTAAACAGTCAAAAGTATCTGCTACATTTTGAGCAGTTTTATCCTAAATTTGTATAGCAAATGCATATTTTGGAAAAAAAAAAAAAACCCATCGATAATTGTCATATAATACTTGTAACCATTGTTTATATGTGATAGTTCTTTTGAATTTCCAGTATCCATCTCAACAAGATGGATTTGGCATAAATCATAAATTCCTAACGAAATTACTTTTCTTCTTTGAAAATACCTGCTTTGCCTGTTTATATAATTAATTAATTATTCCTCCTCTTACATTGGGACATTTTTTTTATGTTGGTCTATCAGTTATACTTATTGAATATTTATTTTTCTAAACTAATCGTCCATTTTCAATATTTACATTTTGTATATTATTATTTTTAGTAACTTTCTTACACTTCAAGTGCCAAGTATTCTCCATGTAATTATAAAGAATATAATTAATATTTATATTTTACGAATATTCCTATTGTAGTCTTCAAGCCAACTCTATGAATAGATATTTTTTCTTTTTTATTTTCAAATATAAAGTATCACCTCTGTAAACAACAAAAGGCTTAGTGTAATCTTTTTTTGTCATACCCTTAATTACAACCACATCATCGTCAGGTAAAATAAAATAAGCAGTAGTTATTTTATAAACAGTACTGTATATCTAAAAAGTATAGAAAATTATATTATTTTCTAAGTGAAAAATATAACTAATTTTATCCCACTTTACAGGTAAATAAAATATACATATATATGATTTTTCTGCCTTGCATTTTTCAACTTTCGAGTTAACACGTGTTTCACAATAATTCAAAACTGATTGGTTTAAATTTTACAATTTATCGGTTATTTCTTTTTCAATAAATATTTTACTGACCGCATCTTTTCCATTTATAGGATCAGCCAAATTATTAATTTTATTAATTCTACGGTTATGAAGAAAAACATAATCTTTGTATAAACAAAATCTTTACTAATTTGATCTTGTATAGCAGAAACAATAATATTGTATTTTGAAACTACATATGTTTTAATTCATTATTATTAGCGTCAGAGTTTTTATTTAGAAAATTGATTAATGGTTTCCCAAATATACATGTCATTTAATAGCAAAGAAATTATATCATGTATCTTAAAACCTCTCAAAAAAAGATGTAACACAATTGAACAAAAATGTCCATTGATAAATGAATTTTAATTTTGAATTCTATTATCATTGTAATAAACATTTCTCTTTTTGAAGTAATTAGTTAAATAAGTAGGAATACTACCTTCACATGAGTCGTAATAGTAAACATAATAATTTTCATTTAAACACAAACCCAATAAGTACCATGATTTGGTGAATGTCTAAATTAACCACATCACGTTCATTTTTGTTCATTGTTTTTGGTAGTTCGCCAATCATATAAACATTTCTGAAATTTTTTACATTAAATTTTTTACGTATTTTTCAATATCGAAATTAGATAAAGGTAATATATTAAAATCTATTCTGGTCTCCCCTTTTCTGCAACTAAACAACTTCCTGATTTATTTTCCGTTGCCAAATTATGTCTATTTTGTTCTTTTCATTCTTTTTATTTTTTTCTAGTTCGTGCAACAGAATTGTAACTTGAGCTAGTTTCTTCAGCTAAAGCACCGAGTGCAGTAAAATTTGAATCAAAAATGGCAAAAAACCACCATGATATAAACTGCTTCCAGATTTTTCTTTTAGTTTTTTTGTGATTGTTGGTATTGACAAAGTTAATTTGAAGCCGTTGCCGTGTTTTAAATTTTTCTTTTTTCTCTCAAGTTGTTACTTTGTTAAAAAATTATCTATACCCAGATATCTTAATTGATCAATGAGTATATCGAATGTTATATTTGTTAACTTCATTTATAAGTACTAACCGATATATTTTAAATAGGTCAAACGTTTATATTCATAATGAAGCATATGTAGGTTTTTTTTTTTTTTAGTTTTCTATGTAATATCATCAAACCACGTAATTAATTCAAATTTAACTTTATATGCTGGCTGTATCTATTACAACCCTCAAACCGGTACCCACGAAATCTGTCTTACCGACATTTTGTAAGATGATATATGAGATATTAAAATTTTTATGTAATATTTCCGGTAGGAAAATATTCCCACCAAATTTTCCAAACAAAAAGCACTACAGCTTGTCGTGTAAACTGATGTTTTGAGTGAATCAGACACATATTTTCAAAGTTGAGGATATATAAAGATTTTAGTTCAATGTGTTATATCTGCGAAACTACATAACAAATTTCATCTTAACTCTGTATGCTGAGATTATGTACTACAAATATCATACTTTGTCCATTCAGACTCCTTTGTCCACCATTTTGTAAAAAAAAAACACCTGAATGGGATATAAAATTTTTATGTCATATATCGAGAAAGAATCATCCAACTCCTTCCAAATTTGGCGAAGAAGTTATACTATGGTAGACTGTGATTATTTGTGTTTTAAAAGTGCCAAGCACTTATTTTCGGAATGGTGGTTATAAAAATATTTTAGCTTGGTGTTCTCTATCTATGAATCTATGAGACCGATTTTAACTTAACTTTCTATATTCTATCTACGACAATCATCGAATATTCTAATACATAAATATTATGTCCTCCATTTAAGAAGAGATGCACATGTAAATAATTGATGTTTTATACCATATATCGAGAGACTATTAACCAAGTCCCTCAAGATTATATACTCATGTAGTGGTAAAGTAAGGTATATCAACTTATATGTTTAAGGTGGTGTAGGTTTTTTTATAATGGTGTTAATATAAATAAGGTTGGTTAGTATGTTATATACAAAGCAAATTCAGCACACTTCAACCAAATTTCGTACACTAGCATTATTCATTAGATGCAACAATTGTGCATACACTGGTCATCTTTCGCAAAAAAAGTAGTGAAATTTTTTTTACATTTTACCATGTTTCCGGAAGAACTCGAATAATTTCTATGAAATGTTACACACCATTGGTGCTACAGATGACATTTTTAAACTAACAGGAATTTAGTATTGCCAGATATCGATTTTTAATATGGCAGCCATATCATTATTATAAGGTTTTTATATTAATTAAAATGTTCAACCATATTCAATCACACTTTGTATGCTCAGAGTTTCTGTTAGGAGCAGCGTCTACATAGCCTCTTTTTTAGGGAAATTTGTAAGGAAGCGCCAAATACGAAGAGAGTTTTTATGCTATACATCATGGGCCAATCATCCGATTTTTACCAAATTTTTCTTACAAGTAGCCTATGCTAGACCTTTTAAACGTACATGTTTTAAGTGACTCTGACAATTACTTTCAGGTAGTTAAACCCTATTATTCAAAATATTACGCTGACTACATCAAAAGTTGATCCATAATGCAGTTGATTGCATGCAAGCTTATGGCACAAGGTTTCTTGTATTCAAGTCCCGGGTAAGGCTTGTGTATATTTGTAATTTTCTCACTACTGTGTAATATACTTGTTTTATCTCCAATGATACTGCTCTCAACAAGACTTGAAGGTCTACCTGCAATTTTAACTTTGAAGAACTTTATTTAAAGTTATTTTAACCAGTGTATAGGAAAGTATGGTCATTGGTTATTTACGTAACATCTTGTCGAAATTATATTTCGGGTATAGTGTTGATCAGTGTTAGAGAATATTGTCAAAATTGTTCAAGTAGTTTATGACACGTCATTCTTTTAGCTATTTGTATGCTTCTATAGTTAGACAAAAATGCAAAATGACATTAAAACACTCGCTGTGGCCAATAAGTGTTATCAATACAGTATATTTCAGCAACATGTTGAATACAACAATGTGTACCGGAGTGAGGATCCACATGATCTTGAGAAATTCCAAGCAGAGCCCAAGAAAAATAACAAAAACCCTGAAAAAACGCTGTTTGCGAGAAACAATATTCCAAATTTATAGCAAAATTTACAAATGTTTACTTGGCTTAGTCACGGAAATGCAGCAGTCATTAACCACTGGGAAGTCTTCGATGAGAAGTTTTGTGTTCTTGAGAGTAGTAATTGGGTAGGTTGAGGATAATGCTCTTTTTAGCCTATTTTTGATCCATAAAACCTCGAATGTCACCTCACAAGGAAGCAATTTCAAGCAAAAACCAAACCATTTCCTACGATTTCTAGCCAAAAACCTCAAAAAGGCCCAAACCCCCTCCCCCCAAAAGCATCAAAATAGTCCAAAACCCACCAAAATAAAACATTTTTATAAATCCCCAGAAGCCACATTACCCCCCTTTTTCCCTCATTTTCGACCACCAAAATGAAGGGGGGAAAAAACAATTTAACACCAAAATCAAAACAATTCCTGACCAAAAACAGGAAATTTTACCCTCCCAAAACAAGCAATTTTATGTCAAAAACAAGCACTTTCATCTCCAAATTAGGCATTTTTTTACAACAAAATCAAGCAAATTTACCTTGTGTTTCAGAAATAGTCGTTCAGGATTTTTTTTAAAAAGTATTTAGCCCAAAATGAACCAAAAATCAAACAGATATCTCGCTTTTCTGAACAAATTTCCACGTTTTCTAGAAATGCTAATTTTGCAAGCTAGTAATCTAAATCAAACAACTTTAACCCAAAAAACAAGCACATTTACTTAGTTTTTTTTCCAGAAATAGTCGCTCAGGATTTTTTAAAAGTATTTAGCCCAAAATTAAGCCAAAACCAAGAAAATTTCATGCTATTTAAGCAACTTTTATCACATTTTTTATAAATGCCAATTTTGCAAGTGAGTAATCTAAAATCAAATAAATTTCACCCAAAACAAGCAAATTATAAAAGATGACATAGAAATTACTAAACAAAAATATAAACCCCCAAACACCATTCCTTATAAAATAGAGTTAGAAGATGTGAGGTTAGAAAGAACTATTAAGAGAATTACCAGAAATTTTTAAAAGAACTTATAAAAGAACATTATTATTTATGGGATTTGGATATAACACAATATTTCGCTGCAAATTTTAATAAAGAAGGGATGATTAAATTTAAGTAAATAATTTAAATATTCGTGTGGAAGAAAAACATAAAAAGAATGTAATGTAATAGTTAATAATAATTATTCTGTTGGAAAAGATTGCTAAACATATATTAATAAAAATTCAAAAGTTGAAGTCTATAAATAAAATTATTTATGAATATGCTAACTCTGGAGTTAATAAATAACTTGGTAAACACATTATGGATTTCTAAAATTTCCCAGATAGACAATTAAATGAAACATTGCGTCTAAATTAGCAAAAGAAAAGAGAATTACTATATTAGAAGCAACAATCTATAACTATATTAACAAAGATTTCCAAAAAGAACAAGAAATCTACCTTTTAAAATATTGTTTAGAGTTTGTAAAAAAAGTACTAATTATTTCCTAAATACACCATTTTATTTTGTCTTTATTTCTAATATATGCGAAAAATTATCACATTCTTTACAAAATAATTGTTTTGTTGTTTATAATAATCTTCTACGATATGTCTATTGGGGAAATAATAATACAAAAATACTAACTGAAATACAAATTAAATTGACCGAGAATAAAGGAGAGAGAGACAAATTAGTTAAGTATGTTCTATGTGCATTTAGTTTTAATTTATTTTCAGCTAATTACTTAGAAATTTTAGATGATGGAGAAAATTGGAATATTATATCCATAAACCAAAAATGTTTCATTAAATGTAGAGAAACATATTTTTCTAAATCTCATAATTTATTATCTAAATACCAACATAAATAACTAGAGACGAATCTGCATTAGTGAGAAGCAATAATATAACACCGCTGGTTTTAAGAAAAAGAACAAATGTTACAAACAATCTATATCCTTCTAAATTAAATTTAAAGAAATCAAACCAATTAATCGGCCATATTACAATCTACTAAAAAGAGAGAGTAAAAATTAGACAATTTATATATACAGAAAAGAAAATTCGAATACTAAAATAATACTCTTGCCTTAAAAGTGGAACATAAGAATCTGTAAGGGAAGGAGAAAAAAATAAAAGAAACAGAAGAATAATTTATTAATTATTTTAAACGACAGTGGATAGATTTCGGTACAAATTGAGTATATACAATATAAGCGTTTGTTCTAAATGATATAGGTAAATTTACATATGTAGGCGTTGAGTAGAAAAAAAATGTATTTCGCTTCGTTTATATTGTTGCAGTTAAAAGTAAAAATAAATTTATAAAAATTAAGGATGCTGGAAATCTTCTAAAAAAAGGATTCATATGTATTCCATATAATAGTTTTAGACACAGGTTAGAAAATTTCCATTATCCAAAAGAAGACCCATTTATGGAAATAAAAACAAATGGTATCACAACATTTAATGGGAACTCTTATAAAAAAAAAAGACAGCATAAAATCATTATATATTTTCGATGACAAAGAAGGTTTATTATATAAAGAAGAAGATAAAGAAATGATCGAAATAAAATGGAAGATATACTTGGGAAAGCACAAATAATTGGTTTAAAAGATTAGAAAATTTACAAGCTGGATAAGATTGAATTATTTCCAATATTTCCGTTAGATCTTAGCGTGGAAAGGGAACGTACATTTAAAAATTCGAAAATGTACAAAATTGTTTTTGTTCTAATTATCGGCTGGAGAAAGAAATTCAAGATAAATTAGTAGATTTAAATTATTAAATAAAAATTGGAACAGGTGTATTATAAACAACACCATATAAAAATACAGAGAGATTAGTGTTTGTTGCTTAATTTTTATACATTAACATTTGTAACTTGGAAGTTTTCTGATATATTTATATATATTTTTTTAAAGTAATTTAACATCTCTGTTGGATAGCGGCTATTAATTCTAACTAAACGGTCGATATATGTGTTTATATAGTGTTTTCCAAAAACATACACAGGATGAATTAATTTTCCATTTTCCGGAGAGTAACTGTGGTACACATTAAAGCCTAAGTAACTATGCAACAATATCCAAAATTATTTTTTATTTAATTTTTATGTAATCGCTTCATATTCTTTCTAAGGTGCGATATTTTTGGGGACTCAAAATTTTCCATTTAATTGCTAACAAATATTTAAAAGAAAAGTTACATTAAAATATAGAATATTTTAAGCGACTATTTGGAATTAGTCAACCTTAACAGGACGTTAGGGTTGAAAGACAAAGGAAAAAATTAAATTTATATACAATATTTTTGTGGGGATGTTAACTTTTCTATTTAATTGCTAACAACTATTTTAAAACAATGTAACTCTAAAAGATAAGAGATTTATTGATCTTAAAAGCGACCCTGCCGAAGGGACACCTTTAAACACACACACAAATGCTACATTGAAAACTTTTTCATTTAATTGCTAACAAATATTTTAAAATAAAGTAACCTGAAAAATGGAATATTTAAGTATGTTTTTATGTTTAAGTAAATTTTTGTGTTTAATAAATGTATAACCAATATCTTAACTCCAAGATTTTAGCTTTGTTCTACACCAATAAGAAACCCTAGCAAGATAACAGAGAAAAATTAAATAATTTGCTAGTAGAAGAGTACCAAGTAGAATGTTTAGATGTAATTTTACTTAAGAATGGATGTACTATAATTACAGTTTACGATAAGGAAAAAGACACATTTCTAGAATCAATGCACTTATATAAGCAAACTAGATTGGAATATATTAGAAGAATTCTGCACTTCAGTTATAATTGTTTTTAGAGAAGAAGAGGATAATGCAGAAGACGAAAAAGAAGAAGAACCCACGGGCATGGATAGTAAAATAGGTACTGGCTATCCTTATTACTGCAACAGGAGGAAAATATAATGCACTATTAAACACTTATAATTATTTAATCTTCTCTTTTCATTATTATTTATTTTCTTCCATGGACGTAAGTACACTAAATTGTATTGCAGCATAGGACAATTTTCGTTATAATGGTGTTAAAACAAGTTTATGTTCCATGTTGAACGAATGTAGAATCGACGTTTAATATATATTAGTTAAACGTTTTTATATTGTAATAATTTGTTCAATTATTTATATATTTAATTTGAATTTAATAAATATAATGTATATTTTTTAGTTTTAACATGCATTTTAATGTTCGATTAAATATCCATTTTAACGTTCATTTTAACATTTAACGTTCGTTTTTACATGCGTTTAGCACTCATAACATGCGTTTAGCATTTGCGTTCAGCGTTCATAACATGTGCTTATCGTTTGCGTTTAGCATTTAGAGTTTGCGATTAATGATTATAACTTGTGTCTAGCATTTTGCGTTTAACATTCATAACATGTGTTTAGCATTTGCGTTTAGAGTTTGCGTTTAGAAAGTTGAATTTTTGTGAGGGCACCGAAATTGTTGCCAGTGGCCATGTTGGTGGCCAGTACAGCGACGACAGCCATTTGCAGAATGGCGGGAGTTGGTGGCGGGCAGCCAGAAGTCTGGATGCCGCCGTTGACCTTGACATTTGGCCACCATTCCAAACATAGAAAATTTACCTCTTAAAATAAAAAAAAAAAACGAAACAATATTTGTAGGGAACTTTTTAATCATAAGACCATGGCAGCCGAAGTGTTTATTTATGGATCTGGTATATATTCTTTAATTTTATTTTTCTTTATAATATTTAGTGTTAAAGTGAAGATAAAATAATTATAAGTGCTTCATAGTGCATTATATTTTCCTCCTGTTATAGTAATATTGATAGCCAGTACGTATTTTGTTAACCATGCCCATACGTTCTTCTTCTTCTTCTTCGTCTTCTGCATTATCCTCTTATCCCTTAAAACAATTATAAATGGCGTGCAGAATTCTTCCAATATATTTATATCTAGTTTGCTTATCTAAGTCCATTGATTCTATAAGTGCGTATTTTTCCTTATCGTAAACTGTAATTATAGTACATCCATTCTTAAGTAAAATTACATCTAAACATTCTACTTGGTACTCTTCTACTAGCAAATTATTTAATTTTTCTCTGTTATCTTGCTAGGGTTTCTTATTGGTGTAGAACAAAGCTACAATCTTGGAGTTAAGATATTGGTTATACATTTATTAAACACAAAAATTTACTTAAACATAAAAACATACTTAAAATATTCCATTTTTCAGGTTACTTTATTTTAAAATATTTGTTAGCAATTAAATGAAAAAGTTTTCAATGTAGCATTTGTGTGTGTGTTTAAAGGTGTCCCTTCGGCAGGGTCGCTTTAAGATCAATAAATCTCTTATTTTTTAGAGTTACATTATTTTAAAATAGTTGTTAGCAATTAAATAGAGAAGTTAGCCCCCCAAAGATATTGTATATAAATTAGATTTCTTTCATTACCTTCGAACCCTAACATCCTGTTAGGATTGTTATTTACAATTATTCACTTAATATATGCTATCCTTTTATTGTATCTTTATTTTAAAATATTTATTCGCAATTAATGAAAAAAAATCGAATTTCCCAAAGATATTGCACCTTGGGAAAAATATGTAGAGGTATACATAAGTAAAAATGAAATAAAAATAAAATAGAAAAATAATTGTGGTTATTGTTGTAAAGTTTTATAATGAGTACCACAATTACTCTCCAGAACATGGAAAATTAATTCGTCCTATAGATGTTTTTGCAAACATTATATAAACCACTATATCGAAAGTTTAGTTGGAATTAATAGCAGCTATCCAACAAAGATGCTAAATTACATTAAAGAAATTAATATAAATATACCAGAAAAATTCCAAGTTACAAATGTTAATATATAAACATTAAGCAACAAACACTAATCACTCTATATTTTTATCTGGTGTTGTTTATAATATGCCTGTTATAATTTTTATTTTATAATTTAAATCTATTAATTTATCTTGAATTTTTTTTCCCCAGTCAATAATTAGAACAAAAACAATCTTGTACATTTTCGAATTTTAAATTATATATTTCCTTTCCACGATAAGTACTAATGGAAATATTGGAAATAATTAAACCTAATACAGCTTTTAAAATTTCTAATCATTTACAATCTATTAGTTGTGCTTTTCCAATTATATCTTTAATTTTTATATTTTCGACTAATTGGTTTAATTTCTGTTACGTTATAAGGATATAGATTCTTTGTAATATTGATTATTTTTCTTAAACAAGTGGTATTATATTATTGCGTCTTACTAATGGTAATTCTTCTATACTTATTTATTTTGGAATTGTACAAAATAAATTATTAGATTTAGAAAAATATGTTTCTCTACATTTAATAAAACATATTTGGTTTATGGATATAATATTACTATTTTCTTCATCTTATGAATTTTCTAAGTAATTAACTGGCAATAAATTATAACTAAATGCCCGTAGAACATACTTAACTAATTTGTCTCTTTCTTCTTCATTCTCTGGGAATTTAATTTGTAATCCAATTAACATTATGTATTTTGATTTCCCCAATAGACATATCGTAGAAGGTTAGTATAAACAACACAACAACTATTTTGTAAAGAATTTGATCATTTTTCCTACCTCTTTGAAATAGAGACAGAATAAAATGATGCATTTAGGAAATAATTAGTACTTTTTTATTAACTCTAAACAATATTTTAATTGGTCCATTTCTTGTTCTTCTTGGAAATCTTTGTTAGTACAATTATAGATTGTTGCTTCTTGTCTTGTAATTCCGTTTTCTTTTGCTAATGTAGAAGGAAATATTTCTTTTAATCTTCTATCTGGACAATTTAAAAGATCTTTAATGAGTTTACCAAGTTGTTTATTAAGTGCTGTGCTTGTATATTCGCAAATAACTTTATTGTAGATTTAATCTCTTGAATTTTTATTAACATATGTTAAGCAATCTTTTGGAATATAATAATTATTATTAACTTTTACATTACATTATTTTTTATATTTTCCTTCCACGCAAAAATTTGAATTATTATTGAAAAGTTAATCATCTCTTCATTATTAAAAGTTCCAGCGAAATATTGTGTTATATCCAAATCCCATAAATAATAATGTTCTTTTCTAAGTTCTTTTAAAATTTCTGGTAATTCTGTTAGCAGTGTTTCTAACTTCACATCTGCTAACTCTATTTCATTAGGGATCGAAATTAGGTTTTTATATTTCTGTCTAATAATTTATATATCTACGTTTATAATTTGCCTGTTTTGGTTTTTATTTGTTTGATTTAGATTACTCGCTTGCAAAATTGGCATTTCTAGACAACATGAAAAAAGTTGTTTGAAAAGCGAGAAATTTGCTTGATTTTGGGCTAAATACTTGTAAATATCTTGAGCGACTATTTATGAATAACGGAGCAAATTTGCTTGTTTTTGGGTTAAATTGGTTTGATTTAGATTACTCGCTTGGAAAATTGCCATTTCTAGAAAACGTGAAAAAGTTGCTTGAAAAGCGACAAATTTGTTAGATTTTGGCTTGATTTTGGGTTAAATTCTTAAAAAAAAAAATCCTGAGCTACTATTTTTGAAACACGAAGTAAATTTGCTCGATTTTAGGGTAAAAAATGCTTAATTTGGAGGTATAATAGTTTGTTTTTGACACTAAAATTGCTTAATATTTGGAGGGGTAAAATAGCTTATTTTTGGACTAAAATGTCTAGATTTTGTGGTTAAATTGCTTTTTTCCCTTTGTTTTTGAGGGTCGAAAAATTGAGGGGGGGGGGGGGGAGATGTGGCTTCTGCGGGTTGATAAAAATGCTGTAGGAAACGGGTTGATTTTGGCTTGAAATTGCTTGATTTTGAGGTGAAATTCGAGATTTCGTCGGTCGAAAATAGGCTAAAATAGGATTGTCCTCAATCTATCCATATACTACTACTGGAAATTTTTTTTTCAATTGCGGAGTTTGCACGAACCACGGCGATGCAGGCAGTCGTATTATTATTGTGCGATAACATTTACCATTACCTTATTTAAATATTTAGTTTATCTGTAGGAAAGTCTACTAAGATTAACAACACGTGTCTGTCAAAAAATTATGTTGTTTTATCGTCTTTCAAATAAATGTATGTATGTCTACAGTACTTTCATAAAACAAAACGTTTAAGACAACAACTACGCTTACATAAAAGCGCTCTTGAGAATTGTTTGTGAAGATGTTTGTGTACAAAAATAGCACTACGAGTTCGGTTTTGCTGTCAAACAGAATAATTATGAAGTTGTCTTCTTGTACTGTGACAAAGATGTATAACCCAGTATAAAACAATTTTAGTCTGCCTAGCGCAGATAGGTACGACGTATGTCGCTAGAGTCAATTCCCCGATGTTTGAACTATATTACTATACGATCGTATGCCAGCCCTTCCCTTCGCAGTGTTTGATCTACGTTACTACACGAGCAACCCTCCGGGCGTAGCTACTTTGCCTGCTGCTGAGAGCGATTCGCCTCGGGTTTGCAAATCCCCCCTTATATTGCACCACATCGATGTATTCTTTCACTTCCTAGTGGCTCAGCTTACTTTCCTGTCACGCGACCTTCCGTAACATGAAATCCACGCTCGCCTGAAAACAAGGAAATTACCTTTTTTACAAACTTTCGTTAAACGATGTTCCAGGCACAATGTGATACCAAACAATCCTCATAAATCGTAGAGACTTGGCTTGGGTTTGCCTTATTGTTCCAAGTGTCAGAATACTATCAGCAATTTTATGGAAAACTCCACCGACAAAACACTTGGGAATAAATCGCCGAGAAGTAGTGAAACGCCGGAATACGTGGGAAGAGAATTCGATGCCTTAGTTCAACAGTATTACAACTCAAACTATAGTATTTTAAAATTAATTGCCTTACAATATGCAGTACAGAAATTTCTGTTACATACAAAAGTGAGAGATATATTTCTCAAGCACGATACTTTCAATGTTTTCAAGTACATGGAAGAAAACATTACTACTGATATTTAAATTGATGCGAATCAACCATCCTCTCTACCTTGCCTCGCGAATCAAATTCTTGTCTTCGCATCACATGCATGGAACTCGTTCTCGTATAGCAGGTAAACATGACATTTCACCGCACAGAACTAATTACTACTCTGGATCATTCCCCGTTAATAATAGCTGCCGCCTCTGGAATTGCTTGGAACAGCGTCTTACGCAAGTGGAGTCAGTCACTACCTTCAAAAGTTCAATACGCAAATGTTTGTTTGAATTAGCTCGCCAGTAATTACTCAGTACTAGTGACGTATCTGTACCTCTACCCTCTCCCCTCCTCGTAAAGACACCTAACTGTGTGTGCATGTGTGTGCGTGTGTGTGCATTTGGGAATTTAAATTTTAACCATTTCTGTATTTTGTTTACTGTATTATTTGTGTGGCTGAATTGTTTTACAGCAGACCAGACTAAATTCTGTTAGAGTGTGGTTGTGCAGAAGAAAAGGCACTCTTGACTTAACTGCGCCATGAAATAAGGCAATTAAATAAAAAAAATCAAACCCGCAGCTATCCAAAGCATTTGGTAACGTTCTCAAATACTCTGAACCAATCACCCGATCTGAGCGAAACTTGTAGTACAGCCCTCGATGTGAACAGTGAATATCTCAAGTATTTCAGATTGATCCGCAATTAAATGAGCCATTTAAAAGTAGTGCTTGGTTCCAATATACTGATTACTTATTAGGCCCATGTTTAAGTTAACCCTCTGAGCAGGGTTAATATTGTAAAGATATCTAGGACCAGCTACAACCCCCACAGTAGAAACACGAGTTGTGTTTGTCTCTGTGGTTCCGCTAATTCTTGTCCTATTGGTTCACAATCCACGGGAGAAGCCCAATGTACTGAACAACGTTCATTTTGTTATGGTGGGCATTAGCGTGAACCCGCCTTTAAACGAGCCTTCATCTTTGAACGCGCCATAGGTAGACACCGCAGTATTCACCTTGTAAAACACCCGAGGCGAAAGAAAACTAGCCGCAAGGACACATCAAAGCGGGAACATAACAAGCTCTCCGCAGTTTCGCCACGAGGTGGAAAGCAATCCAAGACAATTCAATTATACATTATTGTTAATAAAAGATATTGCACCAGGAAAAGGTGTCTGTCTGCTGCCAGTCACCGAGACGAGAAGATGATGCTCTGGACACAGCACCATCGTGCACGACCGCCGTTAATGTGATGCCAGTAAGCCTACGGTGACTTCTCAACGTAAGGTGATCGTGTAGATAAGGACGTTAAACCTAAACTAAATATGTGGCACTACTCAAACTAATTACGCCCCACACGTTACAATATATGAAATTGTATTATAATGTTTAAATCAGCTATAACTCTAATTATAAACCTTTTTATACCCTTGTATCTTGTGCGTTATGATTTACTAGCTCCCAATCTAAAACATTAACTGAATGGTTTGTAAATAGTACAGACAGCCAAACCACAACAATGGTGGAAGCTAGGGTTTTTCCAACCTTTCATTAGCCAAGCTTGTAAGCTCCATCATCCCCTTTTAGTAACTTTTATATTAACCACAGGTTTAATTCTAATAAATTGGTGAATCTTGCAAGGTAAAAATTAGAAACCACTTCCCATAAAATCTCTTCCAACCCACGCTAAATAAAATGTAGGTTCTATTGTCACTATATATAATTACTCTACTCAGTTATACTGTTTTGAATAGTGCAAATTGTGTAAGCTATTAAAATCGCGTAAAATAAAAAAAATGGTAAGTTAATGGCATATAGTAAAGCGTATGTGTGCGACGGACATGTTGTCATTTTGGTAATTTAAATAACATTAACTTCGGGGTAATAACATGTAATAAAATATTGATTTAAATAATGCAATTATTATGTAGAATCAAGTGATGAGTGCATAATCAGAAATTATTATTGCAGCAGTGCTGCCCTCTATGCTGGTTATTGCCGCCGCTACAGTTGGTAGCGCCCAGAGTTATGTTCTATGGCCAGCTCAGCTTCCACTCCGTGTTACTTGGTATCCCCCACCACCTTCCTACTCCAGCCACGCACCTAAGTTTTAGTTTTGTAAGCTGAATGCTCTACCGACCTTCCACCTTAAGTAGTGTAGTATCCACCGTCCCGTAAGGTTCGTATTATTGACCCTCGGCATCGGGAGCTCGACGTCTCTTTGTGTGTGTGGCGTTAGATCATTTGGCTAGTCTAATGGACTTTTGATTTTGGACATTTCGCGTTTTGACCTTTATTGAGTTTTTGAGTTTTATTCGAATTTTGTGATATTCATAGGCTGTACAGGTTAATATACCTAAGGCCAGGCGTTTTCGCTCCGCGTTAGAAGAAGAAGACCTTCCACCTGGGCACCTCGCCTCCTAAAAGTTCGCCAGATGGAACGTACGCCTGCGGGAATATTCAACGACACAAGTCGTCGTCTATGATTCTGATGTGCGGCCTAAAACGTAATGGAGTTTCTCAAATTAAGTTTGTTTAAGGGCAATAAGTTGTGGTAATGTTACAGTTTTCTTATAAAACGTGCACCCAAGACGGAACGATAGTTAGCGAGTCTCGACGGCAGTCTTTAAAATCATTTTGGGCCGTAATTTGTGTTTAGTAGCTTTGATGGATTTAGTTCGAATAGCTAGAGTAGTTGGAGGTTGGAGTGGCATCAATGGCAAATGGTTTGTTTGATGTTTGTTTGAAATTTACATATATTTGCTTGGTAGACATTTTTGAAGCTTTTCATAAATATTTCTTAATGGTAGCTTGCCACTGCCCCATTTGGTTGGCCCACTGTAGTTTTGTGCATCTAGACTTAGCTGTACAGACTCACGCAGGGGAATAGCTTTGGAATACGATATTATTTTAACAGTGTATGTAATGTTTTATCATGACCTGAGGGTCTTATGAAGGGTAGTTGGTGAGTGTATTACTGAATTTGGATTAATTTAAAGGCTTTCTATTCCTTTTCAATGCTGTGTTTGGAACATGGTAAGACTGGCGAGTCGACTTAAAGTGTAATAAGCGGCGAGACACGTTACATTTTCTCAGTGTGAAAAATACTTGTCAAAGGCCAGCCTAAACTAATCAAGGTCATTACCACCGCAAGTTTTTGCTGTTTTAAAAGCAATTACAAATGTTTTGGAACTCCAAATTTTAATTGATTACATTTTATAAAGAGAGTGCTTAGATTCAGAATACTAATTATGAATATTTTGCATTGTGAAGTCATAGTGCTATAGTATTTTTTAATCAATAATTTGATCACTGCTTATTAAATACTCACCTGTTGTAATGAATATTATGATTTTATTGGATATTGTAATATTATAGTTTTTGTGAACAGGGCTAAATATCTGTTCAATCAATTTAACATTACAATTTATGAATTCGGTGTCAATTGCATGTTATTTCTATTTTGTACAATTGCACCCTTGTGTTGTGCAATATTAAAAAGACTAAATGGAAAGTTGTTAACACCGGATAATACAAGCAGATATATTCGTAAAGTCGTCAATAGCTTGAAAATATTTAATAAGGTATTATGGATATAATAATAAAAGCATTAGGGAAATGCATAAGATTTCACGTTGAAACAAGTTTGTGATTTTAAAGGCAAGTATTATTTAAGCAGCTATGTGGTAAGTTAACGTCACATGAAGGCGTGGAACGCGCGGTCAAGTGCCGACTCTGCTTTTACGTGTGCATTCTGTAAGTTACCACTGACCTTGCAAAGCAGGCAGTTCCGCGTGCAACGAGAGCGCACAGGCTTCAACCACACGTCACGGCAAACTCATTACAATTAGCAATAAAAAAAGGATGTAAAAAATATGAATATGAAAATTGTACTTATGTAAAATCAAACATCTAAAACAGTGATGCAATATACAATATTTCCCAAAGCTCTAAAAGCAGGAATAGGATTCAAATAATGTCGCGTAGTGTCGCAGCACATAGTGCGCACAATTAAAACATGCTCAAACCATATTCCTAGTGATTGGCGCCCAGAAAATTGTTTTGGAGGATTGGAGCCGACCACTATTCTCAAACTATGTGGTGATACAATTGAGCAAAGATATACACTAGAGTGGCCATGGGATAGGAAAAAGTCTGATCAGTTTTGTGTGTTTGTTCCGCTAATGATACAGAGGAGCGCTAGTGTTCTCCGACGACATCCGCACAGTGTTGCCAGTTCCGCAGCCGGTAACAGTATGTCATAACCGTGGCCTCGGCTCACCCACGTGTTCGTTATAATTCTACCAGAGGCGAGCCTGTCACACGCGAGTTATCAACATTCGTTGCAGCTGTGAATACCCAACTCATGAATTACTAGTGGCGACCATGGAAAGTGTTTCGTTTATGTCGTAGAATTATGTGTTTGCGGAAAAAACGGGCAAAATTCTAGCTGCGTTTGTAATAGTGCAACTGTTCACCACAAGATCGTGCGGGTGGTCATGTGCGCTGACGTGTATATTAAAACCGGGATAAGTGCCAGAGCTTCAGAGATGAGTGTTTAAATCGCTACGTCGTTGGTTCAGTTAGTTAGTTGTTGTTTGTTGTTATTGAAGTAACATAACATTCATATCCAGCATTATGAAAGGACGTTCATCATGTAGGAAAATACGTAAAGGGAAAGGAACTTTTCATTTTAAAATGAAAAAACGGAGATGTTCTGGCGAAATGTATGTAAATAGCCAGAAAAAGAAGTGCTAACTAAAACACAGCACTGCAGAACAGTTAAACTGTACCATAACGAACTACTTATTACATGCATCTGTGCTGGTTCGAAATATAGTCATTTTTTTATGGATTTTAACCATCAATATTGCTAGACTTAATCTTTGTTTTACTTTTACAGCAGTTGAAAAACGACAGCACATTTTATGGCACAAGTCACAGTAGAACATTTAGAGTTGTTTGAATGTTCATACACATTAGTCGGGTACAATTTTTACAAAAGTAATGTCATTGGAAATTTAATAGTTTGCTTCTATCGCACATAATTTTCCCTACTAATATAGAATGTACAATAATCACTCTTTTATGTTCTGTTTTATATTACCTGCAAGTGCAAGTATGAATGCAACAATATCGCTCATGACTACATACTGAAGCTTTTCATGGACTTTTGTGTCATGACGGACAATGAAAAACAAAATTCGTATCATTGGGTCTTCTTGTCATCATCCCAGTACAGCGAAGGAGGCATGGAAAGAAAGATGGTGAATAGGTAAGCCGGCGACAAGCCACTATTTCCTACACATTACCTAACAACAAAGGAAATATTGTGCAAGTGTGTAAACAAATGTTCATGGAAGTGTTTAGTGTGACTAAGAGAAGAATTGAGACCTCAGTTAAAGAAAAAGAGAATGGTGAAACAGCGTACATCGAGAAACGAGGTAACAAAAAAACACACAGGAAGTTTTCAGTAAAAGACGAAGCAGTCGTTATCGAACACATACAGAGCTTTACTCGGGAGCAGAGTCATTACTCTAGACTGAAAAGTGAGGAAGAATATCTCAGCCGAGATTTGAGCATCAATAAACTGTACCTTGCCTTCAAAGTAAACAACCCAACTTCTTTTGTAACGTACCGCTACTATTATGAAATATTCAAGAGCAAGTTCCCTATGTTAGCATTCCACCATCCACGAACTGACACATGTGGGACATGTGATCAATTGCATATGGAAATAAAAAGTAACAGTAACAGACAAGCAGTACAGAAGTTAGAGATCCATCACCGCAAAACTGAAAAGGCTATGAAGATAATGAAGGAGGATCACACCAGATCACAGCTTCCATCAAGTGACTGTACCATTATTTCAGTGGATTTTCAGCAAGTTCTGTCTCTTCCAGTATTAACACATTCCCAAATGTATTATTTGCGTCAGTTATCGTGTTATAACCTGTGTGTACACGTTGGAGACAACAACAGAGGGTACATGTTTATTTGGCATGAAGGGTTAAGTGGGTGTGGTGGTAACGAAGTAGGGTCATGTATTCTCAAGGCAATCACATCTGGTGTAAATAGGAAGAAAACATTAACTGTGTGGAGTGACAACAGCGTAGCCCAGAATAAAAACCGCATGCTTTTATTCTTGTGGTGCTATATGGTATGTAAGGGATATGTCGACGAAGTGAACCACATGTACTTAGTTTCAGGACACTCAATTTCAAGTTGTGACAGAGATTTTGCTCTTGTAGAGAAACGAAAACGTATCGAACATTGTCAAGTACCTACAGACTTAATGAAAGTAATGGTGACTGCTAAACACAAAAACCCTTATATGGAAACACTAATGCAACCAGATGATTTATACGACTTTAAGACTGCTGGAGATAAAGCACTTAGCACATCAAAAGTTCAGATTCCCAAACTTCAGTGGATCAACATGACGAAGGCTTATCCTGGAACACGAACAACATTGCCTGAGTTCAAAAGCTGGTCATCTTTTCACATTTTGAAGAAAATGTGACGAACGAGGCAATAAAAAAAAGCTACCCCCATTAAATTGCTACTCCAGGATCTCTGAAGAAAAGAAGAATGACCTAGCACTGATGCTCCCTTGCCTGAAAAGTGAGAACAAACCTTTCTAAGAAGAACTGTTAAATCGATAAGACTAGGCAACTTATTTTTTGTTTGCCTAAAAGGAAACAAGACATACGTATCTTATGCAATTATTACTAACTTCTAACCTATAATAACATTCTTGGTGAACATTACCTTGCTTCTCTGGCTTGCCACGTAGCCCATTATTTATGTATTATGTATTGGTTGTTAGCACCTTCTACAAATTTGTGTGGTTTGATAATATTTGTGTACTTTTGAAGGTACTGGTGAATTTGACTTTCCTCTAGCCTCTTTCTTTGGTACTCGTGAAGCAATAAATAATTACTATAATACCTAATGTGTTTTTTTTATGATTTACCAACTAAAAAATGTAAATATCTCAAAAGTAATATTTTGGCACTTAGCACGTTTTTTTTTTATAAAGTCTTCATATAATTTTTTTGTCGACAAATGTTTGGAAAATGTTTTGAGTAGAAAATATGTTAGCTAGCTGTTAATGGCATAATGTCTTTTTTGAGACAGAATGTTAGCCGTTAGAAAAAACAATAGTCCGCTCTATTTTTTAGCCTAACAGATGGATATCACCGAAAATATGTTGGCATGATAACGCAGAGAAAACATTTTGCAAGCATCTGAAAAATGTTGCTGTGCCGATTCCCATAGCGCATCTTTCTCTTTTCGGTAAGCTGGCTATTATCTTAATTATTCCAGCCCAGTAACGTTTTCGAGACAAGGCTCTTTATCACAATAAAGATATATTTATTATGTCTTTTTGCCGACAAGCTTTTGGAAAATGTTTTGAATAGGCAAGATGTTAGCTAGCTGATAATGGCGTGATGTCTTTTTTGAGACCGTGTGTTAACCGTTACCATGTTTTTTCGTGATTATATAATATGTATCACATTGTAGCTCATGGCACTTGTTGAATTTGAATTTTTTTTTCTATTGTTACAACCACCGGACAAATACATTAAAAACTAACAAATACTATTTTGTTTCCAAGCCTGTGAAGAAATAGTTTGAAAATAATCGGAGTTTTAAAATCATTTGTTATATTGCCATGGAATTTATACATACCATTATAATAATTTGTGGCGTGATTTATTTTAAATTACTGTAGTGTGTCAGCAATTTACCCTGTGGTGTATTGGTTACCAATCTTGGACTGTCCACTCAATGGTCTTAAGTTCGAATCCCGCACTCGGCCAGCAAAAGGTTTCCATATCATATAACGTGTTGAAAAGTAAATGAAATTAATATATGTAAAAAGGATATTACTATTACTAAAATTTTTAATCGAAAAGTTAAGGTTTCTTATTGTTATACTGCTTATTTCTGGACATTATGCTGTTACAGGCCCAGCATCATAACGACATCCAGCCGTCGCAGGCCCAGCATTGTAATGACATTCAGATGTCTCAGGGACGGCATCGTAACGACATCCAGCCGTCGCAGGCCCAGCATCGTAACAACACCCAGCCATCGCGGGCCCGGCATCATAGCGACATCCAGCCGTCGCAGGCCCGGCATCATAATGACATACAGCTGTCGCAGCCCCGGCATCGTAACGACATCCATCCATCGCAGGCCAGACACTGTAGGCCAACAGCAAGCCACCAATCCATATTTCCATCGGGCCACGTCCGGCATAATATAGCGAGCTAGTATTGGCTGGCCGGAGTTTGTCGGCTAGCTTTCACGGGCCCGATTCTGGCCAGTATTTTCTGTGTTTGCTGGGTAGAGTTTCAAGTAGGTAATGTAATTGGCCATCATTCTGAAAATAAGAATTTTATCCATTTAAATCACAGTTGTTTACGTGGCATACCATAGCATTACCTTACCCCACGCTTGATGGGAATGTGCTTGCTATTTTCATAAATATGACGTAAAAGGTTTATTTATTTATGTGGTCATATCTTCCAAAATGGCAGGCCAACAACTAAACCGCTCTCAAAATTAAATACATACAAGATGAACAGTCAATCTACAAAATTTGTTTAACTCTGGTTATGTTATTTCCGAAATATTAAATAGCACATTAAATAGTTTAATGACTGCATTTTTTAAATAATTACTCGATGTGGTGAAATATTATAAAAGTGGGATATCCTTACATTGTATTACACATTGTAGCGGCCAGGAAGGGCTGCTCACGAAAATTACCACCTATGCTACGACGGCCACATGAGAATATACCACTTAAACTATGACAGGGTATGGACAGAGAAGGTTTTATGTACACACGGCGTTGACCTACTGGGCGAAGCATATAAAACGGCCATAGATAACCCCCCCTCGTGAATTGACAATGTTTGAGGTGCCACGACGTTAGTTGCTGGAGCTAGCAACGAGAGTATCACAACACCGAGGCCTAGAGGAGCTCTGGTCCCCCTTCTGTGTTATTTGGTGAGCATAACTCGAGTAAGCAGATAGGGCGTAATGTTATCATTCGAGACCTCATTGCCCCTTTAAGCGCTAATTTAAATTAATTGGCAAGGTTAGGTACTTTGAGAGAATAGTGTGACTTAAACGGCCCCGAGTCGCTCGTGAGTAATTGCTAACAGAATATTTATTTATTTATTCATAAATACACATAACATAACAATAAAGTTGTTGTGTTATGAATTTGCTGATGTTGTTAGTGAACTAGTAGAGCTACGTCCCTGAATAAGTACGTCTACCCTGTCGTAGTCTAGATAGCATATTGCTTGAGATATTATTGGTTCAGTGGCGAGGATAGGAATTAGGAAAGGGGAGACGTTAGCTACAACATGTTCCGAGGTTGGTAATATTCGGTTCACGGGTTGAAGAGGTTTAAGGGTGGGGTTTAAATACAAATACATATAAACACCGAGGCATACGCAGGAAAGTGATCTGATGAACCTATCTTTCGTTTGGAAAGTGGATTATGAAGCTGTCATTTTTGCAATGAGCAACCAGTATGGTCATAAATTGTGAACGTTGGTATCAAATAATTACTAACTCTATACCGAGCTTGGTGAGAATCAGTGCGATTTAAGATGTTTTTCAGGGGTAGGTACATACACAAGCTCACGCACATATATAAACACACAGACCGGCAGGTATAACCTCATAAATATATTTATACTTCAAAAACGTTAATGTGGCGTAAGTAATCAAGCGTAAAAATTGTATTTTATTGAATGAGGACCATTCTCGCGCTGGTAATCGTCCGGAAAAAACATTATTCGAGAGCAAATGAAGTTAATTCCAAGGGTGTATTATGTTAGTGACTTAACATTTTTACCACCTAATGAACAGAACTTGGCAAGGCATGACAACACCACCAGGCATTTACGCAGAAATGCGAAATATGTCCGTTATTTGTCACTTTTGTGTAACTGTATTTGAGGACAACGATGATGGATGATAAGTTTATTTTTAATTAACTCGATCTGCAAATATTTTAAGTTTATGTGTTTATATATCTGAAATATTATTACTATCAGTGTGTGTTCAGTAAAAATACATAATAACCCTAGTTTGTGCAAGTTATTATAATCATGTTTTGGAAATTACAGCAATTTACATTGCCCATTGCCTTAGAGGACTTCGGGTGGCGTCTGTTGAAGTAACACGTGTTTAGGTGCGGGTGATCCTGATTGATGAACCAAATATTGGTCGGGAGGGAGGAGGGAGGAAATGCGAGCAGAGCTGTATCACGATTGCCGTACGGTTCTGTTGTTGCTTAAATATGCGCGAGCGTATAATAACTGGCATGTATTACCATTTATGTCTGTATTTCTGTCTCCACTTGGTTTTTGTAAATCTTTATTTGTTCAATAAACAATTTATCAATCAATCCCTGAAAAAAAAAAACTGGCTTGTGCAACTTCGGTCCGGCACATGCATGGGTGCGTTACTTCACGGATCGATAAATTTCCATTCAAAAGTTTGTACTTATAAGTTTTATAAATACACAAGACGTCTCTAATAAAAGATTGCGTTGTGATTTTCGTTAGTTGTAAAATATTCCTGCAAAATATTATTATGATCTGTTCAGGGATTGCAAACGGCATAAAGGAGAGAGAGAGAAAATCAGACAGACATTTGGAAGTCTTCATAACTCTACCTTTCCCAAGGAAAGCAGACAAAAGGGTCGTCTTGTTTCAGTTTCCCAGGACCTACCGTTTTCCTGTAGCGATACAGTGGCTATCACGTTCTCAATACTACCATCATGTATCAATTTTGTACTGCTGTGCCCACTGCAGAGACGATAGTTGAAATCTTTTAACAGTTACTGTAAACATGTACCATACATTAAAAAGCTCTCGGTACTACATTTATTTGTTACTAGCGACAGTCGGCGTGTGATTTCCTGCAGGAAATATTTATGTATGTCGACTACGCACTTGAAATGCATTGCTGCTGCAAAAAGTTTTGTGTGCATTTAACAATAAAACGATGGGTTCTGGGCAGTTGAAACAAGTGTGTCATTTTTGATAAATTAAAACATACCGCTCCTTAACAAGCTTAAAATGTTCATATATTATTGTGATAAATATTTGTAGGCCTTAAGAGAGTGGGCACCCTATTTTTAGCATACATTCCTTGGAAAAACAGACTTATGTAATCACGCCTTATTTGTATGAAATGTGTGTTCCCCGGTTTTATAATAACTTTTTAAACACCGAACATATTGAAAGAGAATTGTTTAGGAATATGACGTCACCAAACCTTTATTCTGTATATACAAAACATTCTAAATTTCTCAGTACGTGAATTTATGTAAATGTTTGAATCCACGACGTATTGATCCGTGTGTTTTTACGTTTATGGTAATGCGCGGTACTGTTACTAGTAATGTTTCGAATTCGTAAACACGTATATTCAAAATATTTGCTGATTACGTTAATTACAATATATGCAAAAATATCCGTAATTCTTAAAACACTGCAGTGCACTAGAGACAAACAACAGACATTTCTGTGAGAAAGTCAGGTGGTGGTGTTATTTCTGTTGTTAGTTCTGCTGTTCACTGACGCATGTAGTTCCAAACTAACGTAATAAATATATGTATATATATATATAAATAATATAAATATATATATAAATATATATATTTATATATATATTTATATATTTATTTATATTTATTTATATTTATTTATATATATTTATATATATATTTATATATATATATAAATATATATATATATAAATGTATATATATAAATGTATATATATATATACACACACACACACACACATATACTATCTCGTAATGATTGTAATTCATTCAGCAAAATGAAATGTTTGCCTGATCAGCAGTGATTACTTGATTTCTTGTGCACTCTATACATTGGTGCCCGAAGGAACCATAAGTTTCAAGATCTAAACACTGACCTGATCACACACTATCACCATGGTCATACTCAGATCATGAACATTACACTTATAAAGTCAGTCATCATTCACTTAATTATAGGTTGCTTCTGACCAACAGGGATAATCTGAGAAGGAAAGTTATATTTATAAGTTTAATTATACTGTATGTGTGCGTGTTCGTCTCTGTGTGTGAGTTTCGCCCCTTCCCCTAAAATTTCTTGAAGTCATTAATAAATCAATGCAAAGAACTGCAGTAAAAGACTTTTGGGCTAGGTCCACATCGTTATCAACCTACTTAAACCAAAAATAAACATACTGAACAGACATAGGAAACCAGAATTCGTGAAATTCTTAAAAACTTAGACGGCAAGTACGCGCTGACGTCTCATTGACATAAATGTCATTAGAAACCAAAAACATGCGAAAGAGTGAAAAGACAATTAAAATACACGAGTGACTTACCCGGTATTCGAATTCAGAAAAACTCGTAAAATTAAGCTATCTTACAATCAACGGCAACACGGAGGTAGAATTCGGAGCATCGACTTTGGATGCAGTCTAATGTTTTGAATTAATGGGCTTTACTACCCTGAAATATTAATACTGCCATTACTTTGAAAATAATTGTCTGAGCCAATAACAAAAGAATTCGTTTATATGGCCTAGCATAACGCCGATTTTGTGAAGAATTTGGTGGATATCGTTTGATTGGTCTCTGGGATATGTCTTAAATTTTCTTTTAATAGAGATATTTTATGAACACTGCCTACAAATAATTTCTGTAGAGGATGATTCTAATATATACTATCAGCAGAAAAAGTTTTATTGAATTCCATTAAAATGTTAAAAAGATGTGTGAAACATATCTAAATATTCATATGTCCGCAATAAAAATTTTTTTTTGTTCCTATGGCACAATTTTACAAAATGGAGGATAAAAATTTGCTCTGTGTAAACACATTGATGTTTATAATACTTACTTACAGCTAAATAAGTTATATTGAAATTAATTAAATGGTTTCCTAGAGATAGGATATGCTAAAATAGCTAGATGGACGCCATTTTGAAAGTAGTGTCTGGAAAACTTGAAAAATAAACGTGTTTGCGCATAATATGTACAAACACCGCAGTACTACATGTATGCCAAATTTAATATAAATCTGTCAATTGTTTCCTAATATATTACACAAAACTTTATTAATTCATGTATTTCTAGTTTTCAAAATGACGGAGAGAAGTGGCTGTTATTTTTGGCTTATAAAATGCTTGTAATAGATTCTGGCAGCGTATAAAATTTGGTTAAAATTGATCATTTTGTATGTTACTTCTACCAAATATACCTAAAATAATTCGGTGACCAACATTTTGAAAATGAGTGCCTTATGTAATTTGTTTACTTAATTTACCTGGCCTATAATAGTATTACCTGCTAGCCAAATTTCACGATAATTGGTTGAGGAGCCCATATAGTTTCCCAAGATGGCTGACATAACCAAGATGGTGGACGGTAATATTTTATTTCAGACCCTGTGTATCGATTTGGTATACTTTATGTCTATGAAACCAATATGGCCGCCATTGCTTTGCGCTCGAAAACCATCCCACCAAATCCTTGCGATGGATCGAAAAGTGCCTTTCGGGGATCGTTTTTGCAACTTGGGGGATCGGTACTAATTTATAGGGAAAAACGACAAATTGGGGGAAAGGGAAATTTTAAGGGAAAAAGGGAAACTTTAAGCATAAAGGGATATTGGAAAATTGAATTTTTTTTAGGGAAAAAGAGAAATTTTGATGAAAAATTGCCACCGGACGACCGTAATGACAGCGCATAAACCGCCCCGGTGCTCTAGTGCCTTGCGCCCTTCCGCTAAACTTCCCCATATCATACTACTGACACAAGTTTGACTGAAATATTTTTGATGACATCTCATTTCACTTCCCAGATTTTTGTGGTACAACACATACCCATTGAATACCTCAAAAATACGACTTTGTAAACTAAGTGTTGTTGAAAGAAACTTTTGCTAATACAGTAATTTAAAGCATATAATAAACAGTTATTAAACTTAATATTTTGAGACAAAGTTCCTGCATTTTAAATCAATTTTACGATGAGTCACTAACATAGGTTTAAAAAATGCTTCTAGTTCCAGTAATAACACTTACTGCGTTTACTTTAGGATGTAAACCTATCATTTGTAAAATCGACGTAGAGTAAACGCTAATTTCATAGATTCAATTTACTCAAATTTTAAATATTAATGCAGAAAAAAAACACATTTATTTTCATATAAAGTAATGCATGTAAAAACATTTACAGCAGTATGTAAGTTGGATTTGTCTGTAGCGATAGACAAAAAATAACACTTTCATACTTTAAAAATAGTACAATAACATTTTAAGTGTCAGAAAGTTTGTATTTTGTTTTCGAAAACTCAGGTTTCAGGTGGTGTGTCAAATACAATTTTGGACCAATAACTGTAATACATATTTACACATATTGTTGGCAGTACGAGTACAAACAGTTTAATGTGGACGCACTAACAAGGTTACAAATTAGTTTTAGAACAGTTAGAAGATTTTTTTTCATTTAATAGCATATCTATCAGCACGTTTTTATGTCAACTCAGGTTGAGGCAAACTGAAAGACTTACGTTTGGGGGAGTATTTGCAAAAGCACGGCATTATGTCTGTTAGAGTATCATATGCAGACTTTATTCTCAGCCATTCGACAGCTGTTGTGTTTAATTTGGACATTTACTATCTCAATACGTAGGCAGTCAATAACTACAGGTTTACTTTATGAAAATGTCTTGTTATTTAATCTCTAAAGAGGAAAGTGGGGTGGACAGATTTGAGCGGCTGTTAACATCAAGGGTTTTGAGAGCGGATGCGGGTGAAGTGAGGTGGGTATGGAGCAACACAGGTGTGCTAGAACGGGTCGAACGGGAGAACCAGGGGAAAACCCGCCGACCGGTGGTATCGTCTGGCACGATTCCAACTTGCGAAAATCGGTGGTGACCCCGCAGGGAATCGAATTCAGTTCGCCAAGTAGTCTTACCACTACACCACCCAGCCTCCGCCTCTGTAAGCGGTTTACAATAAACATATAAAACATTAACAATCAATTTTATGATTTTGGATTATATTCAATTATTTTATAGTCCGTTAACGAATTCGAAAATGTTTCCGCAGTAATTGTAGCCACAGATTTTAAGCAATTTTGTGATATTTCCAAGTGTTACATTTTCCATAAAATAATAATTAAAAAACGATGTTCTGAGACAGGTTGTTTCGTGATTTACATGTGTCCACTATTGTAAGCCTGTTTATAAAATACACCGTAACAGAGTTGCCTGACAAAGCATTACAAACACGAGATGAATATAACTTAAATCATTCAACGCTGTAATCATTCAATAGCCTTTCGTTTTCAAGACGGAACATGTACCTGTAATGAGTAGCAACGTATTTTGTGGCCTGTCACCTAACGCCAATATTGCCATGAAAGGGGCTTCCCTTCAAATATCTGGCCGCCGCGGAAGCATTGCGTGTATTCCAGAACATTAATTTTGGGGGGAACGTAATTACGAAATCCGTTAAAAACGACAATTTCGGAATGAGTTATATCAATTTTCTTTTTTTTTTTTTTTTTGCCCTTGCACGTTGATTCAAGCATCGAGCTGCCGCCATTTCGGTTCACGGGCTGAGGGGATAATTGGTAATTGGTTTTGGTCGCGTGAAGGGGAGTTGGCGACGGGAGATGTCAGAGGAAGAGAAATTAGTCAGGGATGTGAAAATCAAGGTTCAGCTGAAGAAACCAGAACGACGGGTTAGTTATTCTCTCAGCAGTCCAACTGCGGAAAAATGTTTGTTTTATTGGCAATTAGGGCAATTATTTATCAAAAAATAATGTTTTACCCATATATCCCTCATATTAGTTGCACTTAACTTTGCGTGCTTTTTAAATGTTGTCATTTTTAAAATCTCAAAGAAAGAGTTTTTGATCTGTCTGACATTTTAACTAGAATAAAATTTATTTTTAACTATTATAAATAATGTTTACCTTAAAACTGCCAAGTAATTATTTCATAACTTAAAGAAAGGTGGACTACAGAAAACCACTTAGCATTTTTAAAATTACGACTGGAGTTATCGGGGTACAATGGCATAGTTATTGCCCTCCATTTAATTTTTTTTTACAAATTTTTGGCTGGGGAACTAAATATTTGTGTTCAACATTTTAAAATCCAAATGTGTATCTATTAAATTTTGCAGTTTAATTCCAACTTTACAGGATAATTTCTATATCGAATAGCAGTTTCAAAGACACACACACAGTAACACACCTAAACACACACGCACACACACACACGCGCACGCGCGCACACACACACACACACACACACACACACACACACAAAATATATATATATATAAGATGAAAGAAAAGTATGATTAAATTAAATACAGGCACTCCGTTGTACGTGGAAATGACACTTGTTTCCTTCTCACTCTACGAACATTGAATACTATTACTATCTACCATTTCCGTGGGTAGTGGCGTCAGTAAGTTACTGCTTTGCGCAGCATTCGTGTACAAACTATTTGAGTAACAGTCTTTAGCGGAATGTTTCAAACACAGTTTCATCCTTCTAGAGATTTTCCATAGCAAACCAAACATTTCGTGTGTTACATAATATACAGGATACTTTTTCTAAGATATTAACACACACTTATATGAAAATTTACAAATATTATCATTTCCCTGCGTAGTAGATGTTCGCTGCCTTACGTTAGAGTCAGTCGTGGGCTAAAGTAATATTTAAATATAAATGTTTTCCCGGAGAGAACCAAACTTTATGTAAAATTCGAAGCCAACCAGAAGGGTCAGATTAGAACGTTTAAAATTTATTATCATATCATTCACAAAGCAATAAAATTCTTATTTAAGCTGCACTGTAAAACTCTGTTGAAAAGTTCCTGTAGGGACTAAAAAATGTAGGTTCATCAACTAGGAAAATGTTTCTAAAGGGCTAGATTAGATCGATTTTTACAAAATTATGATAACTTGTAAAGCAGAAGAGTTGCTAAACAAGGAACTTCTTGATGTATTACATCGATGGGATTGAATATAAGTACTTCTCAACTCTGTTTTGCCACTTGTGCTTTGCTTCGGTAGAGAAAACGTGCGTAGACGGGTGAACGACCTCAGGGGAAGTTAGTTTTCTTTTGTACGCGAGGTGACTAGGAAGAAGAGGGATGGAGCGTGTCAGGTTGTGTTATTGTTGTCGCGCACTGCAGTAAGAACTGCAACAACGGCGCCGAGGACTGATCAGGACGGAGGATAGTGGAGCGGGGATTATCGGGGCGAAGGCCGGGTAGACGGACGAGACAGCTAGTAGAAGTTAGACAGCGGCGAGGCGCGGCTGGTTCCATCCGACGTCACCTCCAATCCGAGGCTGCCGTTAATTTTCCTCCGACGTGCAGCGCGCCGGATTCGCGCCCCGATATTCTCGTGTTCCGAAGTAGGCCAGGCGCAACAAAGAGGGCAGGGCGCGGCACATACACTACAACTTCCTGATTAAAAACAACTCCAGCAACTAGCGAGTGATGCAGGAACACCCGTCACGTTATTACTGTAAAAAAAGTTCCTGGAAACTTCCTAAACTGTAATGGAAGGTTTAAACCTTTACACTGTATGGTAATAATGTCCACCCATCAAGCTGCAGCTATAGGAATCTTTAGCAGCGCTACTATACAAAGATAGGAACCTCCCTATGCAACTGACTGTTTCATGAGCAAATGTAGGAACGCTACAATGAATGTATAGGGGATAACATTACCATTCCTGCTTTCTCACTGTACACTGGTATGGTATAAATTTCCGAATAATTTCTTAGAGTGATGTAACGCGTGCATCGCTGCATCCACGTTATAGGAATCTGTTAGTCAATCTTCCTCACGTGGCTAGTGTACGTGCCCATTGACATTTGTCCCAGCCAGATATATCTGTACTTATTTTCGTATAGTAACTGGTTGCCAGAAGAAGTCGCAAAATGAATGCTAGCAAAGAAGCAAATAAACAATATGTCGAGTGAAATCAAGAAAACTTTTATGTCTTTTTTGTTATTTCACTATGTTAGTATAACTCTACGTGTCGCTTCTTCCAAACATCTAAAACTTTTTAGGGGCTCTTGAGTTAGTCAACCGCCACTATTTTAAAATTAAATCAAATCTCTGAATTTGTTTATATGTTTTTAATAGGAATCTTGTTACAGAGAAGTCTGGCTAAGGATAGTAATGGCCCTTCGTTTGAACTTAAGCAATACGCACCGTACAATAACAAAGACAATAATACACATCTTAAAACACATTTAACACTTTCGCAAGAATCACTGAGAAATTATTGAATGGTTTATACCACGAAACAATGACAGTAAAGAATCATGGATCTGTTAAAAATTCGCTGTTTTGTACACAGTTGTATCTGCTCAATGAGAGCTAATTAAGTTAGGCGTTTATACTTTATGAGGCTAAAAGAGAAAAATTATGACAAAATTTACATTTGACAGATTTTACTCGTAATATTAAACATTCTCATCACATGCAAAATTCATCATAGCACTACTGGGCGAACGAATGTGCAGATGAGTTGCAAAATTTTATTAAAAATTACTGTGGTGAAATTCTCAAAATATATGCTCATTAAAACGTGTGCTTGAAATTTAAATAAAAAATTTGATAAAAAGATGGATACTATTTTGGTGAGTATAAAACACTCAATAGACCCCTAATGTTTTAACTGTAAATTCCACTTGGCACTATTTTATATGTATGTACATGCAACAAAAATATTAATATATAAGAAAATAATGACTAAAGACACATCATATTTGAGTCAAAATCTAAAATTTTAGAAAATCTATAATTTAATATATCTGTTCAATTGTCATATTCAAAATAACTTTTTTTTTAAATCGAGTTTTATTATGCTCTTGAGAAATTAAGAAATCTATTTCTTCTCACCCACTTTTGGTTAAATTTAAATAAAAGATATATCACGTTTTAACATAACCTTCATAATTGTATTTTAGCATAATTGAATAATTTTAAGCATAATTATGTTTGGTTTTTCCTTATCTAACAATAAACTCTTGGTGCCAATACAAAATAAATAAAATATCGTTAAATATTTCCCAACATATTAAATGTAGTAATCCTTTTGACAAAAAATGTTTAATTGTATTTCTAAAAAATATTGACACCTATATAATCGATTTCTTTCTCATGCATATAATCGCACTATTTGCAAAAAGTAAGAAAACATGACAATTCCTACACTTCAATGTTATATTGAAGACATGTTTAAATATGATCATAAATATAAACATAAGAAATTTCATACTAATTATAAATGATGAACGCAAGTCTAACGACATAAGTGACATTAAAAATCGAAATATAAAATATTAAATTTCTAAGAAATAAAAAAAAATCGACCGTAATAGTGAAAAACCAAACAAAAAATAAAAACAATTTTACCGTAAACATAAATATATATTAAACACCAATTACTATCGCATCACATATTTTAAATAATTTTTAATCAATGCATTTGAGATAAAACAGAAATTTTTATGTAAATACATTTTCAAATTTTTTAAACCCAAACCACTCCCAAAAACATATTTTATGGTGTTTCAAATATGTGCCATATTGTCTAATAGAAAAACATTTGTACCTTTGCTTATTATTTATTTCTCAACAATTATCAATACTTGAAAAAAAAACAAAACCAATCAACATTTCTGCCTGTCTCGGCTATAATATTTTTGTGTTTTATCATAACTACATCAGAAAAATATAAATATGTGTTGTTACACTTATTTAATGAAGTTGATAAATACAAAGACACATTATTTTCTCAACTTATAATCTGATTTAAAACTTATACCAACAAATCAATTGCAATGACTATAATTTCATAATAATATTGTAATCTTGGAAAGCAAGATGAATGCACAAGGTTCTAGCCAGAAACCAGAAATAACTCCAACGAAAAGTAGGCGCCCATACGTTCAAGGAACAACAGCAACATGCCACTTAAAATACTCACTGGATAGTTTTAATACTTGTAATACTCACTGAATCTGAGATTCTCGAAGCTCTGGATATTGAATTGTTAATAACACAAACCTTGTATGTAAAAATAAATTACTGTAGCCCTTTCATGGTAAGTTCAGACATTTCTGAAGCGCTTCTTAAGTTCTGTTTTCTGATCCGGGTATGTATCATTTCACAAATTTTAAACAAATAATATAAGTCATGTGCATTCTATATTAAACTGCCAAGTACTCTTTTATACATATTTTTAGCCGTCCACAAAAACCTCTAAGCACGTCATTCGTTGTTTCAGAAAACCGCCATGTTGTGACGTCATCCGTCCGCCATCTTTTCCCTAGTTTGGCCTTATTCACCCATTTTCCCCTCAAAATCAACTAACTTTCCCAAAAAAATATCCGTTTATCCTTAAAAAATTTCCTTTATTCCCTAAATTTCCCATTCTCCCAGCAGCAAAAAAAAACCAGAAATATACAATTTTTCCCGGAGCAGGTGACCAGGATTAACGACCCAGATGTCTTTGGGTCAGGTAAATCAGGACTCAGGCCCCAGGACCTTTCCCCTTGACGATTGTCCTCAAAAATCCCAAAATTTACAAAAAAAAAATTAATAAAATTAAAAAATTTCTCAAAAAATCTATATATCACATTGTTCAATAAAATGGAATGTATGATGAAGTGAAACAGACTAGCAATTTTACGAACGAGATATTTTACTGCTGTATCTGACCCAGAAGCCTATTATTACAGTATGTTGGTAACATTTCTTTTTGCATGCAGCTACACTTTACATTTGGGCTGCTGAGAGAATAACTAACCCGTCGTTCTGGTTTCTTCAGTTGAACCTTGATTTTCACATCCCTGACTAATTTCTCTTGCTCTGACATCTCCCGTTGCCAACTCCCCGTCACGTGACCAAAATCAATTACCAATTATCTTAATAGACTTTACCTATCCACCATCTTGGAAGTCAGTGCCCTGTAACTTTTAAAATTGCCTCCGGCCTTTGGCATGTAGGTATATTTTTGATTGGAAAAATATTTTTAAAAATAGAATATAAGTTTTAGGTTTCTTATATCTAATATAAATGCCGACAGCTCGCTTGGCCCCCAGCATGCTGGAATAAAGTTATTCAATTTTTTCTCGAATTTTTTGTTATCTAGGTCATTTAAGGTCATTGGGTCAAGGTCAAGATTACCTGCATCAAATATGGTGGTAGCAGTCAGTTGTGTAGTTTGCTTGCTGAGTTCTATGCATTTTTTCTCGAGATATTGTTTTCAAGGTCATTCAAAGTCATGGCATCAAGATCATGGATATTAGCATTCAATATTGTGGTAGTAGTCAGTAAGGTAATATGCTTATTGACATAAGAATTTTTCTTCGAGTTTTAGTTTTCAAGGTCATTCGAGGTCATGGGGCCAATACTTAGGTCCCCTGCATCCCATATGGTGGTAGAAGTTTGTAAATTCATACGATTGCTGACTTTTATAGATTTTTGTCGAGATGTTTCAAGGTTATTCAAGGTCGGGGGGAAGTGGTTGGGGTCAGTTGCAAGCAATAAGGCGGTAGTAGTCGGTAACGTAATATTCTTGCTGACTTGTATGCGTTTTTCTCGAGTATTTTGTTTTCAAGTTCATGAGGTAAAGGCTAACGTCGCCTGTATCCAATATGGTGGTAATAATCCATAACATGATATAGATGTTGACTTCTGTGCATTTTCTCGAATTTTTTATTTCAATGTAATTAAAGGCCGTAGTGTGAAGGTCACCTGCATCCGATTTGGCGATAGTAGTCTGTTACATCGTATGCTTGCCGACTTTCATGTGTTTTTCTCGAGGTTTTGTTTTCGAGAACATTCAAGGTCATTATGTCAAGGCCGGGATCGTCTGCATATTAAATAGCGGGAGTAGTCTGTAACGTCATACGGTTGCCGATATTTATGTATTTTTCCTAGAGTTTTTCAAGATCAATCAAGGTCGTGGGGTCAAGGTCAAGGACATATCTTTCTAATATGGTGGAAGTAGTCTGAAACATAATGTTATAATTTCTGTGTCAGCGGGCTTAATCAGATTAGTTAAGGGATGCATATCTTAGTTAAATAAAAATATTGATTTCAATTTCCTAATTGTATTTACAAATAATAAAAGCAAAATCCTCTCGATTCAACATCTCACAATAAATTTACATTACTCGCTGTTTACAGCTAACGACTCGCTTAACCCCGCATTGCGCCGATGGTCCTAATTCCGAGAATATTCTTGTTCATCCTCTACACGTGTCAGCTTCCCTAGCAGGAGCAGGAAGGGGGGCTGTGGTGCCAGCCAGGTCTCGCAGCTATTAATAATTCCCCTGTTGCCCCAGGTGGAGAAGCGAGGTGGCAGCGAGCGTGTCTGTCTGGAGGAGGGGAGGGTTAGGTGGGCGACACCACAGAGCTGGACCTCGCATAACGGGAGCTTGAGGCCAGTGCGTGGTACAGCGTATAACACTGCCCCCTCCTTAAGTATGTTCTTCCCAAACAGACACTTCAACTAATGGACCTTCGCAGAGTGTCAGTGGGTCAACATGTACAACTTTAGACTTTTCTTTCAAGGAGTCCCGACGACGTATATGGAAGGAAGTGTCACTTACAGCTTTAAAATTTGGTAAGGGCCTTCCCAACATCCTTGGCACTGAGATATGTTACCCCAAAGGCGTTTTCTTTCGTAAAACCACGCTAGCCATCTTTCTTTTAATACATCGTCTGCGACTCTTTGGCCACATCGAGTGTTTCTCTTGATGCCACTAGACACTGGGATATACATGTGTCCTTCCTCCTGGCTATCTTCCTTCTCCTGAAGACGCATATGTGCAGCTTCGTCTGTAAACTGGACTTCTTTCGTTTTCTCGCCTGTATTAACTGCGGGGTGGTTTCTTACGCGGTCCAACTCCAGTATCCTTGTTCTTCTTACCACCATGTAGCAATCTTCCTTTGTTCCCTAAGATAGGATGGTACCAGAAGTTTCGATTGGACTGTAATTTGGATAGTTATTACAGCGGTTGTCAGTTCCAATTGTTCGAGCAGCTGTCCCTTGGCTGGTTCCTCGATGAATAGTCTCGGGTGGCAGCCCTGGACACCAGGCTCTTAAGTATCACGCCTTTTCACAGTCCCAGCATTCTCGGCGCATCTGTTGACGAGGGACGGGTGTCGCTGTGTCTACGGAGTTCAAAAGTTCCTCTACCGCAGTTTCCAGTCTTCTTAACAAGATCTCTGTCGTACTCGCACTGTAAAAATAATAGTAATTTTTCTAAGATACTCTTTGTAAATTTACAAATTCTTGTAACAATTAAAAGGTATCTCTTGTAAAACTACTCGTTTGAAAAAAGCAAGGGCCATGTTTGTAATATACCTCAAGAAATGTTATACAATATTGACCCGTTTCCCCGAGCATTAGCAAATATGGGCGACACTCAACAACGTAAAGTCGTGTATGGCTGTTTATTCCAAAACCATGGGTTATGTAAAGTGTAGCTACATGCAAAAAGAAATGTTACCAATGGACTGTAATAATAGGCTTCTGGGTCAGATAGAGCAGTAAAATATCTCGTTCGTAAAACAGCTGGTCTGGTTAGCTTCTTCATACATCCCATTCTATTCTATTAAGCAAGGTGATTTTTGAAGTCGGCCTTTCTTGAACTGACTGCTGAATGGCATGTTCGTCGTCAATGAAAGCAGCTGAACTGACCGGTTCATACGTCACAGCAACTTCTCCAAGACTTTTGTTTTCAAGGTTATGGTGCCGATTTTCATATCGTTCAAATATGTTTTTACAGGGTTCTGACAATCTGCATCAAATTAGGTTTGCAGATGTTTACAAGCACACATTTTCTTGAGCTATCTCTCAGTTTGAGGTGACATAGTCGAAATGCACATTCAGGAGCTGACACCTGACGGTGATCTAAAAGAGCATTCTGAATAGCAAATATATGTTGTCCAAAATTCCCACCCCTGTTTCGAGCTCTCGTAAGTGCTTTTGAAATGTCTCTTTGAATTTGTGTCGGTTGTCACTTGGAAATATATTGAGATGTATAAAAAGCAACTCCTACTGCCAAGACAACAGATTAAACATCAAAATTCGCACGCCGTAGTTCAAGCAACCGTGGGTTATAATTATTGATCATTCTTTCGGTTTGGTTTCCCTCCAGTTCAAAAAAATCTGCCACCATTTTGTGTAACTTGAGCCTCATCTAATATTTTTGTTGTTTCAGATACTTCGAGACAAAACGAATCGACGAATGGGTGTGTCATTTCGTTTGTAGCAAGTCGTCGTATGTCTATGTGTTTGTGAACACCAGACAACATCCCTGAGCTCATAATCTTCAGCTGGTATTTTGCAATACACAACTTCTTGAATCAGTTGGATACCATGTGGAGAGTTTAATTCTAGCATGTCCTCGCACTATGTCAACATGTGGACGTGTTCATTTCTGCTTAGCTGGAATTCATTTCTCCACCATAAATCGATTATATTCCGTCCCAATATTGGGTTGTCAGTTTTAAATTTAAGGATTCTCATAAGCACTTTTAGCCAGTACATGAACTGTCGCTCTAAAGTTACGGGGTAAAATTCAACCAAAGTTGCTGGCCTCACCAAACCTCCCCTCCAGGTGACCAATACATATTACAACATCATACCTGGAGCACTACTTTATAGCTAACATTAACTCCCACAAACAAAAGTTAATTCAGCTCTTTAGATGTTCAGGATTCCATCGGGAACTTTGCAATTTTGAACTGTCGTGCTGGTCCAAAAGATTCAACGAAATACTACACTAATCTACTCTGGCACACACTAATTATCGCGTCTGCGCTTTGCCTTCTTTAACGTTCAGTATAAGCACGATGGCATCTCCTTTATTAAATTTCTCGGCTGAGTGCGCTCGGGTGTGGTAAAACTCAAACAGCTTAACTTTCTCTTCGAAAGTTAGGGTATCGACTGGAGTACTTGGTGTTCCATCAACTGTTAACATTGCTTTAATAATATCAGGCCAGTTTAGATCGTTGCACGATAGCATTAAATACCAATGGGGTGGGCCAACATTCCTTACCATAGCCATTAGCTCACTAAGTACTTTATACCAGTAGGAAGAGGTGCCGCGTATGTTTCGCATCCATATATGAATATTTTACATTGTACCAGTCGGATGCACTTCATTCTGTCTTAATTTTCACATACAGAAAAGTTTTGCCTTGCCTGTAATAGCTCTACTGCTGACAAGGCATAAAAAAGATATTCTGTCTGTTGGAATGTCTGGTCTTTGCCCATAACGCGATTTTGAAAGTTATTCTAATGGTGTTATTTTTAATTGTCTTTCTTCGTTGAGTCCTTTTTTCGGTCAGGAAATAACTTAATCCACGCCAACTCCTCTGCTCGGCGTTCCACTAGAAGGCTAACGGGTGGGGCAGTTTTCAGTTGTATTTCGCGAACGGGTAACACGGTCTCATTACCAATGTTTTGAAAATGTATTACTTATGACACATCTGGTATCTGAACATAATATTGTATTAGAGCCGTTACACTTACATAACCCGCCCGTTCTTATTGCAATTCAGGCATGGATTGTACATTCGTTAGTACGCCTGTGACATTGGTATCAATTGTATTGTTAGGATCCTCATTGCAGCTAAGCTGTTCATAAGCACTGTTGATTGAAACTGTTTTCACCATAGTTAGAGACAATTGAAAATCCTCCCAAGATTTAACATAAATAATATGTAAGTGCTTTTCTAGAGTATCTAAGTTTGGGAACATCATTAACCACTGCCAGTCCAACAGTCCGTGCAACATGCCCTTTTGGTCCTCCAGATTGTGAATCGAATAATTACCAATTAGCGTTTTCTTTCATTACTGATCATATTATATTTCTCACTGGCCACTTAAAATACAGGGCAGTTGAAACAAATTTCCAAGGTCGTTCTTGAGGTTTGAGAAAAACCAGCTAGCCAATTGTGATGTAGGTTGTATAAGCACAATTGTCTGATCAACTCCAATATCTAGCTCATACCTATTGTTTACTACATTTATAATAGGTAGCAGCTCATCAGTAGCTAGATACGCATGTTGAGATGATTGATTTTCTATACACATAGTATAATACAGGTCACCAAATAGTAAAACACCATCAATGTCGCATACATCCCATATATGTAAGGATTCTGTTACTGAATAGACATGAGATGCTGTTGCATAGACATTGCACTGATTACATCTGTTTGGTGGATCAAAAATATCGCTGTCTTAGTGAAATGAACCTATGATTATGTAAACATCGTGGAGTTCGGATCTTGTCGAAAATGTTTTATGTTATTGGTCACAGTAGTTGGATTCTCTACATGTAAAATATTACTTTTCTGTCGAACATGATCAAAGTTAGAGAAGACTACTGTCACATTGCGATATAAATAATTGTTTGGCTGCAACCAATAAAAAGCGTTTTTAACGTTTTTTTAGTTGACAGAATATTCTTTTACACTGTTGACTTTTCAACTTCTCAACAACGACAGATATACCACCTCTAGCAAGTTGTTCTATCACCTCTTCTATTTGTTGTGTAAATAAAATTGTTTGGCCTTTAAATTCTTATTCACCAAAATGTCCTCCTTGCCTAACAATCTTGATAAATGTAACTATTCTAGATATAGGCCTTAAGTCTATTTCAGTAAGAACTGTAAATTGTTATGGAATGAATAGCACAATCATATTATTCCAGAAAGCAGCAGTTGGGACCTTGTTTTTATTTAGAGATGTTGCACACCTATTATAGACCACGAATTCGTCCGGACTTTCATCAGTAAGTGAGTATTTGACTGAATTTTTTCTGACTTTTTTTACTTGAATTTTGAATTTAAATTGTTCACAAATGTAGCATACTTAATCTGGAACTTGAGAAATTAAATTTAGAAATTCACTGAGTCAGTCAGAAACAAATTCTTCCTTTCTCTCATATGTGTTAATCTTAACTATATCAACAGAGGAGACTCACACTCCCAAACGTGTGATGCGTAGTCTCTCGTACCTTTCTCTCTCTCTCTCTCTCTCTCTCTCTCTCTTCAGAACACTCTCTATCACGAATCTGAGCAGTATGTTCTTTCATATGCCTTAGCCTAGTTTCCTTCACGATATAACTTTCTTGATGTCGCGATTTCGTGGCACAAACTTTATCAAATCTTTGCACTGATTTGTAGATTCTGTTTGTTTCTAATCATCTTTGTTTCGTATTGGGTGACTCACCACGACGATTTTCTGCTCTTTGAACAGCTTTTTTTGTTTTATGTCCTCGATGCATTTTGTATAATGACACATACTTCCAAAAATAAGCTGCGAATGAATTGCTTACGAGAATTAACTTCACCTGTGGTGCCATCTAAAGTGTCACGGCCGCCATCTTGAATTTTCTTAAATATGTCATATCGTATGACACTCGGGTAATCAAAATGTTAAAATCATAGCGCTTCTTTTCTTTGCTGTAGTCGGGTAAAAATGTTACGACATTACTCGAGAAAAACTGGTTTCCACTAAAGGTATACAACTAATGCTACTATAGTAAGCATACATGATTTATGTGAATAGTTGTGTGTTTAAAAACAGTCCCATATATATATATATATATATATATATATATATTATGTATACTGAACAGTGCGACTTATTTTACCCGAACTAAGTATGCTGGCAAAACCTGCTGTAAAAACTGTATCCTCTCTATTACAGCTTTCTTTGTTCGACATTTCGGGATATTATCTAACCCGCAAATATGAAACCTTTACACAATAATTTGGAAATTACTCAAACATTTTCGAAAAAAGTAACACATAGATAGTACTATTGTCGGTCCCGCGTACTGCTTTTAGTGACTGAGAGAGCTATTATCAAAACGGTGGGATCGTAAATACTTTTATTATTAGAGTGTCACATATTGAACCATCAAAACTATTTGAAAACATTTTTTAAGGTAGCAACACTTGTTTCAAGCTTACTTATTTGCAGGCTATTTGTCTCCCACCATTTTGAAAAAAAAAATCGGTACTTTGTGGAGTGGAGAGATTTTGACGGCTCTCGGCATTGAGGTCTTGAGAGCCGGCGAGTTTGAAGTGAAGTAAACATGGAGAAGCGCCGGAAAGCAAGGGTGAGGGAAACGGGAGATACGGGAGATCCCCGAGAAAACCCGCTCACCAGCGACATCGTCCGGTACAATTCCCACACTGTGCGAAAATCCGGGAATGACTTTGCCGATATTCGAACCCGGTTCGCCTAAGTGGAAGGCGAGTAGTCCGCGCCTCCTAGCCTTGCTTAGTAAACGGAGTTTAGCCTGCTGTACCTTCGGAACAAGTAAACCGATGTGAACAGTACTTTGTTGGTAGTACTTAAAGGTGCACAAATTTTGTTATGTCAACCGTGTTTGAACAGAGTGACGTCAGAAAAATTAAGTTAAATATCACATTTCAGTAACTTAACCGAGGCTCGCCACCAACACTTTTAACGTGCTATTTTCAGAACAAAATACTGCCATGCATCATATCTCACAACTATTCCATTGATCAATATCAAATCTTCTGTAACATCCCTACTGTGGAATCTATTTCTTAAAACACATAATCCTTATCTCTAAACAGTCTGTGAATCCCTTGGAAAACCTGCTGCCAAAAAATATTCCTTTTGTACGACTACGAAATATTTTATTGTAAAAATAACATTACACATTTTATACTTTACAAATAACACGTCTGTATTTCAACTTACATTAATGGGACGTAAAAAAAGAAGCAATTATGCATATGAAAACCACTGCAATGATAAAATACGATAAAAGTGAAAAAATTCATGGTATTTAATCCACGCTCTTACTACTCGATCCAAAGCGGGCCTTTATTCTGTCCACTATGCCGCCCTGCTGAAATACTCATCTCAATAATGGTCGATTATTCTGTCCACCATGCCGCCCTGCTGAAATACTCATCTCAATAATGGTCGATTATTCTGTCCACCATGCCGCCCTGCTGAAATACTCATCTCAATAATGGTCGATTATTCTGTCCACCATGCCGCCCTGCTGAAATACTCATCTCAATAATGGTCGATTATTCTGTCCACCATGCCGCCCTGCTGAAATACTCATCTCAATAATGGTCGATTATTCTGTCCACCATGCCGCCCTGCTGAAATACTCATCTCAATAATGGTCGACTATTCTGTCCACCATGCCGCCCTGCTGAAATACTCATCTCAATAATGGTCGATTATTCTGAAGATTGACAATTCCAAGTTAGAGTAGCAGGAACCTTCTCCTCGGCATTCGCTATCCACGCAGGTGTCCCTCAGGGCTCCCTGTTGTGTGCTGCTCTTCTCAATATACGTAGCTGATATCCCCACACTTCCTGGTACACTTACATTACAGTATGAGTACGACACCCCTCTTATTGTCTCAGGTGAACGCGCCGAAGAACTACTGGCTTGAACTCGATGCTCACTCCGTTACCTAGGTACATACACTATCTACCAACAAGTAATTGGGCACCGGTGAAGATAGGTAATTTAATACTTCAGTTGACTTGTGTTTCACGGCCTTCGGCGTAGGATCGCTGGTGTTTGTCCGCGGTAGCAGGAACACAGAGGGCTATCGTAACATTCTGGATAATGAAATGCTCCCAACATTGTGGCATTTTTACTGAATGGACCGGTGTTACTTCCAGACAGACAATTCCAGGTGCCATGTTTCAAGAGCTACTATGCAGTGGTACGCCAACAACAATGTTCGCCGATTGTACTGGCCCGCCCAGAGCCCCGACCTCAAACCTATAGAACATATTTGGGACGAATTGGATCGCCGGGTGAAGGCTCGTCAGGCGCGGCCAAAATCCATTGCTCAACTCATGGAATGGTTGCAAGAGGAATGGCGACGAATCCCCGTGGATGTCCTGCAAACACTCGTAGAGAACATGCCAGACAGGGTGACTGCTGTTATAGCCACAAGAGGCAGCCCTACGAGATTCTAACGGGGTGACAATCACCGAGCAAACATTGTGGACAGGTGCCCAATTACTTCCACACTTGGGGCGTGAAATCGAATCCTGCCAAATCCACACTATTATTCCTTATAAAGAAACGCCAGTGTCCAACAGCACAATGCCATACTGAACTCCACGACATAAAAGTCAAAAGGTTTCTATTTAATACTTTCATAATTCATTCCTTTTAATCAAATATTTTTTAATACATCCACGTGTTTTGTTTTATCAATGCTCAAATTTTTTCATGTTCATAACATTCCCATGGTAATTGCAGAGGCCGACAGCTTAAGCGCATGGAACCACAAAACCAAGAGATAATTTCGTTAGAGGTGCGGACAGCCTATATTTTAAGCGTAAAGACGTGCAACCGATACTTTTGAAAATAAAAGGGTCACTACATACCTAAGCAAGAAACCACTCAGTGATGAGATATATATTTTGGAAAGAAAATGGCTTTTACAAAACGAAAATCGCCATCACTTGTGTAATTACTGCGGACAGTTTATTATAACTCAACCACTCTGAATTAGAACTCTTAGGTCTATTTTTATGACGTAAGTACAAATAATTCATAATTTACGAAACCATTGTATAATGTTACCTTATGGAAAACGTTCAGGTTAATGATTTTAGAGAGTTACTACTCTTAATAATGGCATTAACGTATGTAGGCGGATTGTAAATATTTAAGGTTGCAATTTTATAATTCCAGAATAAAGGATTTTATTAATTCTTGAGTCAGGACGACAGTGGTTTCCATTATGTACATCCCCAGTAACAAAATTTGTTTGGGTCAACGTTGGCCCAACGTTTGGTTTTACCATTAGCCCAGCGTTCGCAAATTTGTATGTTGTCCCAATGCCCAAATGTCACACCTACGTTGGCTCAACATTATATTTATTTTGGTTGCCAACTGAAATAAAATTATGTCCTAACGTAATGTTACGGTTGTGTGCACATTTTTACCAGTAGTGTGTTTTTCTTCTTGAAACGAATTTACACATTCATTTACTAAGAGTACATCGACATATTTATTTGTTGGTAAAAATTATAAAAAACTGTGTTACTTCTATTACTATTCATTACTTTCAACTTTATTTTATAGGCCTACACTCCAAATCTTCCTGGTGATTACTGGACTCGAACTCACACCCTTCGAAGTATCATTTTGAGGACTTATCTACTAAACTACTACAACCTCCCAAGATAGGTAAAGCAACAAGCACATACCGTATGTTGCAGCTTGACATACTGTTACATTTCATACATATTTCAATCAGATTTTGCTACTTCGAAACTGAATTTTAAACCTGCCAGTTACAACATACATTTTCCACCTAATAAATAATACACAAAAAATAACAAAGAAGTTATTTTTTAAGAACCTCCTTGCTAAAATAGTGAACCATTAAGGAACTAAAATAAATTACAATTTTTTCTTTATAAAATATGAATAATATTCTATGATGTCATGATGACTGCATTTAAATGTTATCCTAAATTAACACAGATAACCAATCACTAACTGTTATGTCCACAACATTGTCTCAACATCTGAGGAACAAAACTCAGTCTAAAGAAAAATTACATTTCGTAAGGTTTCATATGCTGTGAAAATTAATGTGTTTCACAATTCAAAACGATTATTTTCTATTAGTAAATCAGTGTTGGTTCTTCAAATGTTGGCACAGTATTTATTTACTGTATATACGGAAAACCGACAGTATGATTTCCAACATTTAACCAATGAAGTCAAATTTAAATAAGTATTTTTTTTTGTGTTAAAACATTACTTTCAAACAATTATACGGAATTATGAAGATATTACATCTGAAATGTAGCAGTTCCCTTTGTTGGCGTAATGTTGGTTACACAATGTTCGACCAACAAATGTTTTCATACCAAATGATATCATTATGTTTTATAATTAGTAACCAACATCACCAACGAATTACAACTATACGAATAAGTAAAATAGAAGTGTGTGTCTGTGATTTTCGAATTTTCCACTTTAAATTATATTTTCATATAGTTTAAAAACGATTTCTAAGCCATATCTAATGTTAATTTATTTAATATCTGTCTGTCCCACCGGATTTAACTCAAAAACCACTGAACGTATTAACAAGAAATTTAGATAGTCTGTAGATAATATCATCCGGACTAACTTATTCTTTGTTTCATTGAGATATCTCAAACGGTTCCGAAAATATGATGGTGATCAGGGATGTACATAGGTACTGGGTTAAACTTTTCTTAGGATTACTGCATAAAAAAGGCATTGTTAAAAAAAATTCCGTAATTTCTCCTTTCTTTTTTGTCATGGGCTGTCCTCCTTTCCTTCCCAAGAGCCGTAGTGGCCCAGTGGCTAGAGCTATTCCAAGTGGGGCCGTAGTGACTTAGTGGATATAACTATATTAAGTGAGGCCGCAGTGGCTCAGTGGCTAGAGTGACCAGTGGCCCAGTGGCTAGGTATATAGGTATATACTTCATTAACACCATAAAATATGCGCAAAGCGATGGCAGGGTGTAATTTAATAACTTCATTAAACCTGAAAGAAGCAATATTACAATTTTAAACTTAAAACCTTAGTGAAACGATGGTGGGCTTTATTTTAATAACTACATAAAACCTAACCGAAGCGAAATTTCTATTTAAAAAAATAAGAAAACAAGTCCTAAATTTCGTGCGAACAAAGTCGCACGGGTCAGCGAGTTCTATATAAGGCATTGTTTGTGTATTAAAGAGATTGCTTTTAAACAATCATACAAAATGATAATGTTATTTCATTAGATATATGCCAATTACCTTTGTTTGTATAATTTTGTTTACACAATTTTGGCCCAACAGAAGTTTACATACGTAATGCCGACATTATCTTTCACAGCATGTAATCAACACATGGCGAACAAAATCAAATTTAAATAAGACATAGCTTGTTCGTAAAAAAAACATTGCTTTTAAACAGAAATACAATACTATTGTTTTATTTTATTAAAAATATGTTAATTACAATTGTTTTCATAATGCTGTTTACACAATGTTGGCCCAACCTAATTAATACCAATTACTAACTGGTGTGTTCCCAACATTGGCACAACATATAACCAGCTGATTATATTCTGAAGAGGAATATCTCAGGTCACGAAGAACATTTATATTCCATCAAATACAAATAAGTGTCATTGTTTCCATTCAAAAAAGCTGTTCAATAGTTTTGAGTAAAATGTTTGTTGCCCACGCAGAAAAAAAACTATAATATTGTGATAACAATATTAATGGCAGTACAACAGTAATTTCTTGTTATCTGTTAACCTTCAGTAAGTAATGGTTGTTGTTATTGTTATATATTGTTAAAATATTAATAGTAAAGTAACATAGAGTAATTTTGTAACAACATTACCTCCTAACTGTTGTGTCATCTTTAAGGTGGTGTTTGTGTTGCAGAAATACCAATTTTTTGTTGAATTGGTGTTAAATTTCTTTTTAAAATCTTCTGGTATTTTCTTCCCTTTAAAACAACTTTCCGATGTAAAATAAATTAAGTACAATTATTTTGTAACAAAAAATATTACCAGCGGAAAAATATGACGGCTAGGAGGGGTACCGAGCCCGCTCATTGAGTGACTGGCGTTCTCCACTTTCCGGAACTCGATGCCGTACCAACTGCTCGGTCTTATACTTTTTGACTGGGTTTCATATTGTCGGAACTTATTACAAAATAACGACAACCTACATTTCTCTTTCGCTACGTAAAAATATTTTACTCTCTTTAAATACATGTATGCACAATTAAAACTCGTAAACTGCTTTGCAAGGCTTTGGAACTGGTCAACGCTAGATTTAGTTCTCACAGTATGATTTAAAATGTAAAAACAGTGGTTTTATTTAACCAGGTTATCGCTGTTGACTTGTATCTGCCATTTCACAGCGCCAAGTCAGTGTAAACTTGTGTAAGTTGGACATTTCTTTAATGTCGCATTACCACAAAATGTTTTTCTTACTGCTCTTTTTGCGTAATGCAAATTGTTAGTGCTGCAAAATTACTCAGAGGCATTATTAAAACTAACACTTCTACAGGATATTACAATTATTGTAATATAATACTTTATAAACAGTGAAAATTTGTCGCAACATTATTTAATTTCCTACTACATAAACGCTTACAGAAATGCCTAAATAGCATTTTTTTTTTGTTGTAAGAAAATTAAACTTCTTTCTGTGAAACTTCGGCTTAACAGAAAAACACACACCTATTACCAACAGTATGATTATTAAACTGGTTACCTTCCAGCAACCAACCATTTAAAATTACATTTTCGATGTAAAATTGCATTTTTGATCTAGTGACATCATTGTCTGGAAGGTGCTAGTAATCTCTTAACATATTCGTTGCAAAACATTTTCTTGGCATTTTCCATTGCGCCAACGGTGAATTAATGTGTGTGCTCCAACCTAACGTATAGCGAACCTTTTACAACCAAGTACTAACGTAGGTTGCTACTAGGGCAACTGCAAAATATTAAACCATATTCAGCAGGGGGAAAAGTCATAGCCGCATCATCTCATTACGGTATATTTAACAAAAAAAGTAATTAAAAAACCAATGAAGTTTCCTTGACACGAACGTACGTTATGAGGAATTCCCCCCCCCCCCCCCGGCGCCTACCAACCCTCTCCACACTCTCTAAACAAAACATGTTAACAACAAGTATTCAATTGTACATCATTCATAATCACATTCACTTGTTTACGACCAAAAAAGATTTTTGGTCTGTAGAAACAGTTTTCTGTACGTATTACAAATATGTATCTTGTAGTGGTACAAAGGATATTTGTGTATTTTCACAGATGCTCCTAAATATATTTAGAACTTCTCAGTATATATTACAAAAATGTACCGTTAAATTATTTTAGCAGTTTTTACACATGCAATTAAATAAATATCTAATTTAATTCAAAATTAACTACACTACCACATAAAATTGAAATTTGTTATAAATTCACTGTTATACACTTCTAAGTTTACTAGCCTATATGCATAATAACTTTCCTCTACGCCGTCGTAAAAATTGCTAACACATCTACAAACCTAGCACTTTGCTGCCTATACTCATTTTACGTCCTAACCTAATGAAGTATATACGAATATAAAAACGAAATTTTTATAGTAATATTGATTACATTTTCTTGAATTTTTTTTCATGTTTCAGAAGTGAAAACAAAAGTTAATAACCCCGTTTTTAATTGGCAATGAAAGGGTTGCGGTATTTATTATATCAATTAATTATTCATGTACTGCGTTATGATTTCGTATCCAAGCCATGTAAAAAAAAAAAAAAAAAAAAAAAAACCAATCAACTATGGCCTCCCTAAATTAACACACTTATTTTATAAAATCCAATGTCACCCTTAATTCACATATTCTGCGTGAAATTGCCAAACTCATAAAATATTTAGCCATTTTGGCATCTGTTCCAAAGTTATCTAAATGTATTATATATAAGTAGGTTAGTTAGATTGTTACAGCATTATTCACAATATTTGAAGAGTATTTTTTACATTTTGTTACTTCTTTTCAAATATAAATTAAATACTAAATGTACTGACATGGCTTTCTTGTTTGTGAGAAATTTAAAACCGTTCATACACTCACACCTCAGATATACCCTAAAGTTAAAATTTAATTTAAGAGAAAAACCAGTATTTACATTAACTTTTACGCACAGTATACACACTCAGATTTCTTAAGAGGAACAAATACTTTAAATATGATTTTCATTTCAGCATAAAACTGTGTTACTTAGAAAAAAGGCGGACTTTAATATGGAAGTTTGTATGAAATGTCGAGAAACCGAACCCAGTGTACTGCTTAGATTTCATGTAGAAAGGCATTTGCTGCAACTGGAGCTTTTGAATAAATGAAAGTATTTCAATATTTTCATATTTTAGGATATCCTAAATATAAATAAAAACATTTTACAGATAAAAAGTTTGCTGAAGTAAATATCTGAAGCAGACAATTTATAAACCTATCACATTTTAACATGAAGATAGATTTTTCCCGAGGGTTGGAAGAGTGAATGTGAATCTGGGATCACAGGCCAAGCTTTGCTACAACAACTCAAAAAGAAATTCTACTTTGATCTCGATTTTATTTGTGAAAATGTGCAGTTTTCTGTTTTACGTGATGAGCAAGGTTTGTAATATCCAGGGCGAGAAAAGCGAGAGTTTGCGGCACTGTAGGATGTCCCCGCACGCACTGCCTGAAAGATGTTAATTAGCAAGTTTCCCCTCAGTACTCAAGCTCCTAATATTGTAACCCTCGCTTGTGCGTTGCAGCTTGCCTACCTCCAGCTCTGCCGAGGAACTGTACACCCACTGCCTGTCTTCCCCTTGCAATATTTCTTTGCCTTTCCTGGTTTGTAGCAGCTAACTAACCCCGAACTTGCAGCCCCACAACCTCCTGCGAGCTCGTCAAGATCACTCCGTTTCTTTTGTTCGCAAACATTTTAATTATAACGCGAAGATAGCAGCTCTCCGGTGAGCCCTTCTTGCGCCGAGCGCTCTACTATATCTCGCCTGCCTTTGCAGGGTTTTTGCGGGCGCGGTTTTAAATGACACATTCCTCCGGCTCACTCTAATTAATGGTTTACATATATGTCATGTGACATTGTAAGTAACTAGAAACTCTTTGCTCCAAAAATATGAATTAATAAATCTACAAACACAAGAACTTCAGAAGAGCTTAACTACAGAGTTTAAAATATGGTGACATAAACACGCGAGAATCTTAATTAGGAATCGTTTTAATCACTGTCGTTTTAAATTTGTAAAATATTTCTAGCGAACATCTTAGTATCCTGCGCAAAATTTTGCTGACGATATCAAATCTCCAAAGGATTTCCTTGGATATGATTTAATTTGCATTTAACTTCACTTAGGTTAAATAAATCACTTTTTATTGTAACAAATATTAAGGAAAATAATATTTTAGTATATACATAAATATTTAATTAGCGTGTAATATCAAATATATTCAAAATTATCCACACTACCTATTTAAATAGCGAATATAAAACTATGCAATGATTTAAATGAGAATGTACATATTACTGAAATATAAATATAACTTTATATAACAGACAGCAAAAAACCGGAAAATTATATACCTGTATATGTGAATATTTCTATCTCATAAACGTCCTAACATTGCTGTAATTTTTACTACCATGTTTATATTCAATAAGATAATTACTGACATCAAATATATTTGTTCAGTATGATTCTCGCTTAAGTAAATATTCCTCTTGCATTTGACGATATTTTAACTTAGCGTGATGTGTGCACCTCTAGCATAAGTAATTCTTATTTCGTAAACTTTTTTTCTGCATTTTATAACTGAATTTGAAAGTTAATTATTTTTCAAAATAGAAATAGAGTAATCTAAAAGGTTTGAAATGAAAATCTCAAAACGAAATATTTTTTTAAAATTTGCATCCAAATGTGATTTCATCCACATAACACATGATGAAAAGAATTACATAATTTAGTGATATACTAGAATATCGTAGTCACTTTTGATAAATAATTCAAGTCTATCCATAAAATATCTCATATAAACGTAATTAAAAAATACATGATGCATTTAAATAATTACGATCATGCGTGCGAACGAAGTTGTACGAGGTCAATTTAGACAAAAAAGTGAGAATAAATTTTTTATATTGTTTTCAAGTAAGAAGTTTTGTATTTAACGTAGCGCGAATCTTTGTATTTCGATTGTTTGCCAAAATCAAACCTTCTGATGATAACACGTAGAACATCTTAATACAACATTTTGCACAAGTAACTAAGGTACGGATGGTTAAATATTTTCCCCGTTCTATAAAGAAACACTGAATCAAATTATGAAATCTTTATTCAAGAAAATATGCTATAATGTCGAATTTTTATCTATTCTGTAAGAACTAAATATTTGCATTGCAAATTACAAAAATTTTGAAAAGTTATCAATTTATTGGACACATTTGTAGCTATTCTTTAACAGAACACATTTAAAAGTATTTGCAAAAGTTTCTCTGATACATGGATTGATTGACTCAAAGAATAATTCAAGAACTGTCATGTGATTCGTTAACTAGGCGTAAGTTAAGTGCCAAAATTTTATAATCACCCACTTGAAGAAAAACGGGTGGGGGGGGGGGGGCACTTACTTATTCATACAATATAAAAGATTTATAACTGAAAGAGTGTAAATATTAGGGGTAAATAAGATACATCGACAATCAGAATAACTCCAAATTGTTGAAAACAGCGGGAAAAATAGTGCATTAATATAATAAGTACTAGCAGCTTGGCATCGCTTTGCTCAGGTTTTATGGAGTTATTAAAGTACATACCTTATTTGCGACTATCAGTGACTACCTGCAACAAATTGCGACTACTTGAGAATTTATAATATTAAAATAATACTAAGATCCACTGAGACCCTGCGGACCCACTTGATATATTTTTATCTATTTAGCCACTGCGGCCGCACTATACAGAGTGTACTAGCAACTGAGCCACTGCGTCCCCACTTGGATCGCTCTAGCCACTGAGCCACTGCGGCTCCACTTGAGAGTGTTCTAGCCACTGGGCCACTGCGGCCCCACTTGAAAGTGTTCTAGCCACTGGGCCACTGTGGCCCCACGTGACATATTTGAATGCACTGAGCCACTGCAGCCCCACTTGGATCGCGTTAGCCATTGGGCCACTGTGGTCCCACTTGAGAGTGTTCTCGACACTGGGCCACTGCGGCCCCACTTGAGAGTGTTCTAGCTACTGGGCTACTGCGGCCCCACGTGACATATTTGAATGCACTGAGCCACTGCAGCCCCACTTGGATCGCTTTAGCCACTGGGCACCTGTGGTCCCACTTGAGAGTGTTCTCGACACTGGGCCACTGCGGCCCCACTTGTGAGTGTTCTAGCAACTGGGCCACTGCGGCCCCACTTGAGAGTGTTCTAGCCACTGGGCCACTGTGGCCCCACGTGACATATTTGAATGCACTGAGCCACTGCAGCCCCACTTGGATCGCGTTTGCCATTGGGCCACTGTGGTCCCACTTGAGAGTGTTCTCGACACTGGGCCACTGCGGCCCCACTTGTGAGTGTTCTAGCAACTGGGCCACTGCGGCCCCACTTGAGAGTGTTCTAGCTACTGGGCTACTGCGGCCCCACGTGACATATTTGAATGCACTGAGCCACTGCAGCCCCACTTGGATCGCTTTAGCCACTGGGCCACTGTGGTCCCACTTGAGGGTGTTCTCGACACTGGGCCACTGCGGCCCCACTTGTGAGTGTTCTAGCCACTGGGCCACTGTGGCCCCACGTGACATATTTGAATGCACTGAGCCACTGCAGCCCCACTTGGATCGCTTTAGCCACTGGGCCACTGTGGTCCCACTTGAGGGTGTTCTCGACACTGGGCCACTGCGGCCCCACTTGTGAGTGTTCTAGCCACTGGGCCACTGTGGCCCCACGTGACATATTTGAATGCACTGAGCCACTGCAGCCCCACTTGGATCGCTTTAGCCACTGGGCCATTGTGGTCCCACTTGAGAGTGTTCTCGACACTGGGCCACTGCGGCCCCACGTGTGAGTGTTCTAGCAACTGGGCCACTGTGGCCCCACGTGACATATTTGATTGCACTGAGCCACTGCAGCCCCACTTGGATCGTGTTACCCATTGGGCCACTGTGGTCCCACTTGAGAGTGTTCTCGACACTGGGCCACTGCGGCCCCACGTGTGAGTGTTATAGCAACTGGGCCACTGCGGCCTTACTTGAGAGTGTTCTAGCTACTGGGCTACTGCGGCCCTACTTAGCATTAGTCTACCCACTGGGCCTCTGTGGCCCCACTTGGAATCGCTCTAGCCACTGGGCAACTGTGGCCCCACTTGGGATCGCTCTATCCACTGAGCCACTGCGGCCCCACTTAGCATTATTCTACTTACTGGACCTCTTTGGCCTGACTTGATATCTGCCTATGTCCATCTGGAAGAATGTAGCTTTCTAACAGCGAAATATTTATAAGAATCGGCCCTGTAGTTTTGGTCGAGCATGCTTAGAAAGCACCCAAGTAGTTCATTTCTCTTCGATGTGGTTTACAAATTTTGACATTTATCAATTAATTTTTTTTTCAAATTTAACCTGGACTAAGACTATTTGTATATATGTATATTTCTAATAGTGAAAGAGTTATATTAATCGGCAGTGTAATTTCCGATATTACCCAAGACATAAACAAATAAACAACCTCACATTAGCTCATTATAATTCTTGTATAGATCGTTACATGGGAGATGACGGCTGCGGGAAATATCCGAGTTTCGTGAGGGATGGAGGTCTTAATAACAAAATAAGATAAAGCAACTAATTTCATCTATAATTTATTCACTATTCTACTATGTTCAACATAAAATCATCTCTCTCCACTTTTACACTTTTCATTTAAAAGTGAGCCCAATATTTAATTTCTTTTTCAACTCTAATTAACGTCCTTCTAATTGTTTCTTTCAATTAACTAATACCCATTATCAGCACGTGTTCAGTCTCTCTGTTTTTATCATTTATAATGTGTTTCACTCACGTATTTAATCTAATAGTCCAGCCTGCCAGCCGCGTTTTCAATAAATCGACACTTGCCGTTGCTGCCTTCACTTCTTCACTGCTGGTCCCGTCTCTCGCTCTTCTATTGCTCGGAGTTCATCAGGTCCTCGTACTCCTACTCCAACGGCCCGGAAGCCTCTGCGATATTTATAGTCTCAGCGCCACTTTCTGGAAGGTTCAACGCACCACGAGAAGCGCTGAGAGAACGAGGTCAGTAATCCAGAGCATTCTTCAGATATCAGCCGAAAACACTACCATAGTAAACGGCGCACGTCTGTAATTCGATACACGTCAATGGCTTCCGCCGCCGCCAGTTTCACCTTGACCTTACAACTCTCTTTCCGTCTCTCCGCTCACTTGCGATGCGCGGAGGCGAGCGCGCAACAGTATTTATTTCCGCAGTGTGTCTCTTAGAATACGCAAACATTGCGAGATTATACATTTTTTATTTAAGCGAAACTTGAGTGCCAGTGTTATTGCAATAAGATTTGCCAAAATTACATTATGAAGAAAAAGTTACAATAAAGTTAAAACTCACGAGAAAAGTGTAAAAATATCACAGGTGTTTAGGAGCTACAGGAACGAAGAGGAATACGCTGATATATATTACAGACTACTAATACATTATATAAAAACATACCGCTTCGTAGAAACTACTGTAGATTTAGACGTGGCATCACCGAAGTGCTATACAAGCATTTAGACTTTCTTAAGCATTAAAAATTTGTTCATAACATTGAAAGGGACACTTAATTCTCTAGACAAATCTTTATTATCGCAGCAAAAATGTGTGAGTTACTTACTTAAAAATCTCAGTTATGGTGTAAGTAGAAAAAAGTAAACAAAAAGAGGGCAATGTGTTTTTTGTAATAGATTTTTATAACAGCTACATTTTTATCTGTCAAGGTTTAAAATGATTACAATTTGTGTATGATTAGAATTCGTATTACTTATGAAATACATTGCTTTCCGGAAAGTATACAATCCACTGTTATCATGCACATTTGACCAATTTAAATTTCATCCATATGCACCACAAACATAGCAATGTTTCCGTAAGGATGATAACTTATATCTCCTCGCCATAAAACAGGTACATGCAGCACTGTGGTTACAAAGTATGTGTTATACTTGGCTACACGCTAATACGTTTAGAACGATTTCCATTTAGAAACACCAGAAAGTAATAACTTACTTACGTACAGAATATAACTATTTATGTATGTAAATCTCTTCTTTTACGGCTGGGTGAAAAAGGAATTTGACTTATTAATCGATAACGAGCTTGTTATGTAAGAGAGGGTATGTTAACACAAAATCGGTAAATTTAATAACAAAGTATTTTATCATGTCTTATAAACAAAATATCGTATAATGGGTCTATAGGAAAAATGCTCTCGCCCAAAACTAAAATTTAAAAGCAGTAAAATTATTTTGCTTTCTCAAAAAATGTACACTGAATTATATGATCAATTTTTTTTTAACCTTATTAAAAATATATTACTGTTTCGTCTGCAGTTTATTGTCAAACCAATTGTTATTATAATACATTCAGCACAATACTTATATCCTCGAAACCCTTTAAATTTGCCTCGAGAGAGCTTAACAAAGATTATTACCTGATAATAGTTTCACTTGTTAATATTAATTATATTATCATATGAAAGTAAACTGTGTAAGACATGACAAAGTTTATAAGCCTCTACTTCTTTGTTTAATGTAATAATACATTTCTCTTGTCTAATTTTTCTTTCACAAATTGTCGTTTTAAATGCATACGCGAATTCGGTCACTTAAATCGTGTTTGCATAAGGACTGAATCTCGCAACATGCCTGGAACTACTGTTCCAAAATACCAGATCGAAGCGTTTACAAGTCGGCTGCATAATTATATTATAAAGATGGTCAATTTACATAATTCAAAAATATTCCTTTCAAATAATCATTCATTTTTGCTCGTTTACTTGAAAAACGCCCTGTACAAAGGAATCTGCACGGTAAGGTAGATTATGAATTTCTGTCCTCTGCCATGCTCTCTCTTGGTTTTATTCTTATTTGTTGGAGGTAACCGAATTTCGTTATGAATATTTTGTTGCCATTTTAATTGTTAAATCCTGAAAAATTTTGTATAAAAATTCTTAAAGGTTCCTATTGCACCAAAAATATAAGACATATTACTGGGTTTATAAGCTTTATTAGTATCATCGTAATGCAGTCATTAAATCAAAAAGGAGTAATGATGTAAGGTGAATAAAAATTAAATTTTAGTATGTTACCTAAACTGTTTTTTTAGAGCGCTGTTTTGGTTACCTTTGTTATAAACACGTTTACTTCTCGAGTTTGCCAAAACTGTAAGCACGCAAGGAAAAAATATTACCATTTGGTTGCATGTCTCTACTAGTTATGAGCCTCCTTTTAATAAATAGTTAAATGTTCTTTTGTGGTCTCGCCTTCAGAGTTATACAATATACGAATGCAGGCTACATCAAACAGCTACTAACATGGCAAAAAAACGAGTAAAATTAATAATTAGTCTCGTAGTGTGACAACCACAGAAGATAATTGGGAGTATGAAGCTTCAATCAGTGAAATATAATTTGATTTTCATCTATAAACAGATATATCAGCTGAATGAACATACTTACCGGCTATGATTTGACAAATCTCTAGTCATGTTTACGGGACTAGGTGATGCCGTGGTAAGACTACTTGCCTTTAACCTAGGCGAGCCGAGATCGATTCCCGGCGTATTTCCACAAGTAGGAATCGTATCGAACGATGCCACTGGTCGGCGGGTTTCGGGTTTTCTCAGATATATCCTGTATCATCTGCCCTTCATTCCGGCGCCGCTCCATACTGACTTCGTTTCAACCTCATCGGTTCTCAAGACCTTGATGTTAAGAGCCGTCCAAATCTCTTCAATCAATTAATCTATAAATGTTCCAAACTTAGTGGTTATATATTTTTGGGTGTAAGTTTTCTTGTAGAATTATAATATAGTGCTACTACGAATAAGGAAACTGAATTATTAACTAAAAAAATAATTTTTGTCAGTCGCATACATAAAATCAGAAGCGTTTTTTCTTTCCGTTATTTAGTTTCACAGAAAACAACCAAATTTAAGGTCACAAAAGTTCGTATTTTAATCAGCATTTTATTTACACCTCATGCAAAGAAAAAATAACACAGAATTTTAAAATTGTGACATGAATTTATCTTGCAACAAAGAATGTATAGTCCATGTTTTGAAACAAACTGTTGAAAAATCACCTTAGGAGTAACATGTGAACCTGTTTATTAAAAAAATAAAACTTGTAAACCACAAACATATAACACTCTGATTAATGTTGAGGTATAATTATATTTTTGAATACATAAGAATTTACTTAGTATCTTATATAACTTGTAATATTAATATCACTGCAAATTACGGTGCGTTGGTCTTATAGTGACATGATACTTTTTATTCTTCCGAAGAAGAAACTTGAATAGGCGGTCGGAAAGTTTCGCAACGCTAGTAGTAGCAGGAAAATTACGCATGTTTTCAATTTTGGATTATTTCATACTTATTACAGCAAAAATAATTATTTTTTAATTTGCAATTTAAAACTGAGACGAGATTTTAATATTTAAATAGATACTTATTATAATATATTTATAATGTGATGGCGGGGTGGTTACAAATCCGAAGTTGGCACAAGTGTGAAATGGCCTACTGTGCTTCTTTTTGATAAAATAAGTGTTCATATTTCTTCCTGCAAAAATACTTATAAATACCACATCAAGTTTGTACACATTGTATTTTTTAAACCTGCCTAGGTAAGTTATGATGGTGTGTTAAATCTGTATTTTCACGACAGGAATAAATATTCTGTAGCGTGTGTCACGACCGCTGCGTGTGAAAGAGTATTGCATATCCGTTATGCTGAGCCAGTGAGTGTGATTGCAAATGTTGAAAATGCCAAATTCATGTTTTAACTGTGATCTTTTGATGACGACATTAATTATTTGAAAGTAATATCTGTTTATCTATCACAGCTTTGTATCTTTGCCCTAAGTGCTTGAAAAACCATCGTGTAACGTGCTTACATTTCTGTGATTTTAATTTTTGCCATAATCCGAATGAATTACTAAACCCACTAAGAAAATGTTAAAGAAATGATTGTATAAACCTAGTAAAAACTAAGTACCCAGGCAAAGAAAAATGAGAGGAGCAAAATTACGTTAGGCCTATTTGTGTGCATGTTCAGCACTATCCTTTATATTTGTCGCTGTTACATACAAAAAATAAGCGACATGTTGTTGCGTGCGCGAATTTACTGTATTTTCGTTGGACAGGTTGCTCCTTCGTTTAATAATTTTTTTTCCAATTGAGGCCTTTCTTTTAATTAAATAACCTAACACATATCAATAACAAGAGTTTAAGTAGTGCAGTTTTTTCCCTCCGCTCTTGTAACAGAGTTAAACACAGTAGCGGCAAAATATTAACTTGTTTTAAGTGTAATGTGGTACATGTCGTGTATAACAAATATGTTAACAGTGTGAAATAATAACGGTAATAAATAAGAACTATCCTCAATGGAGACGTTGTTAGATAGTCACAAAGCTAATCTAAATATGTTTGTAGGCGTAAATTGGGAATATTCGTACAAAATGGATTTTGAAATACGATAGAATTCTTTGAATAGCTGAGTATGGTAAACCAAGCATTTGGCAGTTAAAATGTAGAAGTCACATGACAATGTTTATGTTTAAATGTAGCGGATGGAAACGAAATTGTTAACCATAAGTAGAATTTTAGCAGATCTTGAGGAAGGTATGAAGTAACCGCAAATTGCCTTTAATAAGAGTTTACATTTACAGATTTGAGTAGCGCCTACTTGTTATGTCGTACGATGTAAGATGACACGCTAATACATAGACGTATATGTGATTGGTTAGACCCCCAATGCCATGGTCACTTAACGCAAATGCATTAGTGAATTTGATTACAGTTACTTAATTTTTTGAAATATAAGACAGAACACTAAAATATTTAGTTTTTTCTAAATCAAAGAAAAATAATATATCTACGTTATCTTTCTTTTACACACACGGCAAACATTATTCGGGGGGAATAAATGTGAGGTACAGAAAAAATTTAAATAGCTTAAGCGTAAAAATTGCTAAATAGGAGCAAATAATAAAATTTAAATAACCAACAATATTTAAAAAAGTAATAAAATGCAACAAAACTACCACTGAGGGTTATATGTTCTTGTAGTTTGGAGCCAGAACGAAACACGAAAGAACGAAAGCACTGATAAAAACATGGTACTTTAGCTTATCTGTAATGGAATAACGGTGTTACGTACAGCAATTAAACTATAATGATTTTTCTTTGTTTCGGAGGTGAAGGGCAAATTTTTTTTCATCACAAATCGAGACAGAAACCAAGCACAGTGATCTAGGTCTAAAAGTGCTGCAATTCGAAATGTAACAATAATCGTATTTTAATAATGATTGTAATATGTACAATCTGCAATGTGTACACAACTTTCTGGATGGGTGCAGTGTAAGAGTGCAGTATGGTAAACACTAGCTTTTGCAGTCCTTGTACATATATATATGTAATAATTGTATTCAGTGGTAAATATTGATTGTGGTTAATTAGGTAGGCACGTGTGTACAAATACATGCTTGAAACTTCTGAAAGATTAAACTCTGCAATTTATCTCTGTCGTACGTACTGGTTACCATAAGCTGGTTAATTAGCTGGGCTTTTCCAATAAGTACGAGTAATGCTAAAAACAACGTGTTGCCAACTTTCACTCTCGGTAGCATAGCACAGCTGACTCTGTAGATTAAACATTCAATTATGCTGGTTAGCTTCAGTAACTCCAGCCCGGACCAAAGTGACTATGGCACTCACGATCACGTATGGGGGAGTTGTGTGTGTGTGTGTGTGTGTGTGTGTGACAAAGTGATGAAATTGACCGTATTCTATACCCATATGAAAAACTACTGTTGTTAAGTACAACAAACATATGTAGCAGGCGATGTAGCAATTAAAAATAAAATGTCCTGTAGCAAATATATGACAGTGTGAATATCACCTAGGTAGCAGATGACAATTGCCTAGTCCACACCTAGACTGAGTTGAGGGCACACTTACTGTACTTCACACCTTCGTACAGCTTATCGGTTAGTAGATACACAATTTGTATACATAGCAACACAACACAGGCGAGAAAAATTTAAGAAATAACATCAATTCAGTGAGGAGTAGGAGACAAAGGTAATACAACACTATACTGATGTAGAAGACACTGGTTGTTAATATAGTTCGAGAGTAGTACTTTATTTGAAATTTCTCATTTTTTATCTTGGTAAAATTTAATAAATAAAGTACATTAAAACTCTTGATAGTAATCGACAAAAGCTAGAAGACATCAACAACCATCCTAGTGTTGCTGAAAGAGGTCGTGCCTAGCCTGTTTGATCCCTATAACACCGTATGTGTAAGCTTGCCAGTGTCTCAATCTCATAACTCCCAGGACATAAAAATGTGCACTGTTCCATAAATACTAAATTACGTTGAAAAAAATCTGTTTATTAAGTTATGTTGCCTAGCTCTGGGAAACACCAAATTCTTTCTTTGTTTACCGTAGAAAATTTAAGCTGGGATACAATGTACTGGAAAAATTCAATGTGGCGTCGGGTAAACCTTCTAGAATTAATGGCCGATGCTCGAATGTAGACCATGTTTAAACATCTTATCTGGAATGATGTAAGCAGCTCTCGTAGTAGAAATCAGTTTTATTTTGGAAACAGGTCTTGTAGTAGGCTGCTCTCGTAGAATGTAGTGTAAGGCATGTTACTTAATAATTGAAGTTATATTATTGAAACACGTAGACGTCATTACGATACTACCTGCTGACCAACTAAAACCGAGCGATAGGAGTGAAACTCAGCACACCCGTAATCGCTGCTAACGAAAACAATGTTTGATGTCGTCGGGGAAGTATCGAACATCCTGATATACTAAAGTCAACCCTACGATATACCCACTTCTGGGCAAGAGTCTTGAACTACACCCGTTCTTGATGGAGGCTGACGATCGAGAGAGCGTTAAGCTTGATCGGCTGTCGCAAGCTTAAGGGGGCTTACCATGCCAGCCAATCATAAGTCAGGACTCGAACCTGTGGGACAATGAAAACTAAAACACTTCAAAAACCCCTTATAATCCACATTCAACGGCCGAAATGCTTAAATTGTATCGAACATTTGGTCTCAAAACGGCAACATATAAAACCATGTACCCTGAAATATTCAGAAGAGAATAAAAAAAAATCACTTACATACAAAGGAATACAAAATGAAAACTAGCTAACCAAATCCCATTAAAAAAATTATATTGCCATCGTACAGCTAAATAAAAATATTCTACATGTCAAAATAAGAACAAATAAAAATAAATAAACTAAAAACAAAATGAAGTTACATTAGTGACATAAGTGGAAATATTTGTATACGTATGTACATTAAATATTATGTAGGGATAAAAGTGAAAAAAAAATTACAGGTGGTAATTATATATACAAACGACGTACATTTGCGGGTGTTACATGATGTGCAAGAATTTGAGTAATTACTAGAATACATACGAGAAAAAGAATGATAACATAACATATAGAGGGATTGCTAAAAATTTTGAGCTGATAGGTTTGACATCGTTTCTCATCTGTTTCCTGAGATTGTAAATAGGATTGGTGAACGGTGCAGATGACTGAGGATTGACTTAACAAATATTTTATTCAAACCATTATTTATGGATTCAAAAACGATCAGTTAATTTAGTCAAGTAATTTAGTCGTCTCTCTCTATTGATCTAGTTAACCATTGAAACAAGTTGCTAACTTCTTCACAACTCAAGTAAAAAATATTTTACTTTCCAGCATACAAACATGAGCCTTAAACATAGGTATTACATTGCGGAAAAGGTCCATAGTTTATTTTTTTGCTGGGATAATGCATTTACTATAAATTAATCTCACTTCTCACGTGTTAAAATTCTCAGTACAATATCAAGCAATTTTCATATTTTTGCAATGTGAAAGCTGAAATATACTTCCACTGACATTGCAGTTACGCAATTTACACATCCGTTTGAAGTAGATATTTGGTATTTTTATGTATGTATGTGTATATATATCTTGTTATTTATTTATTTTTATTAAATTCACTAAATAATTCCTTTGATCACATTTCAGCACTTAACTTAAATATTTGAAATAAGTTCAACTACTTTTCTATGCAGACAAAGCTATCCAATGTCAAAGCAAGTGTAAGTTTGCAGAACTGGGCCAGAGTTTGGCCGTGTGTCATATCTACTAACCTTTGGTAGGCCCCACTCGTCACAACCTGTCCATTGTGTTATTTGGTGTTCGTTGCACGGGGTCGTTGGGAGGAAGGTAAGTTATAGGGTTTGGGCCCTATAGTGTTGTCCTCCCGACACCTTGTGTAGCACACCTGGACACGTGCTGGCAAATGGATATATTTGATAATCAATTTTATGACAAGGTCCAGGATTGTAGTTTTGAGAACGTGGAAAGTGCCTTATTTTTTGTAAGCATGTGTTTAAAATTTATGGCTAGGAGGAATAAATTATACAAATGTATATGCATAATGTTACTGGTCGCTTGAGGTCTTCCTACTAGAAACGTAATGTTATGAGCATAATACAATGATCAAATTATTGCTGCAAATGATTTATTAAGGAAAATTTTGCTACCGGTTTTACATTTTCCTTTCGAATATATATGTATATATAATAAGTATGTATATATATGCATAAATACACGCGCGGAAGTTGGGTGTGCTTATTAAAATACTATTTCTTTGACATATTTTTTTACAAGGTTCCATGATCAAATGTACCAGATTGCATTAACTAAAGACGTAAATGGGAAATTTATAACAAATAAAAAAAAGTCCATCAGTTCAAATAATATTCATGAATAGCTAAATAATATGCACCAATAGCTAAATAATATGCATCAGTAGCTAAATAATATAATGATGACAGGGCCACACTTGTTACAGCAAGCTTGTTTTCTGATACCATCTACAATATTTGTTGTTGTCAAGTATAGAAACTTGCGGAAATTCGAAAGGAAAATATAAAACCGGTAGCAAAATTTTCCTTGATAAATCCTTTGCATCAATAATTTGATCGTTGTATTATGCTCATAACATTACATTTTTATTAGGATGACCTCAAGCGACCAGTAACATTATGCATATACATGTATATATTTACTCCTCCTAGCCATAAATTTAAAACACATGCTTACAAAAAATAAGGCACTTTCCACGTTCTCAAAACTACAATCTTGGACCTTGTCATAAAATTGAATATCAAATATATCCATTTGCCAGCACGTGTCCAGGTGTGCTACACAGGGTGTCGGGAGGACAACACTATAGGGCCCAGTTCGGCAATCTTACACTTGCTTTGACATTGGATAGCCGAGAGAAAAGTAGTTTAACTTACTTCAATTATTTAAGACAAGTGCTGAAATGTGATCAAAGAAATTATTTAGTGAATTTAATAAAAATAAATAAATAAGAAGATGACGTAGTGACACTCTTTACTGTCTCATACAATTATAAAATATGTAAGATAAAACACCCTTCATAAATAAAAAAATCTTGTTCAATAGGTTACGTATAATAATATCGTTATATTAATTTCTCTTATAATGTCATACTTTTCTAGAATTAAAGGGATCCCGATCAAAAGATTACATTTACTTTACATATTTATATTTATAAAGATCAAGGCGGCAAAAGCCAGAGCAGAACAGAATTTCTATAATTTTGTGGTTACATTTTCACTCGTTTTTTTTTTTTGTATTTTGTTTTCTATTTTTCTTTAAATATTCAAATGCCGTAATTGCCTGAAGAAGAAGTCAAAAGTCATAAAAGGAAGCGTTGGACTGCAGACACTAAGTCGAACTAAAAGTTCAAATTTTCTAAGTTGGGTAATTCATGTACATGCCGAAACCAAAATAATTTTGGCCTGAAAACAGCATTAGGAACACGCCTGCAGCCCTAGACGGACCTTGGAAAGAATAACAGCTATCAATCCATTATGAAAGCGAAGATGGAAACCAAAATGGGATCGCCACTCCCTAGGCCATGTTAGGCCCTTCTCTGGGACTACTAAAATTGGATCGCCACTCCCTAGGCCATGTTAGGCCCTACTCTGGGACCACTAAAATGGGATCGCCACTCCCTAGGCCATGTTAGGCCCTTCTCTGGGACCACTAAAATGGGAACGCCACTCCCTAGGCCATGTTAGGCCCTACTCTGGTACCACTAAAATGGGATCGCCACTCCCTAGGCCATGTTAGGCCCTACTCTGGGACCACTAATAAAATATAGGAAACAGATAAAACAACCATGGCCTGCCAAAAACTAAAAGAACAAAAATTGCCACGCAAAAATTGCTACAAGTCACACTTACCAAAAGTGGCGAAAAGATTAACTTAGTGTAGGATCATTGAGATGCAGTTGAGAACAATTTTCTTATTAAAGTGTGTCACGCCATTAGTAACGATGAAGAAGGCGGAAACGCCATTGGGGGAAGTTGTCATAGACAAGATATCGATTCAGGCAGTTATGGCTACAATCTATATATATATATATATATATATATATATATATATATATATATATATATATATATATATTATATATATTTCATGGTGCGATAATAATGTAAATAGTCACGTGATTTTAAATTTAACGAACTGACAAAAGTAAGAAAACTATTAGCAATATTTTAATATAGCATAAAAATTTCAAAATATTATTTCACATTAATCGTGACTTTTTTATATTGCATCATTACCAATACTTTAATAATTAATCACAGACATTATATTTTGTTGAAATGCGAGAAATTTTACCAAAATTCAGGCCAATGGAATTAATTGACCACGAGACAAAATACAACATGACAAATTATACTGAATAACAAAAATTTGACACAAATTTTGGAGAACTAATAAATATAAATTTCAGAATAACATACATGGGCACAGGAACAGTGACTATCAGAAGTTAACAGTGAATCAGAATTAATAGCATTACTACACATAAGCACGAGCAAATGAAGTGGTCGAACCGAACACCGGTTATGCCAAACAATACAAACATGTTCCTAGAAAAGGAATATAAAAAATATAAAAAAATTACACAATATCAAGCAAACAAAAGCGGCTGCCACAAAAGGAGCCGTAGAGGGTACGAAGTGTTTTAAATGATAACAGCCACCAAATTATTGACAAAAAATAATATTTTTTTCCCTTAGTTTACGGGCAGGATTGCTGTTTACAAGGGAGGGAAACATTGTTGCATATATTATTTATGTTTGTTTAGAAAGCTGATATTTACCTTCTATAGAGCACGTATGAAATTGCTGCCTCCAAATGAGGACAGTACTATGAACAGGTGATGTTGAGTCCTGTTGTCTGGATGTCTGTGAAGTCAGTGCTGTTTCTTCTACTTTATTTTTAGTATTTCTTAGGGAATAGTATGGCAATACTTCATAGATATGTTGTATAAATTACATTTCTTGTGAAAATAAGTATTTTCGTTTGAATATGAGCAGCTAAATGTTCTTAAATGCAGTTCATCATACTTTTTTTTTTGCTCATCAAACCAATTGATGTCACTCTATTGCTTCTCTTGGCAGATATGGATGCCGCTGGATAATATTCTTATGTTGTTTTGATCTCTTCTGAGGGCATACGTAATACGAACCAGCTGTACATCAATATCTAAAACAGTAGCGACGGAAATGTTTTACATCCTTTGCTACGTGACTGTCAGATCTAGTTTTGCAAGGAGACCATACAGAACACAAGGCTTCTTCCCCATTATCATATCCACTTTCCCAAAAGTTCTATGTAGCACTTTGAAACTGAAGTGAGTTGGGCATAATAACGGCAAGTGTACTCAATATGATAGAACTGCGAGCCACATAACTTCGGAGATTGAGCAAAGGAATAAGATTGTGATTTCTTGGTTTGGACTCCAGCACCACAATCTTACAAGACTCAGAACACACTTATATGAAAAGTTAGTTGTGTCACTGTACCAGCAAAGCTAAGAATCTACTTCATTTTATTAGGGCAGTGTAGCAGATTTACAAATTGCAAGAAAACTGTTCATTATACGTTTCAATTGACAATGCAGTCGTGATTACTTGGCCACATTGTATAATACAAGGAATTTTGTCTGCTACATAATTATCTGTGCGAAATTCATCCCTGTAAATTCAAGTGACAAAAACTTGTTTATTTTTGTTGCAAAGCAAACAAATTTCTTTTCTCTAACAAATATTTTGGTGGTCAATATATAATTATTTCATGTCCGCAATAGCTAAATAAATTGAAGAAAATTTTTTTTGCAAATCACAAATATCAGGAAGCCGTGATATGTTATTACGTGCTGAAATAAACAGCAAAAGTTTGTAAAAATCTACAATATACTTTACGAAAATTTGGTTTGAAACAATTTCTTCAAAATAAAAACATTGTTTTTGCAACCTGTACGGATGCATGTTAAAACTTGATTCGAAAGTTTTAGATCTTGTCCGATGGGTGGACATTGCAGCTGCAAGGCACATACCTATGTCAGAAATGCTAATATTTCCTCGGGGGCACGATTCAAGGAATCTCCCAGAAACAACCCGACCATGATGTTTTCTTCTTTCCGCCAGTTCTTTTGAAATAGGGCGGGTGGCGGGAAAGTGGATAGGGGCGAGTCTTAGTCGCTGATAATGGAACTAATCCTCTTTGCGATAATTAAAACGAAGCATGATGCATGGCTGGCTGAGCTGGTCGCACACATCGTTAGCATGGCTGGGCTGGGCTGGGAGAGGCTGTGGCAGGGAACTGCTGTGCTAACCTGCGGCCTGGAGCCTCGTAACTCGCTAGAAGCTCACGCGACTACTTGTTACAGCTTTGCACACCACCACGCCGCGCCGGTCAGAGAAGCTGACAGCGATATCTGCACACGTCTATAGGTTATTCAAGGTAAAATGACCCCTTTTGAAAGCCTTGCTAAAGATCTATTTGTGTGTTCTTCAGCCTTACGTAAAATTAACATTGCCACGGGCTTCATAACTTTATTTATGAGTCTGATAAGTGAAACTGTGAAATTATTATTGATGTAAATATTTTAAAATCTGCTCAATTTTACACTTAGATGCATTAAAAAACAGTGTGAAAGAAATAACTAAAATTTTCAGAAATGGTCACCTAACGCGTTTTATTCGATGTTAAGATATGGAACTACTTTCCACCCATCGTTACCAACACTACAGGGCGTATGTCACTCAATGCGGCCGTTAAAATATATGCAGGTAAGAGCAGTGACTTTTTTTAAATGTTGAGTTCAAAAGTGCTCACTTCTATGTGAACAGCCTTTACCAACGTTGCTTACAACGAGCACTTAGTTTCTACCCTTGTACCAACCTCTCATCGAAACATACTACTGTTAGGGGCCACAGTGGTGTAGTGGTTAGAATACATGCCTCCCCCCTGGCCGGATAGAGTTCAATCCCGTGCGCGATGGCTTCCAGATTTTCGCATGTGGGGCGATGCCACTGGTCGACAGGTTTTCTCGAGGATCTCCCGTTTCGCTCGCCCTTGCATTCCGGCGCTGCTCCATACTCATCTCGCTTCACCCTCATCGGCGCTCCAGACCTCGATGTTAACAGACGAACAAATATATTCACTCAACTCATATACGAGATATAATAAATAATCTTGTAAAGGGCTGTTCGCGGTTAATTGAGCGCTCTTAAAATCGACAATAGGAAAATGTCACCGCCCCTACCTGCATGTCTTTGAACGCGTACACAGATTGGTAAGCGCCCAGTAAAGTTGGTAACAATGGAGAGAAAGTAGTTCGATGACTAAAAATTCGGATTAAATAATTAAGTAAAACGTTCGTGAATAATAAAGAATTTATTTCGCTTTCTTTTTTTTTTATTCACATAAGAGTAAGAGTTAGAAAATTTGTAAGATACTTACTTTTCTAATAATGCCACAGATTTATTTGACCGACTCATGAATCAAGTGATACGGCCCATGGCAATATCAAGTTTACGTATGTTGGAAGAATACACAATGTGCAAGCAATTATATCTTAAGCAAGGCTTTCAAAAGTGCTCAGTTTATTGTGAACTGCCTATACTCTCCTCGCGAAACGTATAAATAGTTGAGAGTGCTGGTTGCAACAGAAAATTTAAATATATTATATTTGTAGGGAATTCTGCCAAATGAAAGGTCGGCTTGACTTAACGACGGCCAAACTGTTCAGAGAGATCGGAACGGGGAAGGATTCAACAGTAACTAGGGTTAATTCTACTCACATTGGGAAGATCAAAACTTTTTAATAGGCAACTAAAATTTTTCGCCGCCAGAACGCACTGGTGTCGCATGTGTACCGAATTTTTCTGTCTTGTATGTAAGCACAAGGGGTAATTGCAAGTTTCATAAAATAAATATAATTCTGTAAATTCTTTTGTTCTTTATTGTGTTATGACTTACGCAGAGATTAAACTTTGTTCTTCGCACTAGAATGGAAATTTAACAAAATATATTCACACGATGTTTAATATTCTTTTGCTGACTGGATTTTCTGGAACGTTAGCTTACACAATTACTTTATTTAAATATGACAACTGAATCGGAAAATAAATAATGAAACTGTTAAAAATTTAATTTGCAAGACATCCTTTCGCGGTTTTCGTAAGCGAAAGAAGAAAAGTACAAAGTCGATTCTGATGACGGGTATATAGAGTTAGTATAAAAGAATATTCCAACTTTGAGGATCTATACTACCAAAATCAAACAAGGTACAACCGTGGGTGACCAATGAAATAAACCGTGGAACCACGCATCTTGTTTACCATGTCTTCATAAATGTCCAATGTGAACACCACGAGTGGCCCGAACAACATCTACACGATACTCAAACTCGTTCCACATTCTTATCAGCATGTCCGGTGTTACGGTTCGGATGGCGAAACTAACTTGCTTATGAACGCTCAAAGCCAATCACAGTTGTATTTTAATTTTTTTGTAATTCTAAACACAATTTTTGTGCTTAGATTATAGTTGCGAAGTAATTATAATAATTAATATTTCGAAGGGATCAATTATATATTAAAATTCGAGCCGGAAACTAACTTTTACACAGAAACATATTTTCTCAATTTACAGCCAGTATAAAAGTGACCTCTTTGTATCAGCAGTGCACCTACACTGGAGAGAAAATCGAACAAAATGTCTGCTTCTATATGGCCAAATATATATTTAGTTGCCCTAACAATATATATATATATATATTGTTGAGCATACAAAATTTGAAATCAGCAAAATTACTTATGTTCGTCTAACAAAGTATATATTTGAATAAACAAAGCTCTGTTTTCGGCCAAGAAAATTTAAACTCTCAACAAAATATTTTGTTGAATCAACTGTGTATATTTGTTTGGCTACGCATTTGACTGTCTTCATCCAAAAATACAGCTCGAGAGTTTGTTTCTATCTTTTGTGACAATTAGGATAGTAACGCAGTTTTTTGTTAGTGCATCTATTGATTCTTAACCATCGTATAAACACATTAATAAATAATGCAACAAGAAACTCACAAATGAAGCTGTAAAGCTTCAAATATGATCGCACATGTTGCCCATTTTTTGCAATGTATATAATTATAAGCTTTCCGGAGTGATTGGTTGTCACATTAGCTGAGATTACTAAGACGTAGCGCTCCGACGCAGGCGGTCTCGGTTCGAAACTCTGTTGTGCTTGTAACATTCTTTATATCGGCCCCAACTGTTACATGTACGTGTAGCCAAACAAATCTTTAGTTGCACCAACCAGACCTTACAGTTCTGGGCAACCAAATGACAGCAACAAAATATTTCATTGCCCCTGTACAAACAAATAATTGGGTTGCACCAAACAAATCTTGTTTGATTGAACCAAAACCTTTTTCTCAGAGTAGAGGCGGAAGTTTACCCTTTTCCAAATTCTGCGTAGCAAATCGCGTTTTGTTCCTAAAATAAGTTGAACCAACCTTAGCCATGACCTGCAGTTAGAAACCGTTCCAGTACTCGCCTGGAAAGATTACAGAAAACCACGGAATACCAAAGTTAGAATGGAGTGGAATAAGAGTCCAGAGCTCTACCACAGCGCCAAATGGCTCGGTAAGTTCAACCTGTTGACATTACTCGTAAGTAATATTTTCTCTAATTGAAAATGTTTATATCACATAGCTTTTGCATTACGTAATGTCAAAAACAATTTTAGTGTTTTGGGGACCTACAAATAATATATAGAAAAACGTCTGCTGAGAATTTCACAAAAATTATTGGAAGACATGTCATTAGTAATTTTTAAGTTTACTTGGTAATTTTTTTACAGTAATTCATAGACTGATAAAAATCAATAACACGTAAAGATATTATTTGACCATAAATATTTATGTTCCTTAGTATGTTTAGAGTTATTTTCAAATAACGCTATACATCTTATTTCAACGTGAATTACTCCACTTCGGTACAATAATTACAGTGTTCATTATATGTAGGATGGAAAACACTACAATTGTGATTATAACAAACTAATATGTGGTCTATGTTTTTATGTGAGTAAATAGTACTTGTAAGTAATGCTAACAAGTTGAAAAATATTTCTTACAAACATAAAATAATGACTTTGTGACCGGTGTCTGTAATTGCAGCAGCTATCCAACTGAAAAATAATATTTTTCCGCATTTCCACGCTAGTAGTGGAAAACATTAACAATGTACGTAATCTCGATACTCCAACATACATTTAAAAAGGAAGCAATAATATAGCGTTTTTCCTTATTACGTATTAACTGACAATAATGTTACTTCCCGCTATTTGATATCGTAGACTTTGTAAGCTATTCTTTTCAGGAAGAAACTACTTCAGAAGCTACGACAATATTAACGATATAAGCTGATATTTTTACTGTCACTTGAGACCACTAACCATTTCTCAATTATTTGTTTTAATTAAGAAACATCTAATTCGCTGAGTATCAGAAAAACTGTCAATTTAAATGCGATTACACAGAAAAACTGCACAGTAGTAAAACTCTGGTACTCATAAAGCAGGTATCAGGAACGTGGAGAGATCTAGGATTTCAGACGTACGTTCATCAACCTATTTGCACGTCCAACACGTGGGATTTGGTGTCCGTGATTTAAATCTAGCTTTGCTTAGACTGCCAACCTTCTGGATTTCAAGAGTTCGTTATCTATCATTTTACACTAACGGCAACCAGGGTCCTGGAATCCGAGATCCATGGCTCGGAACTGATCAGAAAAAAAGCATGACAAACTGATGCCTGCTCCAACATCTCAGGGCAAAGTCAAACTCTAAAGCTCTCTTCTCTCAACTCCACACGAGAGAAAACCAATGAGCCGACTTGGGAGACCCGAACTCCTATCAAAAGTCCCTTAATCAAAAGCCTTATTCGTTAACTATCCTCAATACTGAATTTCGCTGGCAATTACTGATTTTTGTACACAAAGAGACAAAATACAAAACATCTTAACACTAAATTAAGATGAACACCCTATAGTGAAAATGAGCATGAAATTGAGAGAACTCCCGGCGTTGGGGAGCTTGTGCTGCTAATAAAACCTAAAAAAAAACAAGACCACATTTAAAGCAATAGGATAGTGATACACACTATACATAATACGTGCTACATTATACCCTTATACAAAATACAAAACCCTATACAAACAAAAATCCTTCAAAACCTCAATATTAAAGAACAATGGTTGTCCAAACACAAATACACTATCATAACAACTTTAACTGAGAAAGATGCCTTTTCGCTATATTCCTAGGATTTTTCTCATGCATAAGAAAAACTGTAACCAGTGTTAAAAACTTACGGATAACAAAAGCTATCACATACTTAGGTGCCAATTTGGCACTAAACTGCGCGGCTTTATTATTGAGGTAATGAGTTTCAATGAGAACCTTATCGCCCACTTTAAAGGACGTAATTCCCTGATATCTTTTGTACTAAGATGCAAGTCTTGCATTGTACTACCTAAAATTATCTGTTGCTTCATCCCACACAATTCAGATCTTTATCCTTCTTCATGGCATCAATACAGAAACTATGCAAACCTCAAGCATTTGTCAGAATACGAAATTGCCTTTGGCGGAAAATTATTTCAGCAGGAACTTTTCTCGTTGAGTCATTTACGACATTATTGAAAGCTAAATAGAGGCGTTAGCTATAATAAGGGCATATGGGCTCATGTGCCCTTATTGCGGGGAATGATTTAAATAATCCGCCATGATGTTAGGAACACACCCTGAAAATTTGAAACAGATCTGATAATTTCCGAGGTTGGTCGACTGTTTTATGTTTATGTTTGCATCTCCAGTTTGAGGTTAGCTAGATTACAAGGTGTTATAATTCGTGTTCGGGTGCAGTGTCGTTTGGTGAAATAAAATGAGTGAATCCCTAATGTTAACGAACAAAAAATCAGTGCAGGCAGGAGGAAAAATGTTAGTAAACAAAGGTGAGTGGAAGCAGGAATCTTAAAAACAAGCCAGAAATTCAGGCAGAAGTTACATATCAACATCAGGTATATCAATTGATGCCAAGACGTCTGCATTCGTGGACACATGTTGCGTGAAAAAAGTATAGCAACGCGATACTCCACACAAAACAGAAGGACCTTTTTGATAATGTTTGGCACAGCTGCAGCAAGGAAGTTCAACGTGTGTTTCTGTCCGGGTGTATGTCACAGGCACCAGTTAAAACCGAAGCTGCAAATACAAAGAAGGTGCGTCAGAATATTTGGGCATATGAATTGACAGTAGATGGGGAGGATACGACAGTATGTCAGAAAATGCTTATGGATTTGTTCCAAATTAGTATGAAAAGGATGAGAGTAATTCAAGAAAAGGTGTTAAAAAATAGTACGTTTGAAGAGAAGAGAGGAACACATTCAAACAAGCCTGCAAAATTTGATGTATCAGTTTGGGATATGTTGCTTGAAGACTTAAAAACCATACCACACAAGAAAAGTCATTACTGTGAAGGCAAATCACAGTTATTGACGATCCCAACCTGGACATTAAGACTCTGCACAGGATTTTCTCTCGGTACTTCAAAGAAAAGACTGGTAAGCAGCTTACTATGAAGTACAAGACCTATTTAAAGTTTTTCGTCAGAAATGTGGGTTTAGTTTCCATGGACCAAAAACACATTGCTGTGATTTCTGTCTTGAATGTGATAATAAACTGCAGCAGAACCCCGAGAATCCATGAAAGTTGCAATATATGTTACATATCGCAAAGGTGAAAAGGTACAATGAAATGAAGTAGCAGTTAGTGGAATAATCAAAAACTGACAAAATGGTTCTGGTCATTGAGTTTGATTAAACCCAAAATTTACTTGTGCCAAAATTAAATGTGACGAGTAAGTTTTATAAGAGATTGCTATGGCTTTATACATTCAATGTTCACATCCACAATGACAACACATATTTTCTGTACAACTTGATGGAAACTGAATAAAACAAAATGGAAATACAGTAGCTTCATTTGTGTATGACTGTTTGCAGAGAAAAATAAATGAATATCCAGAGATTAAAGAGATTGTATTCTTATCAGATGCAGTAGGTGGGAAAAATAAGAACAAGACAATGTTAGCATTCTCGCCATGGTTCGCAAAGACCATTAGTGTAAATATCACACATGTGTTCTCAGTACGAGGCCATTCTTTTTCACAGTGCGACCGTAACTTCGGTTTGTACAAATCACTAGTGAAAAAGAAAGCAGTAGCCACTACTGCTAAACCACACCTGGAGGCAATGGTTCTATGCAGAAAAGACTTTCCAATTATTGTGACCTATGACAAAAGTGTGTTGAAAGATTGGAATAAGACACTAGAACCATTTGTCATATTACCACCAGTTTCTGGACGTGACAAATTTAATATTCAATCATATGTGCAACTGAGGTACAAGTTAGATGGTGTTCTCCTAGTTTCAACAACATATACACCAACATTTCAACCATTCAAAATATTGAGAAGCAGCATTGGTGCTAGCATTCTGCGCAACATACAACTGGGCATTGTTGTTCCTGCAGCAACACCTCCACTTAACATACCGAAGGTGAAAGATGTCAGATCATTATACAGATTCATTGATGAAGAGGGTGTAAACATAATTGATGGACTTTTCCATGACCACTCATCATCTACATTCAATGTTGATATGTATGGTGATGCTGAAGTTAGTGATGACGAAGCAGGTGACTACTAATGTCATATAAAGGACAGTGAATATTGATAGAGTACATCTTGTATTTTTGAAACGGAACTAGTGTTCTGTTATTGGTAAAATATAACAATATTGATAACTTTCCATAATATTCTTGTGTTCAATGTTATACATTATTATCTGCAAAGCTACATCGTATCATTTCTAATAATGGACAGTGAATACCGATGCAGTTTATCGTTGATTTATAAAAGAAAGTAATGTTTTGCTATTCATAAAATGTTTAAATATATAAATTTTCATCTGTGTTCAATGTTCAACTTATTCAATATGCAAGTAAATATTTGCAAGATACATCAAAACAGTTGTTAGGTACAAGAAGGGCACATAACATGTGTTTCGTAAAATACTTGGAAATAAACCACAAATTATTTATATATTATGCTAGTTGATAAATGTAACCAAATGTTATACTACCAATCATTCATATTTATGAGTGTCATGAGACACTCTAGAAGTTTCCACGTAACATTGAAATCTTTAGTCACATTTTGTTCAAAATTAAATTTTTGTTCATGTGCCCTTATTATTGCTAATGCCTCAATTAAGTTAGTAAAAAGCCACACTCTATGTGGGTCCCCATTTGAAAGGTTCGTAAAGAGAACTTCAAATTATGGCTATACCACTCAACCAGATTTACCTTGAGGTAATATGGCGGGGTCTGCACCATTTTGATACCCCAAGCAAAGGCTAAGTTTTTCATTTCTAACAATACAAGCTAAGTAGCATCATCTATGGCCAGATACATGGAAGACCCAAACAGGGGAAATAGATGCTGACTCAAAATTTTGCAAATTTACGATTATTTCGTTGATCTGAGAGGAAAAAGAAATACAAATTTACTATGGAATTAAATCCAGCAGCTGTCCTGGGTAACGGTCCGAATACATCCAAGTAAACACACTCACATGGAAAAGTTTCCACTGAAGCGCTATGACTACCGATCTTAGTATTTCGGGATTTGGAGCATTGGCATACTTCGCATGGCCGAACCCATGTTTCTACTTCCTTTACCAATCCTGGTGAATAGAAAATTTCTTGTATCCGAGAGATCGTTTTCTACTGTCCCAAATGGCCACCTAAACAGTTGTGAAAATAATGATACATCTGGCCCCTTAAAGCATTTGGAGCATAGAACTTACATTCCTTGGTTTTAGGATGAATGCATTCGATTAAACTATTTCTGATCTCATAAAACCCTGCCTTCCCAGTATTGATATCTGACTTCTGGGAAATACAATCTGAGTCTATCTGCTGATGGTGTTGTAGTGTGACATATGCTTATGGAAAATCTTGCAACCCAGAGACCTGTATTTCCTGATCATTTTTATCGGTTACTGAGAATGACTCAACATTGGGGGTTTCAACCCCTTGTGGAATATCCTGCAACACAGACGCTTGTACTATCTGCTTTTATTTTCAATTACAGGAACTGACTCTACCTCAGGGACATCAACCATATGAGTAGTCATACAAGTAGATGCATCACGTGAGACACCTCACAAAATTCCTCATCGTCAAACATATGGGATAGGCAGTTGGCAATTCAGTTGTCTGCCTCTTTAATATGTTTGACAGTAAACTTGAACTTCATAAGTCACACTAGCCATCAGGCCAAACAACCTGATGGTTAATTAGTTGCTAAAAACAAACTAAGGGCCTGGTTGTCAGTTTGCAACTCAAAATCACTCACTTCAAGATAATCGGAAAATTCTTCCATACCGAATATGGCAGCAAGGACCTCCTTCTCTTAGGAAGAGAACTTTTGCTCGGTCGGAGTTAATGATCGGCTTGCGTATGCAACTGGCACTAAACTCTCACCTTCTGTTCGACATAAAACCACCCCTACAGCCTTAGAGCTAGTGTCCACTTGGAGGGTAAAATATTTACTGAATTGACCAAGATGCAACACTGCAGGTGTAGCCACTTTTTCCTTTAACTGAATAAATACGGTTTGTTGCTCAGGACCCCATACATAGACGACCTCCATCCTTTTTAAAGCATTCAGCGGTTCCGCGATATTGGTAAACTCATGTGCAAACTTTGAATAAAAGCCAACCATTCTTAGGAATCTGTGGACTCCCCTAAGATTTTTCGGAATGGGGAAATTCACTATAGGGTGAATTTTCTCAGGATCCATCAGTAACTTCCATTTGCTGATCACAAACCCGAGATATTTTACATAAGCTTTTGCCCTTGTCACTTTGTCGGGGTTCACTGTCAAACCTGCATCTCGCTAGGCAGTAAGAAAAATTCTAAGATGTTGTATGTGTTCCTCAAAGGTGTTGCTATATACACATATATCGTCAATGAATGTGAACAGGAATTCATATTGTACTTTCCAAGAACCTGAAACAAAATTCGCGACATGGCCTGAGGACCGCAATTTACCCCCATTCGTAAACGTTTCCACCGAAGCTGGCCACACGGGCTTACAAAGGCTAAAATCTCACGTGAATCGGGATGAAAATCGCATTTCAAAAATGCAGAATGTAGATCAAAGATAGAAAATTATCGCACCCGACCAACATACTGAAAGACTGACTCTATGATTGGAAAAAAGGTATGGGTCTACACAAAATATTTTTTGTTTACTTAATGGTAATAAAATAATACCTTAGATTTCCCTGGTACCTTCTTAGGCAATAGGAAATCTGGACTAGAATACATACCAGTTGATGGTTCCACAATGCCCTGCGTTTGTAATTCAGATACTATATTTTTTAAATTTTTTATTTGGGTGGTGGGGGGGGGGGGATATCTACATGGAACTGAGGACATGGAATCTTGATATTTCAACTTAAAAAACAATGAGTAGCTTCTCGTAGATACCCAATATTACAGCGATAACATCAGAAAACTCATTTCGCAATGCTGTTAATTTACTATCTCGAATGGTTTCGCAGAAACCACAACAGGAAACTTCTTACAAAAATCACATATTAATTCTTTTTTATACACATTTAAATATGCCCTGGTTTTGCGAAGAAAATAGAAAATATACATATAATCCCGGGGGAAATTCGAAAATATATTTTTCATGAAACCTGTCAATTTTTATTTTAAAGTTTGCTACATACTGCGAGTCAATAACTAACTCTTTTTCTCGTTGAGCGCATTGAGCTCTTAAATGTCCCTTTCCCTTACAAAAGAAACATTGCATTTCCTTTAACCTGTCACTAAAAGATTTTATACTAACATTAGTCCCTTCCGTCTAATTAGTACCAATCATACTGCTATGTTTATTTCCTGGTTTATCTCCCCAGAAACGCATTAATGGTATTTCTAAAGAAACTAGATCTTGCCAAATGGTTTTTTTCTTATGCAAAGAAAGCAAGCACGATTCTCTACCTTTTTTTTCATCTCTTACATTTCCTTTGGAAACTTTAGAAGGCAAAAATGCTCCACAATCTGGTAAAGTTTTCTCCACTACACTATAGATAGCAATTGATTTAAGGTATTGGGTCGCAAAACAAAATTAAAAAATCTACTCTTATTTGGTAACAAATTATAAAATATAACTTGAGAGTGAATTAGTCTTCAGGATCTGGTACTCAGACAACATTAGCTACTCCTATGATGTCAGAGACAAATTATTTCATAGTTTGGCTATACGATTGACGTTTCTCTAATAACATTTACCTACATTTCATACGAGCTATATTACTGGCTATTGTTTGGAATAATGTAGTGTACAATCGACTAGTGCCCCAATTTTCATTGTTGACTAATCCAAAATTGCGTTGAACTTCTTCCGGAACCTTAAAGATGGCGGCCGCATATACTACTTGCCACGAATAGTATATGCGAGGCATATGCTATTCATGGCAAGTATATATACAGAGCAATACTATATTCTGACTTAACAAAAACCATGCCAACAGAATCCAACAGTGAATTTTTAGGGTCAGGCAATTTTACCAACAATCCTGAAGATTGATTTTAAAGATGTTTTAAAAATGGAATAAACAAATCCACGCCTTCGCCTCCTACAGCCCCGATATTCTCATCTCCTTTTCGCACCAACCCACGAGCCTTTACACGGAGTTTGGAAATGCCTCCAGCATACTGAACTTCTTCTCCCACCTCACACAAAATTTGCAGTAAGACTAGCTTACTTAATGTCTGCACCCAACATATAGACGTAATGGGGAAATATCTTTCTAAGCAAAACCAGAGGAAAAACCCAAACAGATAACAAATAGCGTTCTCGCTCTCCTAACCAACCAGATTTTTCACACTTTTTACATAACTCATGTACAGCTGTCCGTAAGTGACAGCAGAGTGCGTAGCCTGAGGCCCTCATTAAACCTTTCAACATAGGACGAAGCAAGGACTCTTTGCTACAAGAAACCATGACTCAGAGGTGGCACCTAACAGCAGAGATAACCCTTAAGGCAGAAATAGCATTAATACTGTGTATTGTGTTATTCACTAACACAAACACAAACACTTGAGTTCTGAGAAACAAACTTTTATATTTCAATCCAAATCTCACATATTTACATATATAAACAAGCACCGTATAAAGAACAAAGATTACAATAATTATTTCTACAATATATGGAAACATCCAACACTAGAATATGACTGGATGAGATTTGGGAATTTTTAAAAGAGCCCTTAAAATAACAAAATACTGAGGTGTTATACAAAAACATACAAAGCTTGATATCAAACCATTTCTGCCTTGATTAACATCACATCTTTACTACAGGCTGATAAATATTCAAGCATTTGTAGACAGCCTTGATAATCTCACTTTCTTGACAAATAATCTTTGTAAAATAGTGGCACATTACAAATTGGGTGTTGGTTTGATATATATTCTCAATAACATGTAGTGCTATTAAAATTGTATTCCTTCTAAAATTCATCGTTCTTGTGGAACCAAATAGCAATCTCAATATTTCGTTAAAATAAGGAACATGTGTCAAACATTTTATAATACTGGCTTTCAGGCAAAATCAGCCCTCAAAACAACTGGTATAGATAGAACAACAATATTTAAAATTTACGTAACAAATTATGTTAAAAGGTGTAAAATGCCAAGAAAACATTTATAGAACGCGGGGTTTTGTATATAAACATTTGTTCCATTTGAGCATTCTTGACTAAGTCAGTGGGCTACCAAGAATTCTAGTCATCTGAATTATTATGAAAATACCAAACACTCTCAAAGCTAAGGGTTACAATACCTATGCTACTAAGAGCTTTACTTGCAGATTACTTAACTTATTACCATGGTTGTGCAGTTCCCCAACAGACAAGCCTCTCTGGAGACCAGTTGACAGTCGGGTCCTATTTATATGAAAAATTATGAAGGGGAAAACACCCCACTACAATATTTATTGGTTCAGAATATTCGAGGGACACATCAACATTTTGCAGATATCCTGTGGTTACAACACACACTATAAGGTTTAAACAGCATTATGCAGCTAGGCATGCATGCGCATGGGGCGCCCCAAGTCGGCGAAGGTGTGAAACACTTACTCTGGCTGCCGTTCCAGTATGCTGAGAGCCTTGTGTCGTGTCACCCGCGTGCGGGCATCCGCAATGTCGCTTTGCAACATCTATTCGAAAGTCGTTCACCACAGTAAAAGTCTGTTGTATCAAGAAATGTAAGCAAACACTCATCTTCTTGCATTATTTAGTCGTTTGTAGAGGGTATTTTATTGTTTGGATCTACCATGAAAATCCTATTGTGTTGTAGTAAATTTGCAGCTGAGCGGAGCCAGTGAGCATGCAATGGCGGTGCTTAGCAGGGCAGACAAAGTCAGCCGATCAGCTGGTAATTATCCATAACCAGGTAACCAAAATGAGACATGCATGTCTCAGCGGCATAGAGGGCTTAAAAAGAAAGAAAAATACCAAATTCCAACAAAATACAATAAAAAATTATCCGTATAGCAGTTACAGAAGGAAAAAAATGTTAGGACAGGGAAAATTTTGACGGGTGTGAAGGTTCGAGGGGCCTAACTTCGCATTGGGCGAGGGTGGGGTATACAAAAATAATGCTCCTTGAAATCCCAGGAAAATCGGTCGAAAAATGTGCCTTCCAGGTCGAAAAGAATGTGCGAAATGCGGGGCAAAAAATACGTAGGCTAATTAACCAAAAGAGCCTATCCTGTTTTAGGGGGTTAGTGGGCATAAAAATAAAAGGAAAATACCAAATTCCAACTAAATGCAAAAAATTCTCTATTGCACCTACAGAAGGCAAAATGATAGTGGTGTTGGGGGGGGGGGGGGGGGCGGGGGGACTTGCGGTGATTTTTGAGGGGGTGTGAAGGTTCGAAGGGCCTAACCTCCTATTGGGGGAGGGTGGTGTATAGAAAGGCCACCCTCCCTCAAATACCCACAAAACGGTCGCAAAATGTGCCTTCCAGGCCAAAAAGAAGGTGCAAAATGTGGTGCACAAAAATCCCTTTCCCCGGTAGGGGAACTTATCCAAAAGGGGGGGGGGGCAGGTGGTTAGAAAGGTTTAAAAGAAAGTAAAGTGCCGCATTTTATCAAAACACGATAAAAATTAGCCACATTGCATTTTCCGGAGTTGCGAAAAGGGTTAGTGGGAGAGATTTTGAAGAGGGAAGGGGGGGGGGGTGAATTGTATGCCCGAAGGCCCTTACTTCCCATTAGCAGGAAGTTTGGGGTATATAGAAAACTACCCTCCCTCAAATCCCACGAAAATCTGCCAAAAAACGCGCTTTCCAGGTCGAAAAGAAGGCGAAAAACAACACCCTCCATAGTCATTGCATTACCTTCCTTAATGGATGTTTCTGGAAGAGAGGGAGGGGGGTTCGACAGAGGAAGATCATAATGAGTGCAGAAATTTGGTTCCAGCTCTCCACACGATAATTATGGTACATTCAAACCCAACTTTTATGGTATACACGAACCTTAAGCCTGGGGCACAAAAACCCCTCCCCGCCGGAAATGGGGTTGGATGGGGGTCGGCAACCATAACTCACTCCCTTCCCCATGGGGCACTATCGATCCCCCAAGCTCATCCCCCTCCCTTCCCTTGACTCCTTTGTGCCGTTTGCGTGTTTAGTGTTTGGCACGGCAAACTGTCATTCTTGATTAATATTACTGACAGGTGCAACTTTTTAAAAGGATGCAATATTATGTTCCATGACATACTGGTAGTCATATTGGACTTCCAGTTTTTGTTTCAACATTTCACATACAAGTACTCTGTATTTTGTTCGATTTAACTTCCAAACTTTTTTTTAATATCAAGAATTTTATTACCGTAAAATCATGGCTGCATTTTGCTGCTCGTAGACCGCCCAACTTCAGTGAATATCTGATTTTTGTAGGTATCATTCCATTTCCAGGTAAATAGTCAACTTAAAACGCGTAAACTACTTTTTAACATAATATTTTCCATTGTATGATCCCCTCATAAAACAAAGAATTGCACGACCACTAATTCGGCTCAGTTGCATAATATTCAACCGTAATCAATGGCTAACTGAATTTCCACTGACAACCCAACAAATAATATCCTAGAGTAGCCTATATATTGTTAAACATTCAAAGTGATAAAGATACCTCTCTCTCTCCCCCTATCACTCTCTCGATAGGCTATTCGCACTTTACGCTATTGCCTCCCCGATCTCTCACTTTGTCATAATACCACGATGGCTGATGACATGATCCACACACACTTTGGCAGTACCACAGTTGCATCAATGTACCAGGGTATGCGAACACACATAATATTTCCTAGTATGCGACTGACTTAGCCGGCATAACATTTTACACTGCAACTTTTTCTAAAATATAACGTATCGATCGCTCGCATAGGCAAATGAATTTGTAATTACAGTACATTAGTGGCACACCGGCAAACATATATAAATCAATCTTTCAGTAAAATTAATATTACTCTCACGTAGAGACCTATTTTCTGTACACACAGTGCGTGTGTGTGTGTATATATATGTACATACATACATATATATATATATATATATATATATATATATATATACATATGCACTTATTAGCTGAGTCATATTACTTTATCACTTTTGATATAGATTTAATGCTAACAATAAATATGATAATAATTATTAAATGTCGTTCTACTAAGGAATAATTTTTACTTGTATTTAAAAGGAACAAAGAATAATTTTATTAATTTCGTACAATAACCTGGACCTGTAATATTCTTTTCTTTATTGGGCAGTAACTATTTCGAACATAGCATATATTTGAAACGGTTATGGCGCATCAATTATTGAGAATCACTATCCAAATGCAACATTTTACACATAAGCATACCCAGTACGTATGAATGTATTAAGTAATATATTGATAAAAAATTTTGAACAGGTATACGTGACGATTTTAAAATCTTTATATGAAAAGTGACATGCAAACATATATGGAGATCAATTGTAACGTAAGTGTTTTCTTGTTTTTTTTTTTTTAACATTTGGATTATTACTAAAGAAATCAACTGCATGTTAATAATTTATAGTTTTATATTTTCCGAAAAATGTTATTCATTAAATGGAAGTGACATTGCAACTACTCAATCAAACATGAGGCATTTAATTATCATTGTTAAGGTTGCCTCGTATATCTCGACTTTATACAAGATTTTAGTATGTCATTCAATATCTCAGATAATATCATTATAATTTACGTTACGTTTCCTACGACTATTGCCTACCTCAAGTAACTATACTTGGGGATCATTTGTCACAACCTTTCAAATTTTACAGAGTTATCTACACCATATCAACCTCTTTCACCACTATATTATTATATATTACGATCGCATAGTCCAGCCAAACACTTACATGCCACTTACCCCGGTCACCCATATACAGTATATGTATGACACATACTTAACATCTAAATTCAGATTTATAGCCCATCGACTCGGAATGAGTTGGACTGAGTGTTGTCTTCTGAGAATGCCATCAAAAGTGGCTCGCCGACTTTCATAAGAACGAAGTTCTCATGACTTTCACGATCCTGCCAAGAGAGTCACCATCACATACAAGGGCATCCAGCAGCTGGCCAGTCTTGGGATGCCGTAGACATAATAAGTAACATTCATGGTGCGGCCTTTAGGACAATCTCTGCTTCTACGGTTTCTCCAGTCACTAATGACCTTGTAGTTTATTTTATAACTAAGTAAGAAAATAAAAAATCAAACCAATATTTTGTATAAGTATTTAAATTTAAAGGAATTCGATTAGAAAATCAAGCTCACATTGCGCCCTCAACCAAAAGTGTCTGTATGTTACCCTAAAGAGAAAGTTGATATGGCCGTGTGTTGTATAGGCTCTGTCACGAATTCTTGTCACATGCTACCTATAACAGCTGTTTCTTAAGAATACTGTGTTCATTTTCTGGACAAACTCGTGTTGTATTTATATCTGATAAAAGCAATTCGTGTCAAATAGGGGTACGTTTCCTATTTTGAGGAAAAAAAATTGCTAAAATTTACCATGAAATTATTTAAAGACCGTTGCAGCAACGGTCTTTAAATAATGTAAATATATGGGCATTTGCTGATTTGATGCAAGTTCGTCTGTATGAGCATTCTCAGAACCCATACAACTAGCGGACTGTGTCTGGCTGGGGCCGGAATAGTCTCTCATACCCGACGCCACTGCTATGTGTGTTTACTAGTCGAGGAAAGCAGTTGCTCCAACATACATTTTGTTTTATTTTATGACTCCATGTATAAGTATTTCTAATCGATATCTTATAATACATATTCCTACATTTTTTATTACATGAAATAGGGTGGCAAACCATATTACAAGTATGATAGGGTGGGTAACAAATTCAATAAAATGATTAATGAGCACCGTTTAACAGATTAATTTACAAAATGTCATGAATATACTGCAAGGCGATTTTACTTAGTATCAAATAAAGTGCACCTTTCTGTCCACGTGTTAAGCCCTTTACTGTCCTCGCTCTTCTTTTAACTCCGAGAGTACCATGGTGAAGTTTGACCTCATGTTTTATAAACATGTTTTGTAGATCGGTAATCGATAATAGGTAGATATAGAGTTAGTAGGATTATAGGAAATTGGGCACAAGGGCATCGGGGCACGGAACTCGGAGCCGGGGAAGCCGCCATGTAGCTATGTCACCCAATTGCCATCTTGGAAGTCATTTACCTTTTACACCTGGCTCATGACCTTTGACCTTTACTTTTTACCGAGACATTTGATCCGAAAACACCAAAAATTGCAAGAAAAAATCCTCAAGAAATTCCAAAACATTAGAAGAAAATCACAAAAAAAAAAAAAAAAACACAAAAATGTATTATTGAAAAATAATTAAAATATTTATTATAAATAAATTGCAAAAAATATTAAATAATTACTAACAATGATGAAAAATTTATTTCAAAAACTACCTTTCCTAAGGTTAACCCTCACCCACACAAATTCCACCATCTTGGTAGGTGCAACGGACTACTATCTTCATATGTGACCACCATCTTGGTAGGTGACCGCAACCTTGGTAGGCGACCGCCATCTTGGTAAGCGACTGCCATCTTGGTAGACGACCATCATCTTGGCAGGCGACCACCATTTTGGCAAAAGTCACCCATCCACCATATCGGAATCCAGTGACCATGACCTTGACCCAATGACCTTGATTAACCTTGAAAACATAAACCCGAGAAAGAAGACATAAAAGACAGTAAGTATATTACATTGCATACTACTAGCACCATACTGGAAGCAGACTACCTCGACCTTGATCCCATTACCTTGAATTACTAATAAAAACTAAAAGTCGGAAAAAATACGTAAAAGTCAACCAACAGACTAATACCGCCATATTAGATGCAGACTACCTTGACCTTGATACCATGGCATGGAATGACCTGGAAAAACCCAAGTCTAGGAAAAATACATAGAAGTCAACAAGCATAATATAGTAAAGGCTACTACCACCATATTGGATGCAGACTACCTCTACCTTAATACCATTCCCTTGAATGACCTAGAAAACAAAAGTCGAGAAAAAAACACGAAATTTAACAAGCTTATTACATTAAAGACTACATCTGCCATATTAGATGCAGACTACCTTGACCTTGACCCCGGACCTTAAGTGACTATGAAAACAAAAACTCCAGAAAAATACATATGTCAACAAGCATATGCCATTACAGACTACTTCTGCCATATTAGATGCAGACTACTTTAATGTTGACCCCATGGCCTTGACTTAACGTGAAAACAAAAAATTCGAGAAAAATCTATTCAATGAAGCAGAAACTAGTCGAGATGATCCAACTTTACATGAGCTGCTGTCAAACTAAGCCTCTCAGCTGACCTCCCTACTACATATAATATAAGTGTATGCAAGCCCTATGTCATCATATTGGCTTTGAACAAATCGTACTGCACCATTAATACATTGTGCAGACACCAATGAGACAATCACGTGATGTGAAGTAGATGGAGCAGGTGGAGTGGTGGAGCAGTTGGAGTCAGTCTGTAAGAGTCAGTCGGTAAGAGTCAGTCGGCAGATTGTATATTTCGGGCTCATAGTGTGTGTGTGTGTGTGTGTCGTAAAATAAAATATATTCCCCCTATTTTGAAATAAAATTATATATCCCTACTTCCGAAAGCTGAAAGGTGAACATTTTGTTTAATAATCACGCTTTAAAAAAATTTATATATCCAGTTCCCTCGGTACATTTCAAGACTTCCTAGGTGAACTGGATTTGCACTTTGCATTAAAAGTTCCTAGAACTAAAGCAGGCTTCCCTTATGCTTAGCCATTGGTTGATGCACAAGCACAACTTAAACTTTGTACGGGACAATGCTTTCCACTCGGCTGTCGCGTGATAAAAGTCTATCCGAAGAGACCACCCTCTCATGCCTACGAGCATTTGGAAAATATATGTAAACCCTATCGCGGAATCCGCGCTAACGACAATCAGCGATGATGCAGGCCTTCGTATTAGCAATTCATCTTCGCAGTATAGGATCACTCTGATAAAACTCAAATATTCGTTCGCCCCGGAAGGAAACACGCAGGTATAAAATTTATTTTTTACATAATAATGTATAAAATAAAATATAAAATAAATATATATTTATACATTAATATACATATACCTATATATAATTATTTATATATAAGATAAACTGAAATAATGTTAAATTCCCATATTTATATACCTATGCATAATTATGTATAAAATAAATTGAAAATAATTTAATATTTACATATTTATATAATTATACACATGTTTTATTTCTATCATATGTATGATAGAACGTGTGTGTTTCTTTCCAAGTCAAAGGAGTATACATGATGGTCATTTAGTGACTTATGTATTAAAAATTATAGGTTTCACATAACGATAGGATACTGTTCACGAAGGTAAAAAAATGAATATAATAAATATTTATTTTTGGAAAGGAGTAAATAAAATTTAGAAAATTAACACATTTATTAGATACATATATATGTAAAGTGACAAGAACACTAATTAACTTTGCAGTTTTCTTGACAAAAAACGAATTTTTCCACTGCTTTAATTTTTAGCTAGAGGACATTTGGATTCTGAGGACATTTGTGGATTTTCTTTAAAAAATACCAATAATGTTACAATTTTGAAACAAATTGTATTGACCAGGAAATTGTCCGTTCTGTTCGATTTGTGTATGTCCAGGTGCGTGCTGTTACAAACTGTCCAATATTAAAAAATTTTCGTAGAGAGTATTTTGAGGGTTAAAATTAAATAACAAGGGTAGTAAGGCAACAAGCTACTGGCACAGGATTCCAGCATTATACTCTCCAGCTCTGGCCACCATCTTGAATTTGGCAATTTTGGAATTTCTCTAACAAAATCACGTGTTTTTACCCTAAAATCACTTGTTTTTACCCAAAAATCACATCAGAAATCTATTATTTTACCCAAAAAATCACCTAAAAAATTCCTATTTTGCCCAACTACAAAAAACGGCTTCCCCGAAAAGTCCTTAACGAGATTTTGGTAGCCGTATTAAAATTTACCTCAAAATTTCCCTATTTTCCCCAAAAATTTCTCGATTTTCCCCTAAAAATCACAAAAAAATAAAATTGTATACCTAAAATCAAACCTCCAGCATGTCTCTCATGTTACGATTAACATCAGATACCAGCCAAGTATTATACCACGCATCAAACAACCACCTTATTATACCAACCATCCATACAAAAAATATGCTGAACACCACACCTCAGACATACGAAACAAAATAAATACAAAAAATGTAAAAAAATCTAAAAATCTAAGAACATATTACGTTAAACTCACACTCGTCCCAGCATCCCAAACAGCAATCTCCTACCCTTACCTACCTGCCTTCCAGACCCATTGACCCATGGCACATGACCCACGACCCAAGACCCATTAACCCTTGGCCCATGAAACATTGACCCATTGAGCCATTACAGATTGACTAATGACACATTGACCCATAACCCATTGACCTATTGACCCCTGATGTATAACTCGTTGACGAATAACCAATTGATTGATTGACCCATGACCCCATGACCCTTTGACACTTTGACCCATAAACCATGACCCCCTTGACCCATAACCCATTTACACATTAACCATTGGCCCATGACACATCTAATCATGACCCAGTGACCCATAAACCATGACCTATGACCCATTGATCCACGACACATTGACCCATGACTCATGACCCGTTGACTCATGACTCATGACCCATGATTCATTGACCCATGACCCATTGACCCATAACTGACACCTGGCTCACACGCCAATCTAGGTCGTCTTACTGATACCTGGCTCACATGCAGCTAGGTCGTCTTACTGACACCTGCCTCACACGCCCATCTAAGTCGTCTTACTGACACCTGCCTCACACGCCTATCTAGGTCGTCTTACTGACACCTGCCTCACACACATACCTAGGTCGTCTTACTGACACCTGCCTCACACACATACCTAGGTCGTCTTACTGACACCTGCCTCACACGCCTATCTAGGTCGTCTTACCGACACCTGGCTCACACGACCATCTAGGTCGTCTTATTGACACCTGCCTCACACGCAGCTAGCTGTATGGACTTCGAGTTTCCGGACGAGCGTGTGAATATGTGCAGCCCCCACATTTTCTTCGTTTGTTGTTGTTAACTTCCTGCCACCCCGTTGTTTCTTCGCATCACAAACAAATTCTGTCCCTCTCAAACTTGTCACATAATAAGGTGTCATTGTTTCACTTGACTGTTGCACATTACTGAATCTTGTCCTCCATTATCTCTGCACATCAGTCATATTAGCTTTTCCTATAGCAATTTAAACTCCACTTTCGTTGCTAGGAAGAAAACTTTGCCACCTTCGCCATTTAACCACAATGTCCCCACGAGCTGGCGCTCATGGCTGCAAACGGAATTGACAACAGCAGAACGGCTACACGTGCTATAATCCATTCACTGTTACTTCACACTTTTCTGTAGTCCTGCTAAAGTTCTACTTCCTAAATATTCCTCCGCCTCATACAATAAAGCTCTGCCAAGTCTATAAAATTACACCAAAATATAGTGCAACGAATTCTCGCGCAGTCAGTTGTAATGATATTTTGCTCGAGAACTGTTTCTTCCTGGGCACTACCAACACATAAGTTATATTTTCTCGCTATATTTCCTCGTATTTACTTTAAATGAGTTATTATAATTTATAAATAAAATATAGATAGTTATTCAATTTAATGAAAAAAAAATACCTTCATGTTAACAAATGTATAAAACGCTTGTGATACATGGTATATTTAGGAAACAACTAAACACGGCATACGTGGGTGATATTTCAAAGGTCTGATTTAAAAAGTGTGAAGAAAACGCAAATAAACCATAGGAGACACCCAATCAAACACCAAAATTTCTCCTTATAGCATCAAATATGTACAATCCCGTCAGACTGTCATTAATAATGTTTCTTATATTAATGCACAAAAAGTGTAAATATTGATTTTGGACATCCAGTATCACTGCACAGAAGATGAGAGATAGATTGCAGTGATATTTAAAACATCGCAACTCTTCTCCCAAACGCAGGATAACTTTGTAAATTGACGTTAAATGCTGTTCACTTCGGCGATCAGCAAGACATGTGTAGGTATGACAATACTCCGATTAGTGTTATTTACATTCATGCAGTTGTGTTATGAATTTCCTTGGAGAGGGGTTCATGTTATAATCCTGTATATCGTGTAATCATATTTGCCCACTACACTGTTTAAAATGTCAGACTCTATATATTCCATTGCGTTTTCAGAAATTCTGGACAATTAATCGGAATCCACACTGTAACAACAATCTGGAATTTGCTATATTTAAAATTTCTAACGAACATGTGTAACTAGTAATTCGTGATAAGCTGGAGCGCATATTCAAAACCAGATTATAGTTCCAAAAACACCAAAGTGCTGTTCATCGTGTTGAAATAGAAATGTTATTAAATTTCTCAATACTCCAGCTTCATATTGATGAAACAATTTCTTCGGAAGGTAGAGGCTGTGGCGTTAGCGAGGAAGAGTCGGTAATATAAAGAAAACATAGCACATATTTCTTGTTACGTTGCTACTGATATCTGGTGGTTAAAGTCCATATAATATATTCTTGATGGTGGCCGTTATCTGTTCATGGGATGCCTGTGGGTGTATCTGAGATCGTGAGGGATGGAGGTCTTAATAAAATTGAAAGAACTAAATTTGATTCCTAATTTATTCACACAGATATTATCTACAGCAATAAACCATCTGTTTCCGCTATTATTCTTTTTATTTAACATTAAGCGCAATATTTAATGTGTATTTGAACGCTAATATACGTCCTTAATTGCCTCTCTTGCTTACAATTAGTTAACACATACTCATCATTAACAGGTATTCAGTCTGTCTGTCGCCACCATTTGTAATGTATTGCAATCACGCATCTATTCCAATAGTCCAGCTTGACAGCACCACTCTTCACTGCTTGATATTCGCAGTCGGAGATTCTCCTTTAGCTTGTCACTTCTCCCGCTGCTAGTCTTACATCGCTCGGAACTCAGGTACTCATTAACTCGTCAACTACTCGACTCGGAGGTCTGACACACGTATATAGCGTTCGTCCTGGCCATCTCTAAGGTTCAACGCACCCCGAGTCATGCTAAGAGAACGAGGTAAGTGATCCAGAACATTCTTCAGATAAACGCAGTAACCAATACAATCAGGATCAGCAGCGTACGCAGCAAAAATAATTATCGTGTCTGCTCGCTTTCTGTGACAGATACGTGGCTACCAGCATATCGGTCACCTGTTCATTCAAAACAATCATTTAAATTGCTACCGCCGCTATTATATAACTGCTCTCCTTCACCTCCACTCGCTCGCACGAGATGCGAAGCAGCGAGCGGGTAACAATATGCTGAAACAGTACATGTAGCCATATTATGGAAACAAGCATTTACGATGGTGCCATATATTGCATACATTATTTCTCATTAAGCATAGAATCCGACAACTGTATTGCAGTACTAACGCTGTTAATGATGATAAAAATACAAATTTTTTAGGGCAACCTAATGCGTACAAAATATCTTACAATATACGGTAACGAATCATCACAGGTGCAGGAAACAAGTTCCAAACGCCAAACCGCCATGCAAAATGATCCCACTATCGCATGCTAATCGTTAACAAAAGAAATACAATAAATCGCATTGATAAAAAGCACACGCATAAAAACATTCAAAACACAAAACATACTCAGAACACGCAATTTAATATCCTCACAGATAATTGAATGAGATATATCGCAACTCCCCTACAAATTATAACCGATGAAATATAGAACGTCCCCAGTAGACAAAGAGACAGTAAATAGTACTTAACATCTTGAATGATTCGGCACGAGTTATATTAACATCAGTGTATGACGAAATATGGTTAACCGAACTATACAGCTGTCTTCAATATCTGGAAAGTATCCAGTTTTAAAATACTCTAGGTTATTTGTGTATTTCCCAGATAAGAATATGGCCAGGAACGGCAAGTTAGAATTTTTCGTGACATTTAATGTCCGGGTGATGCACTAGTGGCCTAAAGCATAGGCGACAATGTCTTTTTATTTTTAAATAATATTGTTGTTAAATTTATAAAACTCTAACAAAAAAAAAAGGATGTTCGAGATTTGTTAGTTTTGAACTAAGAAGTAATTACTTAGCCAAGTGAAATCATTTATACTTGCATTTAACATAACTCATGCGTGATTAACATATAAATGTTATGTTCTGAATTTGATTGGAACTAATTTTTGCCAGCAAGAATGCGTTACCTTTATCAGATCTTTTATAGCTAGAAATGTAAGATTATTAACAAATTCGTGTATTGAAGGTTAAGGGGATGCGTAACTACCATCAGCCAATCAAATAGTAGGAAACAGGTGATTTATACTCAAATCCAGAGTGTGGCTCTGAAAGCGGGATGGCAGAACACGAATGTTAACCAAGTTAGAAGCACCAAACCAGAATGACGGGTCACAATCTACGAAAATTTATTACAGCGGAAAACTCAATACGGTAGACGTTAAAATGGAGTGACAGAGCATGATCACATTGAATTGCAAGATATCCCCTTTTAAAATGGGGTGACAGAGCATGATCACATTGAATTGCAAGATATCCCCTTTTAAAGTGTAACGTAAATCACAAACGTCTAAAAAGTGAAGGTAAAGACAGTTGGAATGGGATGATAGAGCATGATGTTCTTGCTTCCTGCTCTCCTCACTGAACTTCGCTCGAGAAGCCTCACGTAACAGTTTAAAAGTAAATGTTTTCCATGAATAAACTATTAAGATTACTGAAATTTAATTAGCAAAACCAAAGAATTCTCCCCTTATACCTAAATAAATGTTAATTTGTTCCTAGGCGTTAGGCTCCAACTCTCACTTGATCATTTCCAAAATGATACTAATGTGACATACTATTTGTCACCATAGCATTCTACCATCAAAACAGTTCCTAAAATGTTTGATATTTCTGTTAACCAAAAAAAAAATCAACATACGATACTTATATTTAAAATATGGTGGCACATACCTGTAAACTTAAAAAATGCATTACTACTGTATTTGTCGCTTTACCAAAATACACATGACGATTAACCAAAATGGGTTTCTGCAAGGTACAAATTCCAGAAATTCAGGAAGGATTTGGAATGGTTTATGGCGTAGGCCTAATAATTGGAGAATGGGGGGATTTGGGTGGGCCGTAACATCAAGGTCTTGAGAGCCGATGACAGTGCAGCGGTGGAATGAAAGGGCAGGGGAATTCGGGATCTCCCAGAGAAGTGCCGCCGACCAGCGGTATCGTCCGGCACGATTCCCGCATGCGAAAATCCGTGAGTGGCTCCAACGGGAATCGAACCCGGCTCGCCTAGGGGAGGATAGGGGTGGTAGTCTAACCATTCCACCACCACGACCCCATATTGTGTGGTAAGTTGTAGATTACGATCAGCTGCGTGAAAATGTGTTTCATTTCTTACGTTTTCCTGAACGCAATTTACAAACATGATACAGTTTTAGAAGCAGGTTTCGTAATATTTTATAACGTTTAAGTACTTTTAATTTTAGGAAAGTACGGGAATAATTATATAATTATTGTGACTTATTTCCAAATTGAAGTAGGGTTGATGTGTACTTGGCAGGCACTGTTTGAAGAGGAAACGAGTGGCGAACGGGTATATTGATCAGACAGAAATAGTCGCAGACTAACACAGCAGCCTCCCCTTTCAGGTCAGAGAATACTTGATGCGCCGTCTGCATGTCCCGCGTTACACAGCGGCCGTGCGGTTTCCAGCGAGCTCCGCAACTGTTCACAGCGACTCCACCAGAACACTCTGCTACAGAATGTTCACGATCAAGTGGCCAGCAGTTTCGAAATCAACCATCAAAAATTGTCACTTTCTCCTACCTGCATATAATTTAACTGACGCACTGAGTAGCATGAGCCAGTTGGTAACAATGGAATCAAAAAGAATTTCAATGTATTAACGTTGAACTAGAAATGTTAGGTTAACACTTGCAATAACTCAAACGGTTTATTTATTTTGCTTTCCGTTTTTATAATGCATTAAGTGTAAGAATGAGCAGATTTTTTAAATATTTACTTGTAAAATAATTACGCAGTTTGACTTTACCGACGCACGTATAAAGTGATGAGCCCACGCCAGTGTTAATTTTGTATATTGAGGAAGAATACATAACGTGTACGCAAGTAGTTCTCAAGCAAGGCTTTCATAAGTGCTCAGTTTATCGTGAATAACCTGTAGATGGCAGGATTGGTAGCTCGGTTTTCACTATTATGTAGAAATTATTCATTTTCGGGTCATATTACAGCATCACAGGTATTATTGGAAACGTTTGATTATTAATAATTTACAATTCACTAGTTGTTTAATATTTTTGTATTTAATTTTCACTGTGTGTTGTTTCCTTCTGACAATAAGGCAGAAAATTATAGATAAAATGTAAATATGCTCCTGAAATTTTGCACCTAGCAAATCTCACGTAATGAATGCTAAGCACAATAATATTAAATACTTATAAAATGTAAATTTTCTGCAATCTTTTTTTGTCAGAAATTACTCTGAAAATGAAACTGTGTCACGAAAACGAAGAATTTCTGCTAGAGGGGAGAAGTAGAGCCTCTGTAGGGATGACGTCACTTGTCCGAAATGCTGTTCAACTTGTAGACATTACTTACAACTGCTACTATCCGAAAAAAAAAAAAAATAAATAAATAAAAAATAAATAAATATATATATATATATATATATACACCTCATATTTATTGCATGATGACATGCCAAAATACAATTGGAATTTTTTTGGGACGTAAAATTAATAAATGCAAAATAACTTACCGTAATTAAATAATTTACGCGCACTAAGGTACAATGAGTTATTTCAAGGGATCCTTAAAACCACTATATGAAATGATTTTGCAATTTTTGAAAATTACTTTGTATAAGAAAACTGTTGCCTATTTTTTTTTTTTTTGCATTCTGAGAGGGTCGTAAAATATATTTTTTTCCAAACTTTCGTCAGAATGAATTAAGTCATGACATTCCAGTCGCCCTCGTTAAATTTTCTGTAACTGTTTTCGTTTAATTTTTTCTGCATTATAAAAACGTAAAATTAATAAATTGTACTTGCCATCAAGGGAAACAAATGCAGTGTAATCTTTTTTATTCGAGGAGATAAGGGAACCGCGGTGGTGTAATTGTTATACTACATCCTCCCTCCTATGCGAACCGGGTTAAAATCCCAGCGGGGTCGCTCCCCAGATTTTTGCATGTAGGAATCGTGGCGGACGATGCCGCTGGTCATTCCATTCCGGCTCTGTGCCACACTCAACTCGCTTCACCCTCACCAGCTCTCAAGACCGCGATGTTAAGAGCCGCCAAAATTTCTTAACTCGCTCACTCACTCGAGAAAATAGTACTTGCAACGCCTCCAAGTTGAGCATAATTTGTTACAAATGTAAAATAATGAATATTTCGTGTCCAGCAGCGACAACGCCTCGTTGGCAGCAAGGTAACTGTGAACGAAGCAAGTTGCTAATAGAAGCAGAGGCGGCGAAGTGATCAGCCCTCGCCTGTAAAAGCTGGTCACGATCAAATGAACACTTTTGATATCAACCTTAGTAAAATAACCACTGCTTGCATCTGCATATATTTTAACGGGAGCGGCGAGTGGCATGCGCCCAGTAACGTTGATAACGTTAGAGGAAAAGTAGTTCCATATCTTAACGTCGAATAAAAAGTGTCAGTCAACTATTTGAAGTAACTTATATCATTTCTTTCGCTTCCTGTTTTATTTATACAGAGAAGTTTAAAAATGAGCATATTTGTGAAATATTCACTTTTCTAATAATTTCACACTTTAACTCGACCCACGCATGAATAAAGTGACAAGGCCCATGGCGGTGTTAATTTTACACAAGGCGGAAGAATACACAACGGACAAACAAGTAGATCTTAAGCAGGGCTATCAAAAGTGTTCATTTGACCTTGAACGGCCTACAGTAAAGAACATCCCAGGATTCGCCTGGATTGACCACGGGGAACCGTGGACTACAGAAATCAGGACGGTTGGACCAGGATTCGAAATCATGTCCTCCCGAACGCGAGTCCGATGATTTATCACTGTACCACCATGCTCGGTTAACTCCACTACATACTGGACATTTCGACTGAACAACTTCTCTGTCATTGGGACGTAAACGTCTGCAGTGTTTCCTATTTCAGACATCACTCACTGACAACTTTAGTGTTACATGTCCGTTCTTTGCTTCGCCTGAGCGAGCGAAGGATGTAATATGATATCGGGCGTCGAGTCATAAGTGAAAGTCTGCAAAAAAAGCGGTTTGAAGTTATAAAGACTTGCCATGGTGCATTCTTCCACATAGCGCAGTGATTAACCTTTGGCGGCTCGCGCACCCCTGACCTTTGGCGAATTGAATTTCAGCGTTTATCTGAAGAATTTTTTGGTTTATAGACCTCTTTCCTCTCAACATGAATGGGGTGACGAACCTTCCAAGCCACGGCCAGCGACTATAAAATGGCGCCGGGCCTCCAAGCCGGGAGTGTATGAGTGTATGAGAGTCGGGAGTCTGGCAAGCAGAGCAACGAGTAGCTCTGTAAGTGACCAGCGGGAGGAAAATTTGTGACTGCGAGCATTAGAGAAGTGAAGAGAGCGACTGGCAGGCTGGAGTATTGGACTGGATGTGTGAGTGAAAGACATTACACGTGATGGCAACAGACAGACTGAACGTGTGTTAATGGTGAGTCTGAGTTAATTGACTATAACCAAACAGAGATATTGACAAGGGTGTTAAATAGAGTTTAAATATACAATAAATATTGCGCTCACTGAGAAATAAAAAGAGTAAAAGCAGAGATAGGTAATTTCATATTGTAAATAATACCTGTGTGAGTAAATTAAATATATTTATTTATTATAACATCATACCCCGCAATAGCTTAGTAGTATCTAACATCAATGTAGAAAGAGTTGTAGCTTCAGAATTTTTCTACACATATTCAAAGTCTGCTGTGAGATACAAACTTTTTGTTTTTTAAAACTTTTTATACACTGCTAAAAGCCCACATAAAGAAAATTAAACACTGTTTTACTAGTTATATTTCTTTATAGTCTGGAAATATATATAAATATAGTTAAAAAAAATCCCGTAAATTTCTGGAAAGTTTTGTGAAATTTACGGAAATGTATCTAAAAATATGAAGTGTTTGAAATTTTAGGAACATTTCTCGGTAACTACGTTCCAACACATTTATGTAGTTTTACGGAAACATTGGCAGTGCACATTAATAAAATGTTTTCATAACCCAGATTTTCTTTCTTGCTACGAAATTTTTTACAACGTTGTGTGTGTCACTTTTAAATATATTGCGAGAAAAAAGTAGTGGCAGTCACAGCAAAGTGAATGAACACGCCTTAAATGTGGATAGAGTTAATTTCGGCCATTTCTCATTCATGAAATACAAGACAATTATTTTTAATTTTTCTGTTTTACTGAAGCAATAGGACTTCGATTAAAGTATTTCGAGGTAGCTGTTTCAGTTGTTTTTCTATAATTCTCTGCTTTAAACTTAAGTGTGTGAAGGAAGAAATGAGAATGTAAGTTATTCCGTGGGGAATCAGAACGTAGCTGCTTTGGTAATGTGTAGTATTTTTATCACATTTTGTATTATTTGTTTAACAAATAAATCATTGTTCCTATTTTTATAATATTTCTTTCTGGTTGAGAAATGGGTAACTTTTCCTGACCTATAAGACAGAAAATAGCGCATCATTGACGTTGTTATAAACATCCTATGAAGACGTGTTCACTAAATTATTTTATGGCTCCAAGGAAATTCTGGAGTTGATCAAGAATTAGCCTGCTGTGGTCAGTAACACTGTCGTCACATCATTCAACATTCTCGCCTTCTTATCTTGCCTCCTCTAAATTACAAAATAAAAATAAAACATCATATACTTGAACATCTCTGCGATGTTCAACTGCTTAGTTTGATAATCGACCATCTTCGCTATCAGACCCCGTTCTCCCCATATTGTTAACGATAGTCAGTGCAGTTATTTATTATGTCGTTTATGCCATCAATTGTGTGGTACAGTCAGTTTTCAACCAGATATTTAAGTACATATTGTTATGAAAGGCAGGCTTCCATGCTAATTGGGAAATAAGGGAAAATTTAGCCAATTTCGAAAAAAAATTGGAGTGCACGAATACCTTTGAATTACCTTTGAATTTGGCTATTCTTTAAATACCAAGTAGTGATAATATGATAACGTCATTAGTAAAGAAGGCAAATGTTTTAATATGGGCCGACTAAAAAGGTAAAATACGATATCTGTACTATGACAATGGCATGTTAAAAACAGAACGCCCAGTAGCCCAGTACTGGAACCTATTTTCTCCAATGAAATATAACCTTATTCCGAAAAACAATTTCTTTAAATATCCAAAATCACTCGAAATGAAATTTACACGTTTTTGTAATAACTACCCAAATAGCGACCGTAGTGAATAGGAGTATCGACAGAGGAAGTATTCGTACTGATCTTAGAAAAAATGCCAGTGAAAATAGGAGTATCAACAGAGGAAGTATTCGTACTGATCTTAGAAAAAATGCCAGTGAAAATAGGAGTATCAACAGAGGAAGTATTCGTACTGATCTTAGAAAAATACCAGTGAAAATAGGATGGTGTTACAAGAAGTATATAACGGTGATGCTCTGCAATAATTTGACAAGCTGAGATTTTGGTTTCTTATCATACATATTGAGGTTATCTGTTTAATAATTTTGAGAAACGCATACGAACTCTGTAGTCCGTGGTTTATCAAATATCCAATTGTTCGAAAACGACGCACATATAAAGTGATCAGCAATCGACAGCACTATGAACGAGCCAAGCGTCAACAGAGGCTTAACTGGAAACTGCCACGGAACCGATATCAGCATGTATGTGTATATTGTATTTTTCGTATCAAGCCAAACAACTATACCTCATTCTTCATACAGTGGGAGTGTTTCATCAGTTCTTCCCAGTACACTCTTTTGATTGCACCCTGTTAGTTGGGTATTTTCCTTTCGTGTCATTAAAAATCCCCTTCAAGTAAAATTTTAGTAATCATCACAACCAATTAAACTTATTGCGACATTGTCTATTTTCTCTGTCAGTTTTCAGGAATATAACGGCGATTTTTACAGGCCCTATGCTTTTGCGTTTTATTTTTATGACAGGCTATTTCAATCAGCTGAATGTTTGTGTGATCGTACCACCATTTAGTTTACGCACCTCAGAAAACACTTAAATAAAGTAAAACATTTAGTACTTGAAAACGGAAAAAGTGTTTAGTTAAAGTACTACGGGAAATCTTCTATAAGCAGCAAAATCCAATGTATATACATGTTTGCAGTATTGTGGAGTTCAGTCTGGCGGTAAAGTACAATAAATAATATTTCTCTGGCAATGGCGTAGTTCCAGTATGTTAAAGGAAGTACGAGGAATTTTGTCAGATTTGTAAAATTATTTAATCGTTATAAAAATTACAGTTGAAATTTAGGCACAATTTTAAAATCGATATAATTAAAAAAATCTTTTTAGACTTATTTAAGTTGTGTGTTATTTCCATCTTCAAATTGAATTTTGTCTCTTATATTACTATTTTGACAATGAACCATAGATTTTCATTACAAAAAAAAACTGATTGGAATCTGTAGATCAGTAAAATACCGCTTGTAGTATGCATTAGATTTCAAAATGTAATTAATTACAATCATACATAACATTAACATTCTTTTCCGATTGTCGTATAACATTTTTATTTAAATATTTACACAGTATTTGAATTCATTTTTACAAAGTTTCAAATTTGATTATGTTATGTTTTTAGATTTTCGGAATTTTATTCAATCCAAATAAATGCATTTTTCTTGGCGGTATCCGATATTTCTATATAGGTACAGTAATATTGTCAGTGAACGTTGAAACAATTTATATTATTACAATTTAATTAATTAATTAATTTTAATCGACCAAAGCGTATTTGCAAATTCGGGTCCTTAGCAAGGTGCTAGAATACCTTCTATCGAGACACTAAATTATTACCTGACTCAAATTGTTCAATCAGGTTTAGATTTATGAACCGCTGGCATTCACTTTCACGTGACATTTTTTTTCTTGTGATATGTATAAAAAATGCAGAAAAACACAAGTACACAATGCGAACAAGGTATTATTGTAGGCCAGTACTTGAACGGAAAGTAATCTAAAATAAATGAGCATTGTGAAATTTTATGAGAATCATCTCGCCTCGGTTGCAGTCATGACTAAAGCGGCTCTGAAGATGATAATATCCGTCATAAAATACGTTCGTATAAAATGCGAGGAAGGAGAGGGTAGCGAAAAGCTGGGGGCGCCGGCATAAGGCCGGGGTCGGAACAAATGTTAAATGAAGGGCGCATGGTGATATGAGCTGAGCACTTCTTTTCCACGTGGCGCACAATGAAAGACATACCCGTCCCTTTACTAAAGCCCTCCACCGTCCATAAAATGAATTATTTGTGAGGATGTGTGCCGCGGATGATGCGACTTTAATGACACGGCTGCTCTGACTGCGGGATGGGAACACAAGTCAGTCACAGCTCTGCTTCGTTTATATCGTGACCACTGGACACTGTGAAATGTAAAACATTGTTTGTACGTTTTGCAAACAATTACTTCGTATGTAACTAGTTGCCGAAATTTTCTCGTAACCGTACAAGTGAAATACGTATTATGAAACATACAATATTTATTTATCTCCATATTTATAATACTCCTGGAATTTACAGTGCATGCTCGATAAACTTCAATATTAGTTCTACAGTCTCCATGTAACGTGCTGTAAATTTTGGCTTTATTGATTTGTGATGTTTCACAAATAATAATGGCAACTGAATTTCCAAAGGATAGTTTCTAAAATTACAGGACATTTTTACATTGCAATAGGGTAAAATACACTAAATTTATAATTCCGAGTTCTTCAGTGAATCTGAACAAATACTCACATCCGGTCTGAATCTTCTATTGGTTTATCGAATAAAAGAAAATGAAAACGAAAAATTTAAATTGCATTTTATTTAAAACGACATATATATGAACAGAAAATTAAAAAAATTCTTAATATCTGTATTTCGCATAAGCTGTGTGATATGTCTTGAATGTATTTACATGAGAAAACTGACTTCATTTACCTAACCACGGGTGATTTACTGCAAGAAACAGCGATAGCGCATGGTAATCTTTCATTTCGAGTTTGAGCGTTATCGTTATTTTCACAGCCTGCGTCTTTCGCGAGGAAAAAGCTATTTACAACCTGGTATGATTTACGCCGCAATCTTGAAAGTTTCAAAACTATCAATACGGATAAAATCCGGAAGGAAAAAAACTTAAATTCGGGCGAAGAAAACCCATTATTATATCGCAATATTACCAAACAAATAAACAATATTTTGAAAAAGATTTTAAAGTGCATTGCTAGTGCATTTAAGTCCACTCTTGAAAGTACTGAAAACATTTACAGTAGTTAATTTAGAAAGAAAAAATTCTCCTTAACAACAGCAGCACCAAAACTCAAAATTGCTGTTAGGTAATTGTTACCATTTTAAAAATTATACAGAAGACTGAAAATAATATTACATAGATATATGCAGATAATATTGTAATGGAATGATGTGAAATTAACTCAACATTGAAGCGACTGCGGTCCCACTTAATATTTCTCTATCCACTAGGCCACTGTGGCCCCACTTAACATAGTTCTATCCACCGAGCCACTAAGGCTCCACTTAATTAACTCAACATTGAAGCGAGAGATTTGAAGTAAACAAAAATAATATTCCATTACCTTCATATCTCTATATAATAATCTCTATGCATTAAAACAAACTTTCATATAGGAGTAAGTAATTTAAAAAATGAGTTTTTAGGGTAAAGGGTAATGATTGCGCAATCTGATCTCACTCAAATTTGAACTATACCTGTATTTGACCCTGCGGATTCACTCAGGAAAAGTTGAAGAACTTTTGTTTGGTTTCAAGGGATTTAGAAGTATTAAAAACGGACAGACAGAGACCGCCTCCTTATTATATAGGATAAGACTAAATAAAATCTTCTAAAAGAGAGAATGTAAGTTCTATAATATTTTGTTGTCTGGAAGAAAATGTCAGTCAAAATTTAACCATTCTTAAATCACTTTAAACTCTGACAGTATGATGTTACTTGATGTGACTTCTAGTGAATCAATCAAATGAACTAACAACGAGTGACTGATAGCTGATTCCCTATAAATGTAAAAAATATATATAAAAACATGTATATCACTGACTTGCGCTTACAGTGTGAGGCCGCAACTTTACTTCATGCTGTTTCAAATAAACTTTTCATTTTAAAGTTCTAAATATATTATTAGAGGCAGCATGTCACTTCTGGACCACTAGGCATATGAGGTGCTAATTTGCATAATTGCCTAATTTTCATAATTGCTGGTTTGCATATTAATTGATAATAAATCGATTAACTAATTTATTAATCTGATTAATTAGAAATTGATCAAATTAATTAGTGCGATTGTTCGTTCAAATTTCTTTAATATAAATTTGCTTTATATAAATTGGTGTTGAAAGCGTTAAGTGCCACAAAGGTGATATTGGTGGAGCAGAATCGATGTGTCCTCTGTGACGTCCTGAAGCCGATGAACAGAGTGGTGGATTGCAATTGCTTATATCAGAGTTGATGTTGGTGGAAGATTGGTATAAGAAACATTTTATTTATTTTTGTTCGTGACAGATGGGAGTAGGGGGCTACATATCCGTCCAGGTAACTCTCTGGATGCATATTGAGGAATTAGATGCAGGAGAAATGTTCTCGACGAAGCAAATATTTTTTTTAACAGAAAGAGTCGATTTACGTTCAAATAGCATATCAAACGAGTTACTTTAATGACTAACCCGCTCAACCATAAGATGTTAATCGTGCAATTACCGAATGAAACTATTTCCCTAGCAAAGAAACTGATCTCCACTTTAATCACATAACATTAAATCGACAGAACCAAGCACATATTCATGCGATTATGGAATGAAATCTATATTAATATTGTAGCTACAAAAACATAATGCTAATTAACTGAATTCATAAAACAATCACGTACAAACCAAGCTAACATAAAAACACATGATTTACAAAAAAAACTCATAAGTACTCCAGGTGTCATAAACACCCCTAATTTAATCCCCTCCCATCAAAAGTACACATACACCAAGTCAAACTGAAACACGAATGTAAATACATACTTTACTCTGCCCCAAGTGGATCAGATTGTGAAGCAGATTGTGGAGCATGTGGAGCAGATTGTGGAGCATGTGGAGCAGATTGTGGAGCATGTGGAGCAGATTGTGGAGTCTGTATAACAGTGAGGAGCAGATTGTGGAGCATGTGGAGCAGATTGTGGAGCATGTGGAGCAGATTGTGGAGTCTGTATAACAGTGAGGAGCAGATTGTGGAGCATGTGGAGCAGATTGTGGAGCATGTGGAGCAGATTGTGGAGTCTGTATAACAGTGAGGAGCAGATTGTGGAGCATGTGGAGCAGATTGTGGAGCATGTGGAGCAGATTGTGGAGAATGTGGAGCATATTGTGAAGTGTGTGGAGCACGGTATGGAGCATGTGGAGCAAGGTGTGGAGCATGTGGAGCAAAGTGTAGAGCGTGTGGTGCAAGGTGTGGTGCTATGTGGTGCTAGTGTGGTGCTAAAGGTTAATTCATATGTTATTAGTTCTTAGGTGTTAATTCTTAAGTGTGTTAGGTCTTAGGTCTGAAGCAATGGAGGAGGAGCAAGTATTGACTTAGTGTTGCAAATTGTACTATGTCTCTTTAAATTTTTGTTGAAAAAAATCTATTTTTAAATTAATTATTACATGTATACCATCGATCTCAGCACATAGTTGAAGAATAATATCTCTTCACACCAGACATCAACATGTTGATTCACAGCTACAGTAATTTTTTGTATCTTAAAAAGTTTTTAAAGTAATACTCGAAATTTTTCGAGTGATTGATATAACTTGATGAAACCTGTTTAAACCTGTTAAAATTAATATTTTGGGTTGTTATGAGACTAAGTCACTGTCAACTAGTGATGTGCAGCGAAGCTCGCCCCTCTTAACATTCCTTAGCCTTGCTCTGCGGGCTCCGTATACCACAACTTCTCCCAAACTACTTTCCCCTTCCAACAGCCTTGCTCTGTCTCACAATTTTGTGTTTCAAGTTATGCTAGGATTTCTTGAGATTTTTCCACATTCCTCTACTTTCAGAGTTCATTCATTTCTCGACCATTTCCCTAGTCCTTTTTATTTTAATACTTGTTGGTGTATAAATTATGTAAAAACGATAAATATTCAATCTCAACTCACCCACAAATACTTAAACTTCAATACTGTAGTCATATTATATAAAACTACGGCAAAAGGAATTCAAAATATTAAATAAAATGTCACTTAATTTCCTCCGCCATTTATATCATTTTTTCAAACCATCCTTAAAACTATATTCACAAATATTTAAACAAAATTTACAACAAAGTTTTACAACAAATCATGCAAACCTTTTTAAAAACTATTACAATCCTTTACAAAAAATTCCTTAAAATTGTACTTACATACACATCACTTTAAGATATATACAAAATTCTGTATGCGTATGTTCAAACTATATAATCATTCTCACACATTCTTTCACACACACACACGCCATTTAAAATTATTATTTACATTGATTAAAACTAAAAACTAGAAAATATTTACAAAAAAATTAACGACAATTTATTGCAGCACCTGTTGTGGCGCTATGGTTTAGCGTCCACTGTATTATTTACAGGTGTATCCGGGTTAAATTTGGTAAGTAGCCACACACCAACACCTACGATGACTCCACACACACAAACCTAGTAATTTGTAGACTTAAAAATCCATATATTATATGATGTGATATCACGCTGCAAAAATGATACTGTAGAGTTTTTCCTGAGTGACATAAATTAACACAGGTATACTGTAGCGATGTTGTAGAATAACAGTGTATTTTCTGAAGAGATACTTGGTGACAAGCCCAGCATTTAGGGCAAAACAGTAGGTTTAAAGATGGTTGCAGTGCATATTGTGGTGCAGAGCAGGGTGTGGTTTTGGTGGCAGTGCTGGCAGTTGTTATGTTGGGGTAGATGGCAGACTTGTATTTAATGTGTTGTTGAAACCAAAATATTGGGAAAAAATTTTTACTTTGGGATCTTATAGTGCCTCCAGGGTAAAGTCGATACTCCATCCGGCTCAATGAAGTGCTTATCATCTAAATCTGATAACACCACTTTGGTCATGCGTTCGGTGTTAAATTCTTGAACACGCGAACGGAACTGGTATGGGGTACCCAGAATCCTGGTACAATTGTCGAGGCAATTTTGATAATCCTTGTAATGGGGGGATTGCAACACATTAGGTTTTACACCCTTTGCCTTACGTATAGACTGTGTAAAGCTTGGGACATAAACCTACAAAGTGTGTGATGATGTGGCTGGCACATTCATCCTTAATCAGTCCGGTACAGCCTTTGTTCTTGTGTGAGAATCATTTGTGGGGTATCGAGCACATAGATAAAAGTAATTACTTCATAAACAACTCTATAGGCAATTTCATATATTAGGCTGTCCGTATCGCAGTGTAATAAGTGTAAGGCTTTTGTAGGAAAATTCTTATGCATGTACTGATAATGAAATTCGTAAAGGGTCAACTTGGAAAGATCTAGAACGGCAACACCAGAGTACAAATGCTTGTTAAATGTAATAGAGATCTTTGACATTTCGATAAGGACAAGATTATCATCGATGATCTGCTGTACCTGGAATGTAAGACACCCTATTCATTCTGCAGCCCTATATATTGTGTGATACCTGGTAACGACTCTTAGGCCCCTTTCCCAGTGGAAATTCTGTAAAGTTATTCCATATACTGTACTATTCATTAACTTAAAGAACGATTTCTCAGTCATTTGCAGCCTGGACATATTTCTCAATGATAAAATCGATGTAAGGAGCCATCCAAGCCTTCTGCTCAAAGTGCAAAATGTGATGAACAGAGTCAAGTGTGGCTCCATGCATCAAGTACTGCCTCAGTGTTTCCCTGTGAATAACATAATACTTCTGCGGTATGAGAGTCAAAATGAGTATTTCATGCGAGCCATTTGAAGGTATGCCATTTACTGGAGCCAAAGGCAAATCGGATAGCACATAGTGACATTCGTCTGGAAACAAAAAATCCACTTCCACGAAAAAGCAAGTGTCCCAAACATTCACCATGATCACGAAATTACATAATAAAATCACATCAGCCATCACCCACTGAAAAGTGCCAATAGGAAGCTTACACTTCAAAGTATGGCTGTACAGGTCGTTTACGTAGAAATATCAGATATATTTCGATGCCACACTGGGGTCATACTCTTCACCCATGTAAATGTTACTGGCTTCCGCACAGATTCTGTAAATCTGGATAATGCCACCCCTAACCCCAAATTCAACAAAAAGGTACATATCAGGGTCAGTCAACAGCTCTAGCCGCACATCTGTAATTGACATTAAAGCATCCTATGCAAGAAAAGGAGCTGTGGCATACATGGTGGGGTCAAAACCTTAATGAGCCAAACATATGGTCCTGACATTTTCAAAAAACGTCTGCCAGCAAACAAGTGTCCTCGCATAAATTCTGAATGACGTACTGCAGCAAGTTTATGCAGTGGAACACATCCCATGTGGCTTGGACATGAACATAATACTCATCGCCAATGCCTTCACGTTTCATGACATGAAATTCATCCTTTGGTGGGAGTGACACGCACATCAGACGGTCTTCCGACTTAACATAGTCATAAGGAAACACTCCATTCCTTCATGCCAATTCAAATTGGTTGTTGTCTGGAAACATAGAGCTGGTGATACTCAATTGTGCAGGTTTCAAACGACCTGCCAAAGATTCCAGCAAGGCGCTCATGAACTGAAAAGAATCAAAGAAACATAACTTGAAATGTTATACCATTTATTTCGAGTCAATCCCATTGGGAATACCTTTGATGATGGACTTGTACTTTTCATGGGTCATTCCAATAACCTAGATTTTACCTGGGTTTCTGATTACCATGGTTCCTTCGGGTTTTGTTATGTGATGTTCAGCCAATGGCTTTATGAGAAAGTGAGCATCATAGTTTTGCACATTATGAAAGACAGCAAAAAGTTGTTTCTTGGGCAGTCTGAAATTCAAATTGCAATTATTATGTGCATGGCCTCTGATTTCACTGGCCAGATGGTCACGTTCGACCACAGCATCTGTACCGAGTTTCTTCTTACAAATATGACAACTTTTCTGACCTGCCAACCTAGCTTCATCAGCTGGGGTTTTCGGCTTCATCGGAACAGTTATGCTGTATATTCCTGCAACCCACTTTGTCAATTCAACAAATTTATCTTCTAACCGGTTTATTCAATCATCACCCACAAACTCAAAGTATATAGAGAATGCTGGATTGTACGAACAAACCAACAAAATGCTACAAGTATATGGACATTTTGGTTGATGTTATTTGTATTACTCATGTTATCATTGGGGAAGCAAGTGGACAAGGGTTTCAAATATTTCTCTGTGTCGCAATAGGCGATGAAACATAGTCTTTGCTGTTTGCTGTAACCCTGGCATTGCAAGTACTTGTCCCCAGTAGGTAAAGTACTGCGAACAGCCTGATGTTGCTGAGATCAATATGGTTTGCGATTTTCTCCTCACTACTAAATCATTGGAGAAACAATTGCAAACAAATTTCCTGTTTTATTTACTTAACCGGCTGTTAAGCAGCCTTCACGAATCATTAATGGAAACAAAATGCAAATTCACATCATTACCACAACTGCAGATGGCCAATACATTTATGTGATGTGCATGCCGTATAGGATAAATACGCATTGGTACAATAACCCCTTGCTTATCGAAAGTTACGTCAATAATATTACTATCTTTGTCCACAACACAGGTTACATTGATATAAATACCATTGTTATCCTCGAACTTTCGAATATCCTGTAACACTACAGGATATGACAGACCTTCAGTATTCAAAACACTGTAAGGTTTGAATATAAATATATTCTGTCGACATGTTGTGCAAAAGGAAACAAAACTGCACATTAATGCAGGCCTTCTCATTGGCAATAAATTTGGGGATCTTAGTGACTAGCACCGACAGTGATTCCTCTAAACTGCAATATGTGAACATCCATATGCAGAATTAGAAGCAGAGTCCAATCTGAGCCACAAGCACTAAATTCATCAAGCCTGTTTGTGAGGTAAAGCTTAGTTGTCTCATTCTAGATTTCGCCCAGACTGGTTGAATGCAGGATGGGTAGTGATTTACACTGAAAGTGAAATGTCTGGATAGCACCTTCGTCAGCCAAAAAGGATTTCAAGAATTTAACTGTTATGGTGACACTAAGCGTTATTTGTCGGGGTGATGCACCTTGTAAATAATCTTTCAAAATCCACATCAGTATTAGTTAGCTTATTCATTATCTAAGCACACATCACTCAATCTACCTGTGAACGCCGTGGCCAATAGTTGATACCTCAATGAAGATTCCACTGAGTAAGAGGAATCGGAAAACGAATTATTTTCCATTTCCCTAGACATATTCTCTCTAACTGACTTGAAAGTCGGCTGTGAGACGGGCAAGGCACTATCAGAATCACTCGAATTTTCCGTGTCAGATAGAAACAAATCGTCTAACAGGATCTCTGGTTTTCTGTGTTTGGTGTAAATGCTCATGATCCGATCTATTGCAGTTGATGGTCTTTATTGTGTGAAACAATGCTCTATTCACTCAAGAATGAAGCATCCAATAACAAATCGAAACAATGTCATTGATGTGAAATGACACCATCCTGACAGTTTGTACTAGGCCCTCTTTTCGCTACCGAATCAGTTTTTGGGTCACTAACAAAAATATCGTAGAACAAACTAGCAAAACATTACGGTTTTCCTCACTCATTGTGCCAAAATACGATTTTTAGTTTCCAATACAATAATTGTAACACCACAAATAATATAAAGTGCTGTGTACAGCTGGGAAGAGAGAACATCATAATATCTTACCAAGAAGTTGCATTATACCTGTAAATAAATATTTATTAGTGGTACAAACATCTTTTAAGGGGAAAATTTTATAACTCACAGAGTGAAAGATAATGTAGTAAACCTTCCTTTCAATTTTAAAATGACTGTATTAGATTGGATTAAAAATATATATAATTTTAATGAAAGAGGTCAGTTGTGTGTTTGAAAACCAGCATGCAAGAGACCTTATTTCCTGCAGTGACTGCAGGAGCTGTGGGAAGTGAGTCTACGGAGCATTGTGGGTCGACCGCTGCCAAAGTGGGAGTGCAGGATGAGGAGAGGGAGAGAGCAGTGTGAACTGTGTGAAAGAGGGGAGAGAACACGGAGAGAGGGAAGCAAGTCGGGGTGAGGGATCGAGCTTGGGCACTTGGGCGCCTAGTACCACGTATAGGATACTGTCCTCTTCCCTCACCCTGGCCTATGCGATCTTTCACCTCCATGCATGTGTGCTTCCACCGCCTTCCCCTTTTCCTGCAAAGCCGCATAAGCCTGCGCTAAGTGCCGCCCCGAAAATTATGGTCTCCACTTCCCCCACCCCTCTAGCAACTCCATGGAGAGTCGAATGCAGTCACCACATCACTACGCAGCAAGGCACTTTGCAACTGTTTTAATAACACTGTGTGCATGGTCTTTGTGCTTCATAATATACAAGCTTTGTTTACAACACATTTAATACTTTTACCTATTACCCTTGTATTGAATTTAAGAAAGTTATTGAGCAGGCTTTGTTTAACAGCATACTTTAAATTATTAAATTTAGAAATAAAAATAATGCTCGATAATGTAAAAAAAATAATATTTGATACCATTAAACGTATTTGACACTCTCAAAATTAAAGTATTTGAAACCGTTAAAAGTTTTTGACACCTTCGAAAATTAAAGTATTTGACCCTGTAAAAAAAATAAAGGTTGCAACACCATCAAGAGTAGATGACACAGATAAAATGTTTTTATAAATTTAATAAAAATTCTCATCTAGCAAGTTTTAGCAAAAGGAATTAATGTGTTACACTCTAAATCACTTGCTTGAATTTTTAAAATAAAAAAAATGCTTAGGTTTTAAAATTCAAACATTCTATACTTTTAACATAAATAACATACTTGAAACTTTCCATGCAAATAATTTTCATACATCCTCAGTCATTTAATTTAATCATTTATATTTGTTCATCATTTAGTCATCCTTCACCAATCAACTCATTCAAAACATAGACATGGGCAGGGCTATGTGCCCTCCAAACATGCTGTGTATAGTTAGGCATAGTCCCCAAATCTATTTCTAGGTTCAATAATTCACACCCAAGCATACATCTACTCACCAGCCCAGAGTATTGCAAAAATGCGTAAAACTAGCAAAATTATAATATTTTAACAAACAATTTTTTTTAACAATTTGTGTATAAAGTTGAATGATTTAAGTAAATGCTGGTTGAAATCAAACCATTTATAACAAATTCTAATAAGTTTTGTCATATTCAGAATTAATTGTCTGTAAATTTCAAATCAAATTAAGAAAAAACTTAACAAAACACCAAGAAAGTTGAGCAGATTTACGAAAGTCTCTGAAAAATCTTAAGCAACTATCAAAAAAGTTAAATGATTTTACAAAAAACACGATAAAATTAAAATGTTACAGCAAATACCGAAAAAGAATATTAAAGTATTCAGCAAAACTAATTTAATACTCTCCCAGTAGAAAAATTTCAACAACCATACATTTTAAAATATTTACACAAAATTAAATATATTCGTTTAACAACAATAATAAATATAAATCGTTTAAGCCATAATAAAAGAGATATTATATAAAAACCCTAAATGTTAATTATATTTACATACATAAAGTATGCAGCCAAAAGTGGTAGGTGAGGTGTGAATACGATTCAGGTAGATGAGGGTCCAGGCAAGGCCTGAAGCCCCAGTTCGGGCTTTGAAGGTCCCAGCAGGAGTAGGTGCTGGCTGCGGGTGGCTGCCCGCCTAGGCTGGGTAGGTGCTTAGCTGACCCCTGGCGCTGAGGTACATCAAGGCTTCCAGCTGGCAGTGGGGGTGAGAAGTCGATCTGCGAACAGTAGCAGAGCGGTGCAGAGATGATCCCTCTATATTGGTTGGATGAATATTGAGGAGCAGCATTCCTGCACATGTATATATAAGCTGACACCCTCTCCCCGCCCTACCTGGGGTACCTATACAAACAAGGCAAATAGCCATATTTGATAATTAAATGTAATTTTACTAAAGTTAATGTGATTTCCTTAATGAATTAAGTGATTTTAACCCAAGTTTTGCTGAATTTTCTTGTTAACAAATTATATAGAGTTGGAACTGCAATGCGAAATGTGCATATTTCTTTAGTATTAGCGATTACATTTAATTTGAATTACATAATTATTTACTTTCTTCGTATATGTGTGGATTTATTTTGCAATACAATACGAGAACGTAATAGTGTTTGTAAGACATTACATACGGTTTTCTGTTTTGAGTAGCTACTAATCGTAATTTTTTTTTTCATTTTTATTATATAACATGTATTTAAAATTAAAAACAAAACTAATGAATTATTATTGGATGGGTACAAAATTGATGCATGAATATTTATGTAAATTTAATTGTTCCCTTCTGTATCTGTTTTATAATAATTTGTTCTTATTGCAATTTATAGCAGCACAGTGACTTAGTATGTTATTGTAATTTTTTTGTATGTTACTTAAGTACTTGTGCATAACACACTGTCAATTCTTTTTTGGTATACCATCATACATGCTTTTTTTCTTATTGTAATTAATAAGAGCATAATTTTTTTTTCAAGTTTTTAAATTATTTTATTTTATTTTAAATTGTAATCAATCTTTCTCTTTCTAGAAGAATGTAATTGTACTGTATTTATAAAATGCCTCCTTTAACTACTTTATCGTGTTTAACTGTGTATTATTGGTGTATGTATTGTATGTTACTGTGTATGCAATCACAAACTGCCATTATGTTTTTTTGTGTATCATTTCACCTTTATGAACAGGATTGTTCATGGGAAATGGCAACAAATAAATAAATAAAATATATAAATATAAATATATAAATATAAATATATATATGTAATTACTTATCAAACATTGTGGACATATGCATTAGTGTACTGTCTATTATTGTGTAATCTTTATAAGGACAATGAATAATATTACCCATGCCTTACCCAGGAATCGAACCCAGCTTACAACACTAACTGTGCCCTACCCAGGATTCAAACCCAGAACCCCGTCCAAAGACGTATTCTTTCTTCGCCACGGAGGTTGGCGATGTAAATATACTATTATTATATACTTCTGTTGGAAATTATTTATTAAAAATTAATACAAGCATCTTAGAGCTGTTTTTAACGAAGTTGGGCCGGGTTGTCATGTGCAGGGACGACAGAGACAGTTTGGGGTAGGTAGGAGACTGGGTAGCTGGAAGCCTAGGGTTCTGTTTGCACGACATAGTTCTTTTGAAATGGAACAAAATATTATTTTTTTCTGGATACACTATTTCAATGAAATTATTTCACATACGGATTGCCTTCAGTTATTTTTAACATTGTGTAGTCTATTGGGTTTTTCAAATTGTTAAGCATTATTCTGCATTTTAGGGAGTATCTTGATTCTTAGTAGTTTTTACAGTGACACAAACTTGGGGATCTTAAGTTTGTTGTGTATACTTCGTTCGGTCCTTTATCACATTTTTATACTTAGTCAGCTTATCTCATAGTTGGTATTTGGATTTCTGAGCTGAGAGAAGGATTCTCCATCCAACTTTTTAACATTGCTTGAAAGCCAACAGCATGCACTGTTCGAGGACACATCTTGTAATAAAAAAACCACAGCATGGTTCACTCTGAATCCTCGAAGGCAAAGTGCTACAAATTGTTTTAACTTGTCTTGTCAGGGTGTTATGTTAAACCATGTTGACATTACACTGTAGAATTTATATACAGTGATTGAGCCTTCTTCTTAAGGATAGTAAGACAGTGTTAAAACTGCTATTCGTTCAGACATGAATAGGCCTTAGTATTTTTCTTGAAATTGCGATCGAGTATATTTAATTCTTACCTACTTAAGACACAAGTTTGTGTTGGTAATTATGTGTTTTCTAGTTAGGAACTATCTGTTCAGTGATTACTGTCATTGTTATTGACAGTTCTATGATTTGTTGTGTGCATCATTATAATTCTGTATCTGATTTTTTTTCCACAGTGACTTGTTTTTTCACAAGCAGTTAACCTTCACTTATTTTCTAATGATATTCGACTTTTAACCTCTTGTTCACAAGAATCAATCACCTTTAGAAAATTTTAGAACTATAAAGACTTTTTCTCTTTATTAAACAGAGTTTTTTCCATTTCTTAAGGAAACCAAAACATTTATCTTATTACTAACCGAAGTAATATTTTTTTTCCATTTCTTAAGGAAACCAAAATATTTTCTTTGTATAGGGGAATAGGTATAGTAAATATATACAAATATGTTAATTTTTAACACACATATTAATGTACTTATTTGCACATCCAGGATTTTTTAAAACAGTTTTTTTTCCAAATACATATTAAATGACCAATCATTTCAATATTAGGCAGGTATAGGAGGTTTCATAACGTATAAATAAATTCATTTAAACATAGATCGATTCAAAATTAACCTAATATTTCACAAAATACATGATGTCCCTTTAATACATAGCAAAAGATATACAAACAGTAATTAAAAAATGTTGTTTCAAAATACACAACACATTTAAGAGGTAAATCACTTTTACTATAGGATGCTTCAAATATATATACACAATTTTTAAGAAACAAACATAATCAAAACTTACACAAGGTAATACATTGTACACGTGAGTATAGGTTGTTCCACAAAAATTTTAACACAAGTTAATACATAGCACAAGTAAGTATAGAGTGGTGTTCAAAAATAAATACAAAATAAATTTGTAAATTAGGTTATGCATTATAGGATCTTTAACACATCCTTATTTATTACAATCGTTTCTCAAAAAATAATTTCTCATTCCTCAAAACCTGACATATTCCTCAAAAATAATTTCCCATTCCTCAAAAATTGTGTCTCATTCCTCAAAAATCATTTCTCATTACTCAAAAATAGTTTCTCATTCCTCAAAAATCATTTCTTATTCCTCAAAAATCACATCTCAATTCTCAAAAAATAATTTCTCATTCCTCAAAAATCAAAACGTTTCTCGTTCCTCAAAGGAAATATCTCGATAACACTCCTTTTGCATTACACAGTTTATCGACTAAATTCAAAATCACTTAATCCACTTGAGAAAGCTGTGTTACTTCAGATTGAAACATATTCCTATCACACAATGTGCACTTAAAATATATCTCTGAAATATAATTACTTTTTTTTGGGCAAGTGTTTGCAGATAATTCTTCTATCAATGTATCCTCATTCTTGAAGTATAATAATAATCGAAAACATTTCTTTCACATTTGAGTATTTCCTGTCTTTAAGCAAATATCTAAGTCTGTCTACAAGCTCGGTGGAGTCTTCGGAAAATATGTAGTCATTATTCACAGCAGAAGGGAAGTCTTCAACACTATCACTGAAATCGTCAATGCTTTCTTAACTTCCTGTTTTATCATAATTATCAACTTTACTTTGAAGGAGGTGTATATTTCATATGATCCGATTATATTTTATTACTTGTACTTACATTAGTATCCCTTCCTGTGATATTATGTAGTGCAGAAGATACGTTTTGTTTCTCAGTACGAAGTTTATTTTTACAGATCTTGATATTTCGAGACAAGTTATCCCTTCGTGCGAAGTGTCTAAAGCAGTTTTTACATGTAATATTGTCCCAATATCTGTTGTTCAAAGATTTCCTACTTCTCATGTCTATGAGCATTGTAGGATAACGTGTATATTTTTAACAGTATTGGCAGTGTAGGCAATTCGGTGATACTTCTGACTCCATTCACATCAAGATTGCTTGTGTCATTAATCTTCGAGCTTAAAATGTCAACGAACTTGTTTCTGTATAAATGAAATATTTTTAAACAGTATCGGGTTTAATCAATAACGTTAAAACACCTTCTTCTCTAATATGCTTACGTTCGATGCGGAATTATGCACATTACTTCACCATGTGAGTAAATCTACATATATTAGATGGAATAAGAATTACGGTATATTTTACATAGTATCTGCATTTGGAAAAAATGGTAAAATTTTGTTTGATAAATCATTACGTCGGTTGTATCAGATCACCACTTTGTTTGAAATCAGAAATTAATTCTTCACTAATATAGTATACGGATTCAAAATGGGTGTTGTTTTAATTAAATTTTGCATAAAATAGGATCTTTTAGAAAAATTTATTGAAATACAGTTGATTTTGGTATTTTAAAACTCATTTGGCTGGGTATGTGATATTTCGTTAATATTATGTCGAAATGAAGTATTTTTAATTAAATATATGTATGTTTGTCCAAGTATACACCTTTCTGATATATTGGATGTCAGAATTTGTAAAATAAACTTATTACTGACAGAATTTGTGTTTTGTAGATGTAGAAACATATTTTAGAAAAAATTTATAAGTTAGTTTATCATAACTCCCAAAATTTTATCAAGGTTCGAAATGTTTAAAATATGGTTTTTGTTGAAATATTGATATTTACAACTCTGATACGAATTCCAATCATTTTAATTTCCAATGAAAATGTGATATTTCAAAATGACATTTACGTATATTTGTCCAAAAAATATCCATTTCTGATAACAATGGTACAACAATAATCTTAGTTGAACACATTTTTAAAAGCATATTAAATTTTCGTGTATGCAAAGATTGGTTTAAAATTTATAATTTTGTAGATCATTGTACACCCAAAAATGTATTTATAGAATATATATGCATGTATGTTTCAATGCTTATCGAATGCTCTTAGCTAGCTAGCAAAATGTTTAAAGAATGGCAAACCAATTATTTTAAATATTAATTTTTGAGTCTTGAGAGCCAATGAGTTTGATCCTTTAAAGTCATATTTTTAATAAACCCGATACTTGAAAATATCTTAAATAGGTTTGTTTGCGGGATATTTCTTTGAAATTTGTGTAAAAGTTTTAGAATTTCGTGGACTTAAATTTTTTTTATGGAATAAATGTGCAATTCTGTAGATGTGGTTGGACATTGTTCAAATTCAGTTACTGGTATTTTAAATTTCCTCAGCAAGCCAGTCTTCACAGGTAGGTGTTCGGTGACTGCTCCCCGACAGGCATGATATATTGTGCTAGGCTCTTTTTCCATGCCGGGAGCATGTCGGAGGAGGTGGGATTAACCCGCAAAGATGCATGGTCCTGGGAGCTTTCAGTTCCAAGCAAACAGCCGAGCTGGCACCGTCGGGAGGAGTTGGAAGTAGTCAGAACACAGGATGGCTTCTCGAGGGCAAAGGTCTGTGCCAGCCCTCTTGAGCAATCTTGCCTCATGGGCCAAGCCTTCACGAGTTCACCTTGTTCCCCTACCAGCCATACCATGGTCGCAAACCCCCTTTTGGTTGGCTCGGAGCATGAATGAACAGACCACGACTTTCTGCGAACAAGTGGGTACATCTCGTAGCTTCACAGCGAAACACAGTTTAGGATATTTGATCCACTAAACTCTTGTTCACAACATAACTGAATACAACAGGACTGGTTATACAATTATTGGAGAACACAATGCGCAACTGTGCACCCTTACATGTATAGGGTTGTAAATTATGTTGAGTTACATGTGTCAAATGTAAGTAGGTAGCAAAATTGAATAAATAATACATGCATTTATTTAAACTTGGTGTTTTTCATAATGTAACTCAGTGGTGTAGGGGACTAAGCATAATCTATGTTTTAGGTGCGAGTCCAGCTTTTTCCTCGCACGATGTATCTGTAGTAATATTAAAGGTTTGATATACTCTGATATTAATTTACAGATTTTTCTTGCATGAGGGCTTTACTGAATATTTTACTACACTTTTTATCACATAGGTTATACAGAGTAGATAACTAAATCTTCACTGTCAATAAAATACTTTTTATATTGTACAATGTACTCACAAAGTGATATATATTTATAAACAGATAAATTATGTTTTACTAAAAAAATATAACGTTTTGCTGGAAACTTGTTTGATAGAAATATGTCATGATGGGGTTTATGTACTTGGGAACATATTAACATTTATACATAGTGTGTGTATGCATTAAAGTTACATGTATATTCGAACAACTAATTTTTTATTTAAGTTTCCTTTTTACTTTTGTGTTGGGGAACATAACATAATATTGGAGACATTACATTTTTTCAAATATCTTTGTCATTAGCGAGGCGTAGTTTACTTAGTTTGGTCGGCATGCATGTGGGAAGGGCGAGGAGCAGAGCGATTTGCGTACCTCTTATACCCTCTGGCAGGAAAACTCTAAACTATGAATTATCGATGCTTGCTCATGTGGAGAGGATTGGGACTCAAGCATTGGTAATCATAGGTCTTTCCTGGTTTGCGGTCGGGGAGGGGAAGACCAGATCATCTTAGCTTCTTTCCACCGTGCCTGCACAGTCATTTTGGGGTTTAAAGAGGGGGTGAAGATGCATCTCATAGGATTGTATGTGGTGGTTGCAGAGAGAGGGGAAAAAAAATTATTTTCTGGTTTTGTGGCGCTCTGCATTCTGAGTAATATTTGGGGTGGGGATGGAATGTGCATTCACTCCTACGGTTCTCTTGCAGAGTCTGGAGAATGGAGTTTGGTTATTCAGATGATTTTATTCATTACCTTTGTAGGTTAACCATCACTATGTTATGTTAGGAAACACACTCGATTTATGTTCGTTTTACTACTGAAATACAAGTGTGTGTTATGTGATTTGCAATACTTATGTAGACTACTTAACAGCGAGGCACTGCTGCCCTCCGAGACATTGCATAGATATCGCTTAGAAGCCGGACTTTGCCGCATTATTGGTGGAAACATTTTGCTTTTGCGGCGAGGTTAGTATATGTGTGTGCGTGTGTATTGGATGTGTTAGTGTGGAAGGGGATCTTTGTCAGGGGAGATTTTTATGTTAGATTGATTTGTATGTGATTGTTTAATTTAACAACTTCAATTCGTTTGCATTATGTTTAGTTTTGTGGTTTCGATATTAATATAAATCTCAATAGGTAATCACATGATTTAAGTCAGTTCAATTAATTTATGGCAATCACATGTATACATGTTTGGTCCTGTCTATTTAATATTATGTGATTAAAGTGTAGGTTAGTTCTATTACTAGGAAAATAGTTTCGTTTGGTAATCACATGATTAAGGTCTTTTGATCAATCGGGTTAATGATTAAAGTAATTTGTTTGGTTGGCTATTTGAATGCAAATTGTTTCTTATTGTTTAAACAAAATATTTGCTTTGCAGAAAAGATTTCTCCAGAATGTAAATATTCAGTATGCATCCAGATAATGACCTGGGCGGACGTGTAGCCCTGCTCCCATCAGTCACAAGGCTCTAACACATCTAAAAACAAATGAAAAAATATAATGTCCCTAATGCCACTCTTCCAACAACATCAACACCTATATAAGCAATGACAATGCACCTCTCTGCTTAGTCGGCTGCAGGCCATCAGAGGGAACACATCGATGCTGCTCTGCCAATATCATCCTGATGACACTTAACCCTTTCAACACCAATAAAAAAAGTTGGCATTAAAGCAATTAGTTCAAATAATTGTGAACAAGCAATTCTTTAATTAATCGATTAATTAATTTGATTATATAATCAGTTTATTTACATGCATATATATTTAATTATGCAATTTAGCCAATTATGCAAATTAGCTACTCCATCCACACCTCATCTGCCTAGTGGGCCAGAACATACATGCTCTCACTACTTATATTAATTATTATTCTGCACTAATAGGCATGATTAATCGACAATAAGAGATTGCGCATGTGTGTACTATACATAACTATATATATAGTTATATATGTAGACAAAAGCTGAAATTGAATATATTCATATCATTTCATACAAATGATTTTTCACAAAGAAACCATTAAAAATGAGGTCAGTTGCGAAAAATAGTGTAGTGTACAGTTTCCTGTCAATATATAAAAATGTATGGAATTGATATAAGAATATAGTTTCCTTTCATAAATACAAGAGCGATAAACTGCTGTTGCTTGATACTTCTGGTAGTATACCTTTCTCCCTTTATTGTGGCTGTGGAAATAATTCTGACATCAATACAATTTGCGTTATTATTCCCACTATAATTAACATTACAGGATTAACTATCCATAGCATCTTTACAAACGACACTGCATTGTCTCTGTCTCCCAATCTCATTCTGAGTCGTACTAGAAGAGGGCGTGCACTGCATCTTTGCATTATTTATAACAGACGACTTTTTTATCATCACTTCAGATGCCACTGCAATCATCACCACCAACACCCACAACCATTATATTTGTTACTGCCACTATAATTACCCCAACACCTCCACCAACTCCACTTATACCACGATTACCTGCATTGCCCAAAAACAGTCATTATCATCTTTGTCTCTGCTTCCACTACATATACCACCACCATCTCTATATCAAACAACATTATTACCTCCACCTTTGCAAGAAACATGATCAGTAACACTACCACTCCCACCCTTGCTACCCACCACCCCTGCTACTCACCATCACTGTACCACCACCATCGCTGTTCCAACCATTGCCACTACCATCTCCGCTACCCCTACTTTATCTACCCTTATAACCTCTACAACCACTGACACAAACATCACCCCATCAACTGGTGGATTGCTACAACTACGACTACCAACAGCCTCACTACGACCTATGCCACTACTAACGCGGACGCTCTACAACTTCAAATGTTACCACCACTAATTTGTGTTACATGCATTTTACAGGAGGTAAATGCAGGTTATTTAAGTAAGAAATAGTTTAGGTATTATCACTTTGTCTTATTATGCACAAATACCTACTGGTATTTTATATTTTCATTCATGTCGTATGGCAAATTCAAGTCGTTTAAGTCGTGTGTGTGTTAATGTGTTTATACGAATGTAAATATGTTTAAATATGTATTCAACAAATTAATTAATTATCCTTCCTGTATTTTCCTCATAAACTAAGTGGATGCCGGACATTCCACAAACAAACATTTCTACTAAGCAGTTTCGAAAGATAACGTGTAATATTTGCAACAAATTCTTTTTATATTATGTAAGAAACATTTATGTGTGTGTGAGGTGTCCTACAAATGTATGTTATTAACCCGTATGAATACTAACCAGTAACATTTCCACGATTTGTCCCATGGAATGACTAATCGTGGGAATTTGAAACTTAAAATATACAACCCTTTCAAATGTCCTCAAGATATGTATTTTGCTGTTGTCCCAAGTCGCAAGAGATAATCCCAGAATGTTTAGTTTTCAGCAACAAAATATGTTTACAATAAGTTGAAATGTTGGGTTTCCTCTGAGTTATCAGCTGTTTTTACTATAGCATTAATAAAAAATTATGCGATAGTAAACGTACAAACTGGAAATGTCCACGAAATTTTGCTATTCTATATTCTGAAAAATATTCGCTTTGTTACGAAAAATAATTAGCTTGCATCACAAATTTTTTAATTGCTGGCCAAGATTATTTACAGATATCTTTCGTTTAGGGTGTATTACATTGTTTGAAAATAAAATTGCATCACAGAGAAAGTCATGAGCTATCACAATATAATTAATTTGACAGAGTAACCATCGTACGCAGGTGACATGATTATTCTTCAGCGTCGTATGACGTACAGAACATGGGAGTGTTTGTAGTGTTCAGTCCCACCACAGACGGCGATAATTGTTGTTACACCACGTGGCATTAAGAGAAAGAAACTTTGGATGTCTTCCTGGGCTTCTCCATCCATGTTGCTACAATCGCTGTCCAAATTTCATCCGTTGTGGCCTCAAGTGTCCTTTGGCAGGCGGATGATCGAATGAACATAGAGCACATGGTGTTGATGGTGAGAGATACGGTGAACGCTATGTATGCCTCATATGGGGCGTGTTGTCCTGTTATTACAGGATCCCAGGCTTGCCGTGAAAGAAGAGGACAACCAAAGTCTCCAATACCTTCGTGATGTAATGTTTGCTGGTGAGTGTACCAGCTATACGGTCTAGGCGCGAGAGGGAGTGGGATCTGGTGGCACTCCGAATCTTAACACCAGGTGCTGGGGGTTTATTATAGGACTGGAGTTACAGCAGTTTGTTATACGTCAGTCCTTCTGTACAGCAAAATTTCCTTCTGGCAACTTAACATCGTGGTATTTCTTCAGTTGGAGGTAGAGTTTAGGTGGAAATACATTTTCGAGATAAACATATTTTGGGGAAATAACTTATACTGAATTATTGCATATGTTTTAAATTCTTGAATTTACCACCACAGATAAATTAACATACACTGGAATGGCAAAATTCATGGAATAGCACGATGTAACTGAATAACTCATGGCGCCACCGCTGTAGTATGTTACTGCATGGCCTAAACCGGTCTCAGTTGTGAACAGGTGGTCGTGTCATTTGAATTGACTGTGGCTTACATGATAATGACAAGGCGACGTGAGTTATCAGAGTTCAAACAGGACATGATTGTGTGTGCCAGAAGGATGGGACATTCGATTTCAGAAGTTGTAGACACCATCAATTTTCCTGGATACATGGTGTCACATGTTTAGCAGGAATATCATAATCAAGGCATTATGATCCACCATGGACGACGCAGTGGCCATCCAAAGTTACTTGATGACCGTGACCGACAGAGGTTGGGTAGAATTGCCCTAGTTAACAGAGCAGAAACACTTACTCAATTCACAGCCACATTAAATTCAGGAGGTGTCAGACGTGTATCTAGAAGATCTTTTCTACGTGCATTAGCTTCCATGGAATATGGAAGGAGAAGACCCACCAGAGTGCCCCTGTTAACAGTATGACACCGGGTACAACGCTTCATTTGGGCTCGTGAGGGTGCTAATTGGACCCTGGAGGAATGGAAACATGTGGCCTGGTCCCATGAGTTATGATACAGGTTGTTTCGGGCTGATGCCAGGGGGCTTATTCTAAGTTTTGTCAGAAACTACCAACGCCATCGTGAATCTACTGTCTTGCAGCCGACAAAATTATCGTTGGATCCAAAATGGTATTCAGAGTTATTAGTCGTTTAGTACGGGAGTGCAATCGGGCATCTTCGGTTTAACGACTTTCCCCACTCCAAGCTAGACGAGTGTTTGTCTTGCTGCGCACGGTCGACAACGTAACAACAAATATTACTAGAATTCTTTCTTTTAAAATTTCACAAATCTGTTGTAAAAAATTTTTTCTTAAAGACACTGATAGTAAGCTTTATATCGTAAATAATATTATAGTATAACAAATGTGTGTTTTATAAGAAAATTGTAGTGTACAGTTTTCGTTCATTTTGTGAGTAGTTTGAGAAACTGTGGTTGGTGGCCATGTTGAACAGTATTTGTTTCCCCTTCGTGAGATATAGATGTTTACGTGTTACAGACGAGGCCCCATTGTTTAGCAAACTATTTGTGCATGTGGAAAATAAAATATTGCTAAAAGGGGGAATGTTAGCAGATGTTAATTATAGAATTCTCGTAAATCTGTCCTGAATAACAAAGAAATGTACACACATGAATCGATTATATTAATATTCCTAACATTGGTCTCCACCGAAGTGTACTGCAGAGCCATGGAAAACCTCGTATTCAAGAGACTGCGAATTTTATAAACAGTAAGATTTCGTATTTTGTAAATGTGTGTCTATACCGTTAATATAATTATTGAAATGCTCGTGGCCTGAAAAAGTCGCACTTTCCATATTTTTGTAGTGAGTGAATAACATATGTTTGTTTGTCTATATCGTACATTCAACGAGTGTAATGTTAACTTCGGTCAATTGTGTGTGTGTGTGTGTGTGTGTATTGCTACATCTTTATGAATAAGAACAGCGATGTATACGAATCGCATTTAGTTTTTGATTAAAGTTAAAATTTTCGAAGTTAAATAATTTTATTGTGATTTCCATACAAGCAAAATTTTCCACTGTTCCGTCAAAATTATTAATATGCAAAACAAAATGCCGCACACGTAATAACATCAAAATAATGCCATGTCACAAAAGATGAGAAACAAAATCACCCCCCCCCCCCTTCACTATACAAATCACTGTTTCCTTTTTCCCTCAAAACGAAATAAACAGAAACGGAACCCCAACATACATAACTTGGTAATTACAACAATTAATGAATTTGGAATGCCAACCTGTCTATAATAACCTACATTAATTACTGAGCAGAAGTTAGATAATGTTAGTCTTTCAGTGCCTGAGGAAAATGTAAATATGCATTGCACTCGAACATTTCTTAACAAACATATTTTTCTTCAGTGAGAAAACAGATGTGGTGGAACAATAAATTGTGGCTGGGCTACTTTTCTAGGACTGTCAAAATTTACCCCACTTACACGAAATAGACTATAACAGACCCATTCCCACAACATTCCAAACTGAAGGCTATTAGGTGCCAAAATACAAATGTACACAGCTTACAACCTTGCTTTTTAAAAAAAATGTTGTTACTAGATAACTTCACATAACTGTATTTCACATATTCAAACAAAATAAAAATTCTACAGGAGAGGAGTTTCGATCGCATACCATAGAGACCCGTGTGTTACGAAACATGCAAATTAACCACAAGACCATAGAACACATGCTTTTTAGTGGGATAAATAAATGTACTTTTCTCAGAAGGAAAAGGTAATTTGTTGAATAAATATTTACAATTGAGTATTTGTACATTTACGCGCTTGTAATAACATCCCACACGTAAATCAGTCTTGCTGTGACCTGTTCTGTAGTCGAACCAATACTAGCAATGAAGGGGGAATGTTCGTAACCAGAGGGAAAAGCACTCTATAAAATTCACAATACTTTATTACAAATACTAGATCTACTACAAGAAGTATATATAGCCCTTGGTTATTACAACGATGGTACTTGTCTCATTAAATGACTTTATTACCAAACAAAGTTATGGCAATTAAACGTTTACAGTTACAATTTCTGAAGAGTGCTCTTGGTTGGGTGAGACTTAATTATTTAAAACAAGGATCCTAATCCGGCAAGACCTAAGGTGCCCTAATGGGATTATAATTACCCTTTTAATCTTGTCGGCGTCATCGTGTCGAGACCCTCTCGACAGTGGTAGAGTGAAAAGTCGATATTATGACCACAGCCCTGTGGTCGATGGCGATGGCGTCTCGCTAGTCCCTCCAGAGCAAGATGGCCGTGAGCCACCATCGTCCCAACTTTATATACTACATACTACACCACCTAGCCTCGCAATCTTCCTCGGCGGGGAGGTGTTTTCAAAACAGCAGGGCTGACTTGTCGTGGCCGCATCATCCCAGGTGCTGAGTATCGCTTGCCACCACTAGCTCACACATCTTGCAGCAAGACCCCCTCTCTCCACGAAATTCATGTGTCCTCGAATGAGTTAATGCCCAAATTCGAAGAGTGGAAGGTTATGAGTAGAGGCTAGGCTGGAGCGTGATTTCGACTGCTCAATGGAGGGCGAAGTTGGTCATTCCATTAAGGATAAGGTCTGACAGTGGAAGGGGTCTCCTTCTGCAGTGCAGAAATCTTAGAGGGTAATTAAAATTTTAGAGTCTTTCGTGCCCTTTTATGAAGTTCCCCTAGGGTGCGTTCAGTCATGAGGTTAGGGTCTCATTCACATTTGTAAAAAGCAGAGCATGAGAATATATCATCTTTAAAATATGTCTGCCATTAGTTTGGCCTCAGTTGCTTTTACCATTATGAGTTACATTAATAGGTTGAAAAATTGCTAAATCCACATAAATATGACATTTGACTAATTCCCTAGTGTTATTGCTACATGTTTTTAAGCATTGAACTTGGTAAAACCATATTTGTACATTTAGTTTGAACAATTTGTTGTCAATTAGACACTTTTTGATTGTAAACTTCTGAACTAACTAGTTACATTGATGTGAATTTCTTTAATATGCGTATAGTACATGGAACATTTTGCTAAAACAACAGTAATTATCTTGATTCTAATCTCGTCTTTTTAAATGGAACATAGAACTTTATAAATTGTTAAGGTGTGCTGGAATGATATTAATGTAGCCATTATGGTTTCCTGACATCATTGGGGGTTAGGAATTTGCTTTCAGCACTGAAATGAAATAAACTACCCCTTAAAATAAATAGAGAATGATAATTCGCCGGTGCCGAATGCTGGAGGTGGGTGGATGTAGGGTACGTGCATGTTCTGGAATGATGCATCCTCCCTAGTGCTAATTTAAGTTCCTGTAATTTCCTAGACGTGTATTCTAATGACTCATAACACTTATCCCATAATTATAATTCCAGACTTACGGATTATAAAATGTGTGAAAATCTTTTAAACCACGCAAATCTATTGTGCATATGAAATTACACAATTCAATAGTTTTTCAATTCAAACCAATATTTGCTTAGTGAAACTAACGACATAATAAATTTCTATTATGTTTACAAAATACTGAGTGATATATACATATGTACACAGGCCTGGTATGCATATTGCTAAAATCTAATTCGAATAGAGTTCTGCAGTAGGGCGTGTAGCCACTGGAATACGCTCTGGCGCCTAAGAATGAACTAACTTGGCCCTGGACATATGACATGCGACACCTATTGTGCGCTTTGTTAGCATGTGTGAAATATTTGAACAAGCAGTAACTAGGAAGTTCTGTGAGCATGCTTGAGCACACCTTGGCGGGCAGCTTGTATGCAGCCTGGCTCTGTATCACACTGTTGTGGGATTTTATGACCACTTTTCTGTAGCTTTACGAATTCTTTTAGTATATAGAACTCCTTACATTAGAACCTATGCTCTCTCATACACATTAGTCGTGCACCTCTATGTTTTAAGTCTTACTGTATGAGACTTACACAGCTTTGTCCAACAAGATAGATTCTTTGATAAGTTTATAGTATAGCAGGCCAATAGCTGTAATGAGCACATGAATGATCGTGGAACTAGCATAGTTCAAGTGCTTTGTGACATAATCGAGAATACATGATTCTGACTGAAGGCATTGGGGCTTGACACATATGTTATTTCTGGCAAGCTAGCATGTATAATTTTCCACTCAGTATTTATAGAGCCGTTAATAGGCGAAAAAAGCTATCCCTTTATTGAGGGTTAACTGAGTAGCCTCAAAATTATTGGATTTAAGCCATGGAATCGGCAAAATATTTTGCGCTACTGTTACAACAGGGCTTTTAACGTCGAAAACATGTGTGGTTTCTAGTAATGTTAACTTTTCCATCGATATTCTGCATCCAGATGGTACCTGTATCTCAATTGATCCTATGTCAGTTTTCTTAATAACTTGACTAAGTTACTGGTTAATACATCTTACTGCTAAGTTACTGGATGGATTACTGATTAAATAGTGATACAACTGAATTCCTGTGACTTGATTTTTTCTGCTGGTTTCACATGAAAATTTACAGCAATTAAATATTTGATTTATATTCTCCATTTTAATTGTAGCTTTAAAACAACTTACCTCATTGGTTGCCGTTGTGTGTTTTGAAACTAAATACATACCCTGAATCTGATTGCTTTCCTTGGCAACCTCCATAGTGACGTGTGTAATCATGTATATTGCAGTAATGGCTTTAGGCAGGTCAATTGTACATGATTCATTTTCATAAATGTACGCAATTGGAACTGCCTTGTAAATTTGCCACTTAGCTTGAACATATTGCAAAAGAACATGTATTTTAATCATAATTTTTGTCAGAGAAAACTTAATTCCATTATAGGAACAGTGTAATAATTTATAATATTTGTAATTTGAATACTGAACTTTAAACTCGTTTTACCAAATTTTGTCTCGATTTTTCCCAGTTCTCGAGTTAAAGAGATTTTTGCTAACTGCATGCAGTGGTAATATGTTGTTCTGGCAACCATGGATATAAGTATTAAGTGTAATATCTAAGATTACATTGCTAATTAAATTAACCAGTATACCAACCATCATTTGATTTAAAACTTGAAAGTTTGTGATTTCATATTTTGTTGACCCATTGCAAGCAGGGTTGTAAGCGGTTGTTTGGAGTATTTTTATTTTGAGTTTGTTCAATAATTCTGTGATCAGTTCATTATTAAATGATTTTCCCTTGTCGGTGAGGATTGACTTGGGGCATCCGAATAACAAAATAACATCTTTAACGAAGTTGGCACAAGTGGAAGCATCAATTCCTTTAACGGGATGTGCAATGGCATATCGGGTCCGAAATTCAGTACTTGTTACCCTGTGCTGATTCTAGCAATGGCCATTTAGAGTCCAGACTCCCGGATTCAAGGAGAGGGGATGGCGTTATTGACATCATTTGACCTATAGGTTTTTGGTTGGGAGCCTTAGTGTGTTGGCATGTGGGACTGTTTTTGACATAATCTCTGACAGCCTTATTCATGTAGTCCCAATAGCAGGCAGTTCAGATTGTCCAAACCTAGCAGGGTGTCTTGGTGGGCAGTTATTATCTCCAGGACATAATATTTGGGTAAAAGAGTCAATTTACGTTCGCTGTTTGGCATCTGGAGTTTCATATATATTTCGCCATTGGCGGTATTTGGGTCTGGCTTTTTCTAGTTCCGTGAAAGCTAATTTTAGCGGTTTGATATGGGGATCATTGGCGTATTCTGCTCTAAAAATGGCTGTATAGGTTGATCGATCATGGACAACAACAAATGAAGGCTATCATTATCTACTTTGATGTACTCTTGTTCATGTATATATTCCAGCAAAAAGAACATTTGTGAATTACTGTGAACTTTAAAGAAAATGAGGCAATTTAAACATGGGTCTATATATGTACTTGCGATATTTAGGGAAGTGTTGTCACATGTAATTTCCATATTAACATTGAAAATTGTAGAAATACTTCTAGCTATGGCATACATGGAGAAGTATTCCTCTGCTAAGATTGCTTTCACGACTCTTGCTTTGTCAGTGCTGTGAAAATCAGATTTTATTAGTGGCTTGATGTCAGGCCAATTGTTGGTTATGTATTTACCAATCGTTATTTTAATTTCGGGTGCTTTTTGTGGATCCTGAAATAAATCTTCTGCTAGTACCATGTAGAAGGATGTGCATTGTATAAGGGTGCATTTCACTAGGTGATGGGCGCCATTGATGGAAATAGTTGTTGTGTCAGCTTCTCTTACTATAGGTATGTGGCTGATCGCATCAGCTAGGGTGTTAAGTTTGCCTTTCACAATTTTCGCTTCAAAGTCATATTCTGTCAATGCGATAGTAAACTTGTGTTCCACCATCGATTTTAGATAATGGATGCTGGTATGATCAGTTTCGATTACAAATTTGCGGACATAAAGGAATTGTTTGAAATATATTACGAAGTATTTTATGGCCGATAGTTCCCGTTCTGTCACCCACCATTTTCATTTGTTGAGGGATATCTTTTTCGAAGCGAAAGCTATGATGTGCCTTTCTTTTATGTCCAGGTTCTCTTGTAATAAAACATTGCCAATAGCAGTGTGTGATGCATCACAAGCTAGTATCGTAGGTAATTGCTCTTTAAATTTCGCTAATATAGGTGGGTTGCTAAGGGCTGATTTTAATTTCTGAAAGTCCAAATCGTCTTCTGCACCCCAATGAAAGGATGTATTTTCCTTAGTGAGTTTCATGAGGGGTTCCGATATTTGTGGGTAGTTTTAAATGTAATATCGTAAATATCACGTGAGATCAAGAAATGTTCATATTTGCTTAACGTTTTTAGGTGGTGCCATTTGTTGTATAGTTTGAATTTTTTCTTGGTCTGTTTGGATGCCTTTTGGTGTGGTGTAATGTAATGCCCAAGTTTTTTTATCTCCTGGTGGCCGAAATTACACTTATTGCTATTAATTTTTACGTTGAATGTACATACTTGCTCCATGACTTTGCATATATTGGTAAGGTGTACCGAAATAATTGTTGCCGATAATGAAGATATCAATGTAGGCGAGTGTGGTATTCCATCTAAGTGGAGCTAACATTATATCGATAAAATTATGGAATTAATTAGGGTATGTTGCCAAACCCATAGGCATATGAGCGTACTAATAAAGTCCAACACCATCCATGTTGAAGGCCAATTTATGTCTATCTTCATTCTGGATAGTAATTGCATAAAACCCTCTAAAAATATCAATAGACGTTTTATTTTTTTTGAATTTTTATAGGGTGGTTATTATATCTTTTGTACTTGGGATTGGGTATTACACTTTGTTAAAGTATTGATTTAAAAGCAGGAAGTCCATTAGGAACCTAATGCTGCCTTAGCATTTCGGGATTACTAGTGACAGCAGGGTGTACACAGACTCAGATGGTATTATAATGTTAGAGTCTAACATTTGTTGTATTTGTAAAACTACATCCTCTCTTAATTTGGGATTTAATCCAATAAGTCAGAAAATTAATCGGTTTATCAATATTCAAATCTAATTTAATTTCTTAAGTGTTGGTTTCTGTTAGTTCATTTATAGAACTGGCGAATCTATCTTCAAGCTCCCACAAAAAATGATTTTAGCTGCCATTTTTGTTCGCTGAGTAATGCTGGGTTAATATTTTCTAACGACGTGTTTTGTGTTTTACTTTCAGTCGTTGTTAGTTTATTGACATGAAACTCGATACAGTTACTACTGTCATATTCTACAGATTTCATATTGATGGGAATTTCAATGATTTTGTCATTATTAGATGTGTGTATAAACATAATGCCTATATTTAGTATTGATACCACATTGTATTTCTTTATCAATCAATAAAAAATCCTGAGTGAAGTTATGACCGTGGTTTTTAATAGTAACTTTGGTTTTATATTGCGGAATATCAATCTCTTCTGTTGCTCCTACCATTGAGTTAATGCCTTTTACATGAAGTGTTTTTCTTTACAAATCAATTTTGTTCTTGTGAAAAAATGGGAGCAAACTGTATCCAACAGTGCATTGTAAGTCTTTCCCACCAGGTGCACAAGAACACGCAGAGTTAATATTAGAACATATACTGCATGGCATTCGTCCTTGGTGGCAGTCCTGGATTGCTTTCTCAATGCTTTCATTAATGGTTGGTGACCAAGGTTGTGTTGACCCCTTTCATCATTGCCTAGCTCTAGCATGTTGTTGTTTACATTCCCATTCCCACGCACTGTAATTTAAGATGTGTTTCGCCAATACCGAAACGGTGTTACAATTTGCGAAAGCGCATCGCGATGTCAATATTAAATGGCGTCGTCCTATTGTGGAACAATGGACAATCTTCCGCACGATGTGAAGTATACAAACAAAGTGCGCAGGTTGATACTGCTTCCGTTCTTGGCCCAACAAGCATTGGCCTTGGCTGTCTGACATCACGATTGGGCATCGTCGCACATTCTGGACGGGTAACCGGCTGGTTGGGGGCCGGCACTTCTGTGGTTATCCTTGTTTCGCGTTTCAGGGTTGTGTGGAGGTGTTTGGAATCTGGTGTAGCCCTAGCGCTCGCCTGTGATCCATGATACGCGGGGTGTCATGTGTCGCGGGCGATGTGATCTGTGTATTTCTTGACTTAGCCTTGCAATTATTTGGATAATATCTGAAATTGTGCGCTGGACTGGATTGTGGGTGCAGAAGTCAATACAAGAGGTCTCGCCTTTAGCTGATACATGTTCGGTCCTATTTTTACTTTCTGTGCTATTCTGTTCCTGGGGAATATGAAATTGTTTGCTTCTTAATTTGAAACTATTTCCACATATGTGTGGTGTGGGACGCATTTGGCAAATAGTGCTTGGCAGGCATTAATAAAGAAATGTACTTTTAACTCGGGTGGGACGTGTCTACTTGTCATGGAAGTATCACCATTCTCGCCCTGCTGGCAGTTCTGATTATTGCGGGTGGTCATTAAGGACCCTGCCTGTTTATTCCCTTTTTCCCAGTATTTTAGTTTAGGTATATTTGGCGTGGGGTGATTTTTGTTCATTTGTGCCTTTAAGGGGCTTTTCTGCCTGTTCTGGGTGTTGTTGAAAAATGTCTTTTTTCCATATTTCCATCGGGCGACTTCCGACATAAGATAGCGGGCCGGTATCGGCTGGCCAGAGTTTGTCGGCTAGCTTTTAGCGGCGGGATTCTGGTCCGTATTTTCCTTGTTTGCTGGGATGTTGTTCACAATGTGTGATGCACGTTTATAATAGTTATAACCAATCATTGCGTGCTTATTCGTATCGTAAATGTATGTTTAGGAAAATTATAACTCCATACAACACAAACACGTGCTGCTCTGACTTTCTATTACACAATATTAATTTACGTATCATCGAAATACACGGCCACATTTCATACTGACGCCCGCCATATTGGTTTACCTACGAGATTCAAGCCTGCCAACTGCTCATGAGCAGTTGAGAAGTTCCAACTCCACTCGTGACGTCACTCGAGGTTCGTTTCAAGCTTACAATACCGAATGGTGGTCTGAGCCGATTGTTGTAAAGAATCTGTCGTTTTTCGTCGGAAGGAGAGACTTGGAATAACCCACCCCCCTCCCCCTGGGTTCGGGTATGGCATAAACCCAATGCGGCCATGGATCTCAGTTGTCAACAAGGCCCCGTGCAGGCTGGTGGTGGTTCCGTAATGATGTTGGGTGTTTTCACATGGCACGGGTTTGGTCCACTTTTCCATGTACACACAAAACTAAGAGATAACCGCTGAAAAACTCTCCTTGGTGACCATTTGCAGCCGTTCATGGACTTCAGTTTTCCTGACAATAATGGGATTATCCAAAATGATAATGCACCGTCTCATCGGACTGCGGATGTTCAGGATTGGTTCAAAGAACATTCTGGAGAGTTCCAGCGAATGGATTGGCCAACATATTCTTCCAACATGAACCCAATCGATGTTTATGGGACACGGTGGAGAGAGCCATTCGCACCAGATATCCTGCACGTAGAAATACCAGAGAACTTTGGGCAGCTATTCAGACAGCATGGTTTAACATATCTTCAGAGGTCTTCCGTCCACTTGTCGGGTCCATACCATGTCGAGTTACGGCACTTCTTCGGGCTAGGGGAGAGGCCCTACATGTTATTAGCCGGGTATCCCATTACTTTTGTCATGGCAGTGCATACTTATTTCAAAGTGACTATATTCACATATAACGGAATGTCATGAGAAGACGGTGGCCCATCCATTCGTCAGTCGATAGTTTAAGTCTGGGAAATATTTGACGGATGGATGGATAGAAAAAATAAGTATCTTTGCTATTGGTCGAAGTTCAAGTGACTGCCGGACGGATGGGCGACTGACAGACCCGACGGATGTTTGCGGGTCAAGCTTAAGTTTGTTGGTCAGTCTATCGTTCAGTGTCGATATCAACTGTGCTTTAAATGCTCTTTTCATTTCGCGTGTGATAGTGTGTGAGTGTACGTCGTGCCCAATGTTTGAAAAATCGACCATAAATGAAAATATTTATGTGGAATGCCAGAAATCAACTCTACAATTTATAAGATACTACAGGAAATACGAAGTCATGTAGAGCTTGAACTTGAACTAATTGATTAACTACATGTACTTTAGTAATTTCCGTAGTTAGCTGATTGAAAACTGAGAAAACTCCGGACAAATAAAATTAATGAAGTCAAGGGTAGAGAAGATTCATCTCAATAGTTTATAAAAGCTGTAGCTGGAAACATGCAATCCAGTGCATTTGACAATTTCATAGCACATAAGAGAATATTAAACCACAGCACATCGAATACATTATTGAAAATATAAATTTATAAATGAAAATGAAAAAAAATGTGGTCAGCTAAACCAAAACAATTCTAGCCAACCTTCTCTTTAATACGTACTTTGTGACGTTGTGACGGGTGTAGCACTTAGAACTCCTTGCCATATTTGCTGTTGGTTTCTATGTGAGTTACGCGGTGTGGCGATCAAATTATCGCCAAGTATTTTCTTGATGCACCTTCTTAAATTTTATGCGCCAGGGTTGGCAATTTTGTATTGTTTTTAACGTGTTATACCTTTTTTTATGGGTATTATTATTATTGTATTGGCTTATCAGTGATAAATTTCTATATGAGGTTGGTGAGTAATATGGCTAAACATTTATGAGCGTATTTTATAATTTATTATTGATATTTTGTACATTATTCTTCATATTAGTTAAAGACTTGTATCTTGTGTTTGCGTACGTTGGTTGTGAAATCCGCCACTAGGGTGTGTGGTTGGGGAGTATACGACGTCACCCTGGCCAGTGCCGGCCGAGCAGTCGCTAGCGGGAGTCGTATGTGGGCAGTCTGATAGTGTCGCACGCTTGAGCTCGTCGCGTGCGGCCCTCAGCAGTTAGGCGCCGCAAGGGGAGGCATGTCGGCTTCCGAATGTGACCTACGTGTATTGGCAACGAGTGAATGTGAAACGCCTACTCTAATATGTTACGCGGAGTCGGATATTTGAGTTCGCTTCGCGCGAGCGTCTGGTCTGTCTCCTCGACGGTTCTTCGTGCCTTCCCCTTCCCTTTTCCATCGCGCATCATCAGGACAACGTACGATGCGGACCAGCTTGTGACGTCACCAGGGGCGCTCTATGCTACTTGAACATCAGAAATCCTTCTAGACGTTGGTGCTAATTGAATATAAGTCTCGTGTTCTCTTTTTTGAAGGAGACAGAGCGAGATACTGAAATTTAAAGAGGTTGGAAATCTGTTCAAAACAAGTTGGGATACTGCTGTCTAAAATTATGTGAAAAGATAATTTTGTAACAAGCTAGGATAACATTAATTAGTTTCTGGGTTTAAAGGATTTTTATACTTAGTATATGTACCCATTTGAGAAAATTATATTTTGTTATGAGAAATCGCTCACTTTTATTTCTTTGCACACCTGAAATGAGATAAAGATAAAACTACGTCTTTCAAGCCACACTACAGGAGTTTTCCAGTTCTTTGGGAAAGCATGGACCAGCTGAGGAAGAAAAGACTGAGCTGCTGCTTGCATGTGTCGGCTAAATGACGTCACTAGTTACCTAATTACTAGTCACTTAAGTGCATCGTATTATCAATATTTTAAGAGTCCGTGTGGTACTAAAACCTTCTCTACAGAATCCACTTTAGTCACTGGGCGGTTAAAAATTAATTTTGAATATTACACTCAAAATATATATAATAGTAATTTGCACTATTAAAAAATTATTTCCTGTATATTCTCCATGTCTAAAGCCAGGCAGTGGGGAGTTTCTGGGCTATTTGCCCAGGTATCCGTGATGATAGTAGATTTCTCCCTAGCACAGGATAATTATAGGCCAGGTGACAGATGGCCACCAATGAGAATGTTCCTGAGCGGCAGAAGGGGACACTGGGACTCCGGGGACCTTGGTCCGAAGGGGATCGTGACCCTGGAAACCGCAAAATGGACTAATAACTAATAATCCAAAACCCCGGGATGTCCAAGAGCTAGGAAGAGTCAAGAACTGTAATTCGTACTTTTCTAAAGCCACCATTTAATTCTCCCTTTAAATAAGAACTTGCATCACTGCGGATTACTACACATACGTTTCCAAGCGTAAGAGGAAATATAACTTTCTCTTTACTTTAGAAACTCTTGCTATTTCTAAAGTATTTAGTTTAACAATTCGCTGTGAGAAGTGAGTTGCAAAAACCCCCTCTACCCGGCCAGTAATTAGGGCCGAATATGTTAAACAATGCGCCCGATATAGGCCAGTGTAAGTCGGGAGATGGCGTCTTTCCTCATCGGGCCATCGCTCCGAGAAGAGCATGGAGATGGGTATGTCCGGCAGTCGATAACCGCCTACCAGAAACAGCCTCCGGCATCATGATTAAGGTAAGGACTTTCCAGTTAGAATCACAACCTCCTTCACTTGTTCAACCTGCTTCACTTGCTCTACCTGCTCCACTTGCTTAACCTGCTTCACTTGCCCAACCTGCTCCACTTGCTCTACCTGCTCCACTTGCTTAACCTGCTTCACTTGCTCAACCTCCTTCACTTGCTCCACCTGCTTCACTTGCTCAACCTGCTTCACTTGCCCAACCTGCTCCACTTGCTCTACATGCTCCACTTGCTTAACCTGCTTCACTTGCTCTACCTGCTCCACTTGCTCAACCTGCTTCACTTGCTCAACCTGCTTCACTTGCTCCACCTGCTTCACTTGCTCCACCTGCTTCACTTGCTCAACCTGCTTCACTTGCTCCACCTGCTTCACTTGCTCAACCTGCTTCGCTTGCTCCCCTGCATCACTTGCTCAACCTGCTTCACTTGCTCCACCTGATCCACCTCCTTCACTTGCTCAACCTGCTCCACATGCTCTACTTGCTCGACTCTGAATATTTTGCTCCACTCGTGTAGTGCTTGTAATTTTTTTTTGCTGGTGTAGGCCTTATATTATCTTGCACCATGTGTAAAGACCAAAATTTCCACTGTTTATATTACTTAGATAATGTTTCATGTTGTGTCGGTCTTACAAAATGTTTAACATTGTGTAGGAATTTTAGTTCATTTTTATCCACCTCGTATAAGGCTCTGAAGACTTTCCATTTAGTCACTAATGCCTCATCTTACTCGACATCCACTTCACTTAACCTAACTCGACATCAGTAGGAACTTAACTTCACATAAGCTAACATAACCTAACCATAATGTAATAACTCATTTCGACACCTAGTATAGGAATATGAGAAATTTATTTAGGAATTTTTGTTCGTGTAAGACTATGAAAATTTGTTCTCATTTAATCACCTTCGTTCCTCCTTGTGTAGTACTTAGAATATATTTTCATTATGTGTAGGACTCGGAAAATATTTTTAACTTAGTCAAGTGCATTCTAACCCATACCAGGACATGTAAATTTTACCTCTGGTTTAGGACTCAACCATTCATGTAGGACTTTAGTTAGCGATTATGCAGTTCGCAGCCCATGGCCGTTGAGGTCAAAGCCAGGTCTAAGTATTCTTAATTCATCTTCGCGGTATGGGAGCTGCTGTGTGGTAGTAATGATTCTATGATAGACAGTATTGCATAGTAGTATTGGAAGGTGGGTAGGTAAAAGTAGGGGTTGATGTTTAGGGTGCTGAGAAGAGTGTGAAGTTAACGTGATATGTTCTTAGAATTTTTAGATTTTTACGGTGTTTGTTGTTTTTTTTTTGTAGTGTTAGGACTTATTTTTAGAATTTTCTAAAATTTTTTAAGAATATCTTGATAATTTTTAAAAATAATTTTTAAATTATAAATTTAAGGAAAATTTATAATTTTTAAAAAATGTTTTCGAATTTTGCTATAAATTTTTTTTAAAATAATTTAATGTCAAAGGTCGAGGTCAAGGTCAACTGTATCCAAGTTGGCGGTTGGATGACCGGAATGGCAGCGGAGGAGAAATAAAAGCCCTCGATTACAGTCGAACGAAGTGAGTAATGTGTTAACGAGATGGTGGCCGGATTTCCTTCATGAATCCTGCGCCTGAAAAAAAGGAAATTTTGAAGTTTCTTTTTGGTTTAAACATACGATTTGAGAGCCAAATGTCCTGAATTCCACTCTGTTGGCTCCAGTCCGCCTGACTCACTGATCTCTGTTAGAGAAAATGACTGAAAATTGACTTTTCTGGAAGTCTTCTTTTTTTTTTTTGCATTGTGGGAAAACGCAAAATTTTGAGTAAAAATGATTTTGGGTACAATAATTGATTTATGAAAGGGGTAATTTTGGATTAAAACAATTTTTTTTGGTAAATCAAGTGATATTGAGAGAAAAAATGGGGAAATTCCAAGATGGCGCCCCTGGCTCCGGGCTCCGAATCCCGAACCCTGCACGGTGTGAATCTCTTTTAATAGTATTTCGTCCTTATTTATCAAATATTCTATTAAAAATGATACCTTGTATTCAAAATATTCCTTCATCCATAATCTCTTACTTCCTGTTTTGTGTTTTTTTTTTTTGTATAAACATTTCGATATCGTGCTCAATTATCAGCTACACCTGCTGTATCTTCAAAGGTATTTGCAATAACATAGATGTACTAAATTAAGTATGATGCATGTGCTGTTTCCACTGTTACGTAAGCATCAGATGGAATTCACAGCTCTTGTATGCGCCAGTTACAGTCAAAAATATATAACTTCTGGAAATACAATGATTTTCAACTTTTTCAGATTGACTATAATAGACACTTCCGGCAACTCGACACATGAAATTGAAAATCTAGTGAAATGATCAAGAAAAAATTTACTTACAACAAACCAGTATTAATGCCATATGAAATAAGGAAAATTTCAGTATTATACAAAATTCAAATAATTTCTGACCATTTATGACAACAAAATATTATTTGCATATAGAAATTGATGCGTTCTGTTTCACATCACTTTCACAGTTACGCCGCGCCGTGTGATATAGAACATTATCTTTGTAAAGTACGCATTTACCTTTGTAACACTTATTACTACGAACTAGTCACTCACAATTTTGCTTCATCTATTTAAATTTACACAAAGCTGTTTCTTTTTCGCGGAGATGAATCAAACAATTTCCTTTTTTAATTTCATAACTCAACGCATTGACAAAATAACTCGGCGTCAACAAACGGTAGCAACATAAACTGAAAGATAACTGTACACCTCTCGGCAAGCACTACTGCCACGAACGCTCTTGTAGATAAATGCCATCTATTGGCAGCAATTGTAACTATCTATTGGCCATAGAGTAAGTGGCCACAGAGATACATTATTAATTGCGGAATTGGTAAATTACTGACACTGTATTAATTCATGTTAGTTCCTAAATATTCTGAAAAACGGGAAATATGACGACCCATCTGATGTCCATACGCGATAATTCTTTTAACCCCAGGGTACGTGAATTCCCGTATAAAACAGGACAGTTGGTAACCCCAGGACATACATTCGGCATTCCACTGATTCTGTAACTCAACGCATAAGTCAGGTGCACTGATACAACCACATCCCAAACAACTACTGGTTATTCAGTTGGAAAATGACGTCATGTTTTGGTATATATATGATTATATTTGGTAAACTTATATGCCAAGTTTGAGTGCGTAAAGAAGTGAACTGCGTGATGAGCATATTTAGATGTCAGTAATTGGTGTCAGTACGGCGTGGAATGAACTACAAAGCACGCACCAGATTGGACTTTTATTTCTAGTCAGTTGACGTGTAAACTTGACGTGCGCTATGAACTGACTGAGCATGCCTCACTTCCAGGATAAAGGGTACCTTTGTAAAGGCTGTTCACGATAAAGTGAGCACTGTTGAAACGAACCTTAGAAAAAATTCACTGTCCCTGAACGCATATATTTTAATGGCCGCACTGAGAAACATTTGCTCAGTAAAGTTGGTAACGATGGATGGAAAATTGTTCCATTTCTTAATGTCGAATAAAAAAGTGTTAGGTGACCATTTGTGATAACTTAAATTATTTCTTTTGTTTTCTGTTTTTTTTTTTTTAATGCATCGAAGTGTGAAAATGAGCAGATTTGTAAAATATTTACTTTCCTAAACATGTCACAGTTTTACTTGACCGCCGCACGAATAAAGTGACGAGGCTCATGGCAATGTTAATTTTCCATAAGGCGGAAAAATACATAACGTCCATACAAGTAGATCTTAAGCAGGACTTTCAAAAGCGCTCATTTTACCGTGAACAGCCTATGGTAACAGTTGCTAGGCAGGAAAACCTCAGGCATCTTGGATAGATGATTAAAACCTTGAATGACATTCAACAAGCATTTGAAATATATCTCTCCCCATAATTACATATATGGTATGAGTAACCATGGCCGGGCAGGCCTCTAGTCAAGGTGGCAACATATTGATCAAAATAATTCCTAACACTCAAAGTTTTATTGCCAGTGTAAAGTTTAAATTTATGACGATTGAAATTAGTATTTCTTGTTTTCTACAAATTATAGTATGAATCTGCATATGAATACAGCTTGTACGTTCATAACAGTTCCATGGTTTCACTTACACGGTGAATGAATACAGTGATGACGCCAACGCTAATGTTAAATTTATATGGTGGAATGACACAAAACGAGAAGTAAAGTATGTCCTGCGCAGAAGGAGGAGAGGGGGGAGTGGTGGCTGAGCGGTTAGCCTGCTCGCCTACCATCAAGGTGAACCGTGCTCAATCCCCGGCCGGGCCACTCCCGGATCTCCGCATGTAGGAATCATACCGGACGATGCCGCTGGTTTTCGGATTTTCTCGGGGATCTCCTGTTTACCCCGCCCTTTCATCCCGGTGCTGCTCCATACTCACCTCTCTTCACACTCATCGGTTCTCCACACCTTGCCAAACGTGAACAAACTATCGGGTTTCAAACAAATTGCAGCATGTGAACTCCTGTGACCTCATTAACACTTCAGCTAAAACCGAACTACTTCGTGTTTAAATAACTTTTTGAAATTTGTACGAAACAAGATTTTAAGTTTAAATTTTCATATTTGCACTAATAAGATAAAAGTTTATTTTTCAAAAGATTTGAAATTTTTATCAGCCTAACATCGATATCATGTTGGTAAATCATAAAATATCCTCAAAATCTTCAAAACTATTTTTTTTTGCTTATAAAAGCCTTGACCCATCAACGCTAATGTTGCATTTTCGCTTTCATTGCTACAACAGAATGAATTTTAGGAACGACAAGTATTTCATGAAACTTAACAGCGAATCTAGCAACAGAGTATACGAGGAAAGTTTTTTTTTTTTGGCTTACTGCATAATAAGTAGTCGATTGTAACTTATGACGTGTCGGCAGATGTCAATAATGCTACCCATAGAGAAGCTGAGTCCCTATTGGTATTAGTTTCTGAGCAAAACAACACCGGCCATAATCTGTCTGCAGCATACCGTATAAGTGTTATAAGCTCTTCAAGGTTAATAGAATGAGTGAAGAGATTTGGGTAGCTTTTAACATCTAGGTATTGAGATCCAATGAGGGTGAAGCGAGATAAGAAATGAGCAGCACCGGAATGCGAGAGCGGGGAGAACTTGAGATCCGGGGCAAAAAGCCGGCGACCAGAGTCATCTTCTGGCACGATTCCACGTGCGAAAATCCATGAGCGAAGCCGCTAGGAATCGAATCAGGTTCGCCTTGGTGGGGGGTGAGTAGTCTTATAACTAAACAACCGCGGCCCCTACCTGTGGTAAAAGTTTATGCAACGCACACCGAATTTACAATAAATATTATTGATTAAATTATAAAGAAATTGGTAATTTGTTATTTTAAACTTTAGCCTAGAATAACAAACTCGTTTTATTTTCAGTTTTGTAAAAAAAAAAAACATTCTTATAATTCGTTCTTCCTTTAAACGATTTTTTTTTCACATCGCAGTGAAAAAGGAATATATTGAAAATGTAGCAAAAATTGTATTGTAAAGGGGTCTTTAACGTCCCCCGGTTTTATGCTTGAAAGCTTAGCAGGGGACGGCTTAAAGACTAACTTATAATATAACTTAAATGGACACCCATGCCTTACCCAGGATTCGAACCCAGAGCCTCCCTCACCCCAGCTCGGTGTCGCACCAACCGACTGCGCCACGGTAGGTCGGCTGTAACAAATAAGTTTAGCCTTCTGGACGCCCTTAAGTCCATCTGATATATCGTATTACATGTGTAGGTCGGGCTGCTGCCGCACTAGAACACGCTGCCTACAGAGAGTGTCTCGTGAGGTATGTACACTCGGATGTACTGAGAATGTGAGGCCAACCGGCTCGCCAAGGTAAGGTAGGACATGAGATACCTCCAACCTCCTCCTGCCAGGCCCAGATCCTAACACTTTCTAGCAGGTACATTCCGCTGTCTGGACCGGAGCCAGTTTGTATTGCCGCGCGTCGTCGCTGTCTACCTGGCGCCAAGATATAGCAGCTGTGGCCGGCAAGAAGCCTCGTTACACGGTGCCAGATTCCGTAGAAACTTGAGCAAGCTCCTCCATAGCGGCCGTTATACCGGCTAGTATGTCATCCGTCACGGCACTTCCCGCCTTGTACGGCCAGATTTCATACCAGGTTTGGTAACAGGAATCGTCCTATTTTTCGTGGCAGGTTCCATACCGGCTTTTGCACCTGACAACTCCACATGGTAGTTGCAGAGCGTAGGGCGCTCCCCGCTTCTTCTACTTTAAACAAGTTTATGAAGAAGCCATAAACGACCCCTACATCGTGGTTATGTCCGTGAGGTTAAAACGGTTTCAAGAGTATATAAATTCGACAAATACGAATCATAGAGTCTTGACATCTTACAGTGAATGATTAAAACCGTTCTAAATATTGAAAAAAATGGCACAGTGAGTGAGTGAACAGTTTGGGCGGCTCTTAACAGCGAGGTCTTAAGAGCCGATAATTGCCAACACAATGGAAATTTAATATTAGTGGGTTTAAACATATAAATACATATAGTATTTAAAAAGTTGTGTAAAATGGCATCGCAGCGGTAAAATCGTGGTGATCGAATTCAAACATTCATTTTTACGTTCTAAATTAATGTTTGATTTCGATCACCTTTCACGCACGCGTATTCATGTTGCTAATCGGACCACAAAATGTGGCTCGCTTGTAGCCGATAAGCATTTACCATTGACTGCATTGTAAGAAGGTAGGTAGGTAGGTGCATTACCATCCAACCAACTTCTTGCCGTTTTTTGCTCGAGCCAATTTCAGGCCGCTTCGCGACGTGGCGATATATCTCTCTTCCCAATCCCTACTCTTCGCGGGACTGTGGTGGTGTAGTGGTTAAACTACTCGCCTCCCGCCAAGGAGAACCGGGTTCGATTCCAGGCGGGATCTCTCCCGGATTATCGCATGTGAAAATAATGCCAGATGATGCCGCTGGTCAGGCAGGTTTTCTCAGGGATCTCTCATTTACACCAGCCTTTCATTCCGACGCTGCTTACTCAACTCACTTCACCCTCATAGGCTCTCAAGACCTCGATGTTAAGAGCTATCCAAATAATCCACTCCACCCCTACTCTTCCTTCGAAATGCACAGGCAGCACTCAGTACACATAATGCATAAAGACACATGTCGTAGAGTGACATGTAGCTCGAAACAATTAACCCCCTTTTAGACAGACTCGTTCGTTGCGTTCATTGTGGACCCGGAGGGCCAATAGTTTGGAAACTATCAACGGTACGCACAGTGGAATTTTGGCAATCTGAGCAGCTAATAACATTTTTCTTTGTAAGCCGACTTCTTTGGTGAGGTTCGCAAATCCATTGTATTTTAACGAATAATAGATATTTCTCAATAAAAACGAGGCCCTCTCTTTGTAAATGCTAGACATTATTAAATTACAAAAATATAAATAAGTGAATGCTATGTATTAATAGAATTCTAGGCTTGAGAAAGATGAATTACATTGTTCCTCATCCGAAATCAATTCCTTTTCCTCGTCTGGCGAACAAACTTCATCGCCATTTATTGCGTTTTTATGATGTACAACTTGAAGCATCATTACAAAGGATTTTTTTTCTTGTTGTTTGATACTTGCCTCATTCCTGTAATTATAGGATCCGAACTAAATAACAGTCCGTTTTACCCATCCATATTACAACATGCTCTCGATAATTTTCTTGCAAAATTTTTTCGATACTACCGAAAATGGTTATTAGATTTTTCAGCAATATCTTCCGTTAACTGACCTGTAGGAAGTAACGCTTTTTTCTATGAATATAGATCTGTGTATGCACGTTTTATGTATCGTGGCAGTCATCGGATGCCATGAGTACAGCAGTTATCTTGGCATAAGGAGAAAATATTTCTGCGTTGACTTAATGTCCGTTCGATAACAATTATAAAACAACTTTTGGACTACATATAACATGTAAGTCAAGTTCGGTAATTTCTGCTGCCAATTAACATTCTACGAACATTCTTTGATTAGTTTAGCCATCATACGTGTTACCGTGACCCGGTTTATAAACGTCTACGACCAGGCCCATTGCTACACAAAACTCCACTTCCCTTTCTTACTACTTCTGCTTTACCACAGCTTTGTCTTGTTATGTTCTCATTTGAAATTTTTATAGGTTGCTTTTAAGGCAGGTGTAAAATCGACTGAAATAAAGGATTCAGGTGTGTAAGATTGAGAGCCTGAATTAAAGTGCCTCAACGTTGCCTTATTTAGTTATGTTAAATTGTCGATGTTCTTTGGGGTTAAACCAAAGATGTTACATCTCATTGTAAACGTTTATAGTAGTGACAGGGTTGCAAACTTATTAATTAATCATGGCCAGACCCATCGTGTCCTTTAACAAGTAGGTATTGCCTGCCATCGCGACTTTAGTTTCTTGTAACGGATTTATGGCATTTTCGTAGTAACCTAGTTATTTATTGGTTGTTTCTGTAGTTTTTTTTAACATATTCAATTCTCATGGGTCACCAGTAACACAGCGAGAAGGGTGAGATTCTTCCTAAGTACTTTATAACTAGTAGAGCATTTAGGTCGGAGAAGCACGAAATATGTACGGAGTCGAAGACGTTATCAAAGTTTTGTTTATACTGAGTTTGTTGTGCCCCATCAACTCACGCATTACAACTAAATAAGTACAGAGTCGGACACGTTATCAAAGTTTTGTTTATACTGAGTTTGTTGTGCCCCATCAACTCACGCATTACAACTAAATAAGTACGGAGTCGGACACGTTATCAAAGTTTTGTTTATACTGAGTTTGTTGTGCCTCATAAACTCACGCATTACAACTACATCGCATTTCTCTCTTCTTCTTTCTGGACCTCCAGTACTTTCAAATGTGTCAACCATAGTTTAACTGTTCGATACATTTCATTTTGAAGTTTTACTTCGGTACATTTTTCAGGTACCCAGTATGCTTCGCTGTCAAGGCAACACTCCCGTTTAGCTTTCTGCAGAAGTCTTCAACAAGGCTGATAGCAGTTTTTGTGTTTCTTACTGTCTCGCAAAATCTTCAAGAAACTCCTGCTTCTACGAAAATTGGCAAGACTTGTGATGGAGTCAACTGCGATTTCGTTCTGTTTTATTGTTGAATATGCGTGAAAGATCTCTTGTATTACGTAGCTCACTTTGGTGAACTGGTGATATATTTCAGCACGAAGCAATCATTTTCCTTCTTTTACCCTTGCTTCTTCTAATTGAGCTACATAACTTATTTAAATCAGAAATGCAATTCTTCACTTTTACATATTTTCCCTTATCACTTTATTCACTAAAAAATTTCAGTGGTCGTTCTGGTCGCTTCGCTACATTTGGCATGTTAAATGTATCTTCATACCGATCTTTACGTTTCTTAAATAATAACCCTCCTTTTTTAAGTGCATCATCCCATCTTTGCTTCATTTCAGACTTGAAACGCGAAAAATTATGCTTTATTTTTCCACGTGATCATTAGATTATTCATCGTATTATAGTCGGTAGTTATTCCGATATTCTACTCTATCGTTTAGGTTATTGAAATATAGTTGCAGCATGATGGTGAAAGAGTGTTTGAGTCACACGTCTGTCATGTTCAAGTTCTAAAACAAAACGCAAATTCTTTAAACAAATTTTAACACGAGGGAGGTTATTTTGTCTATTTGACACCAACTAACAAATATCCATCTCTTGACGAACCCTTTATAAAGACTAAAAAATCCCTGCCGGGACACCACCGGAAGTTCAACTAATTGGATGGAAATTGGTGAACATTAGAGGAAAACACCAACACAATGGCATGCCATCAAAATGCCACAATTTCCATTCATATATCACTTTTTGCAGCAAAGGGCCAAATAAAGTAGAAAGACATACCAACCTCATCACAACCCATTACGTGTATTTGTTAATCTGTTAACAAATAAAGAATATTAACTTTTTAACATGCATGTAGACAACGAACGTGTAGGAACAAACGTGGTGACACAGTGACGATCTACTCACAGCTAATTTTAGGGTCACTAGCGTAGTGTGAGGTCCTGGAGATAATCTGTGTGCCATTCCTTCAAATGTCGGCTTTATATAACAGCCTTATTTTCCCTACAGTAATTTGGGGTAACTTTGTATTTGTTAAGTGTAACATTAAATTACATATGTTTGCTTACTGTATAGCGAAGGATTTACATTTTGCACCTTAACGTACGTAGGTATACCTACTTCAGTGATAACTAGTATCATATGTGCAGAGAACGTGGTATTGTGAACGGATTATTCGAGCCTTCATTTAAAATTAAATAACGCATTTGGTACAAGTTAACCTGACGATACAAAGGTACCCCAAAATGTCGTTGACGTATTTATAATCGTCATTTAGCCATCCATATGCCCACATACCCAACTATGCAACGTATATAACAGCAGGAGAGAGAAGACAAGAGCTTGGGAAAAGTTTTTTTTTTTCCTCCAAAAAAAGTTTAAGGAGAAATAACAAAACAAGAGTGGAGTAAGGTGAGGAAATTTGGTCGATTCGTAACGCTGGGCGCCGGAATGCAAGGGTGAGGGAAACGGGAGGCTCCTGAGAAAGCCCGTCTACTAGCGGCATCGACAGGCGCGATTCCCATGTGTGGAAATCCAGGAGCGGGCCCGCCGGGAGTCGAGCCCAATTCGCCTTGGTGGGAGGTGAGTAGTGTGACCACTACACCACCGCGGCCCCCGACAAAACAAAGGAAAAATGAAAAGATATTTCACTGTTACACTTGTATGGACCTCGTAATAGCTTCGCTGTGAGACACTTTCGTAGCCAGGGTGGAATACTTGTGAAGCTAGAGTCGGCTGCATTAAGGGCACTGCCACATGCGAGACTAGTTACTGCGTTAAGGGTGCTGCCACGTGCGGAACAAGCTGAACGAAATGATACAGACTTTCACATGTCGATTTATATTTGGCGTATCTCATCTAACTTACTCAATATCGCTTTAAAAAATAAGAACACTTTGTAAGTGTTCTTTGAAAAGAACTATGCTACAAGACAAGAAGTCTTCTTCTCTTCCTTCCTCTCTTTCTCTCTCTGCCAGTCTTTCTCTCCTCCTTTCCTTGTTTTTTCGCTAGTCATTTATTTCCGACCACCATCTTGGTTCTAGAGTTGACTGCTATTAGCACTGGTGTCACTCTCATTCCATTAGTCACTCTCACATCTGTCGCATTGGCTTCACTGCCATATTAGTTTACATCAGCTACTGCTAGGAGTGATGGTGTCGTTCGACTGATTAATCACCTTTGTTCGACTGCCATATTAGTTCTGGAGTTGGTGATAGGGGCGCTCCTTTTTAGAACTCAAAATACTATCTGGAATAGTACAGGATGGAACTGCCCAACCTCGGATCACCAGACTAATGCCTTAGACCACTCGACTATAATGCTCTGGGACAAGGATTTGCAAGAAGTACATAACGCGGAGACGAATAAATATCTTGTGGTTAGTTTAAGTTTTACAATTTTAAGTAGATTTTTTATTATTTGTATTATACTTACATAACATTTTTAGTATATTTTTTAATATTTACTTTTTTAATTTATATATTTTTTAATTATTTTATATTGTAAGTATTTGTTTTAATTATATCTTTAAGATTTACATTTAAATTTTAATTATTTTATTTACGTATAGTCATAGTTGTTTATTAAGATTTTTGAATATTCCAGAGTTATTTTTTTTATTAAGATTTACATATAATTTTTTATCACAGACTAAAGTATTTTATTTACATATTATCATAACTAATCATGTTTTTATATACCAGATTTATTTTTATTCAAATGTATATATATAACATTTATTTTTCACGATCCCAGGAATAAGTATTTTATTTATATGTACGGGCTTTGTTACACTGAACTTAGAAAAAATTATATGCGCACTTGATATAAGGGTTTAAGCAATCTGTAACTGTTAGGTATGGTGTAGGAGATTCCCGATTTTAAAGCCTGAAACTATTATAATCAATATTAATTTTCTCTTGATCATAGAAAAATATCGGACCATGTTTGCAGAATGATGAGGGAAATTTTTTTAAAAATATATTTAAGAATAAAAACTGGACGAACATGGAATCGATTTGTTGTAATAATTGTAACAGACCCCGACGTGAGAATTATATATATATATATATATATATATATATAATGAAGCCAAAGGTCAAATTCTGAATGGGAGTTCGTATAATGAAAATAACAACCTCCCAGAATGAGTATGAATAAACATAACAGATTAGACGAGATTGCCCAGGCTATCTGTACTCCCTGTCTGAAAAAAATGGAGTTATAAATAAATTCATACCTGGTATGCTAGACGGTTGTCACCTAGTATGTTATGGTTGGTGTGGTTAGGAATGATGTGGGGTAAAAAAATTACAAGTCCTAGAATTTCATTAAATAGGGTACGAAATATTCCACAATTAATATAGAGTGGATAATTTAATTTTTTTATTTCTTTGTAAGTAACAAAGTCTCTTCATATAAATATGAAACGCTTATTGCTGGGATAATAAAAAGAATATTTCATCTAAAAGAGAATAATAAAAATATGTCTGGGGTATTAAAATATTTTAATAACTATGTTTATATTTATATAAAATTTACTTCAACGATATTTAAAAAATATCACATATAAATAGTATAATATAAATTATATGTCAATAATAATAATATACTTAAAATAAATACTTATATTGTAAAATATTTAAAAATTATTAAAGTTAAATCTAAATAACAAAAAAAAAACCTTAAGAATTAAATCAGATTAAAATCTTAATATTAAAAACATACTTATAAAATTAAATGAAAAAAAAATTGAATAATGAAAAATATACTTAAATAATAAAACTTAAAATACGAACAACAATATATTTATTCATTTCCAAACTATATACTTCTAATAAACCCTTGTCCCAGTGCATGACACAATAGCCAGGTGGTATAAGGCATTAGTCTGGCGATCTAAGGTTCGGCAGTTCCAACACATATTATTCCAAGTGGTATTTTGAGTTCTTAAAAAATGTAGCGTTCCTAGCGGTCAATTCCAGAATTAATATGGCTGTTGAACATATGAGACTAATTAGTCGAGTGACAACAGCGCTCCTAGCAGCGACCAATATAAACCAATATGGCAGTGGAATGCATGCGACAGATGTGAAAGCGACTAATCGAACAAGAGCAACATCAGTGCTCCTAGCAGTCAACTCTAGAACCAAGATGGTGGTCGGAAATAAATGACAAACGAGAAAAACAAGATTGCGACATTCAGCAACAGCCAATGTAAACAAATATGCCAAGTAGAAGGAATGTGAGAGAAGGAGAGAGAAATAAATAGAAGGAAAGAAATGAAAGGATGAGAGGTAGGAAGAAAGAAATAAATAGTAGCTTTCGGAGACAACCATTGGAGTACAAAAGGCAACACAGAATGATAGAGCATGGAAAAATTGCATACTAGCTACCGAAATGGAGGCCAAGATGGTAGCGCACTGGCTACCAACTTGGCGGAATCAAAGATGGTGGTCACATGACTGAATTGACAAAGGGGGAAGACCGGAATCCAAAATGGAGGCCAAGCCCCCTAGAACCTTATGCCTCGCCCTTATCTATTTGTCCCGACTCGGCATTGCCTACTACTCACATCCAAAAACTTTCCAGATCCCAGATTCTGCGTAGTTGGATACACTACAATAAGACATATCAGAGATAAGCTATAGTCGACTCTAATGTGAAAAATATTGGAACTTATCGTTATGCTCAGTAGAGTAGATGATGATATCTAACTTAGTAAATATATGCTGGTTAGTTACTTTAAGCCAAATTTACAAAGCAAAGGAACGTTTACGAGATAACTTTTCTGTCTGTGTGTATATGTACATGTATATAATTGATAAGGCGTGTGTGTGTCTGTGCATGTGTACCCTATTTCAATTTTTGAACGCGTAACCTGAATTTCACAAAACTCGGTACACCTGTATGTACTATGCAAGGAGCCTGACTTTTATAGTTTTCGAGTACTCCTTGCGCTTTTTTTTTTCAAAATGGCGGTCATTTGAAAATTAGGGTTATACGTCATATCTCTGAAACCTATTTAACCTATTTGATACAAATTTGTTACTATAACATCGGAAAATATATTATCTTAGAATTCAGAAGCAGATGATGTTGATCCGTCATTTTGGGAGATAGCACAATATGAAAAAACATATATGTATAACGTTATATCTCGTAAAAATGTGAACTAATTTTTACCAAATTTAGCACGTAAGTAGTACTATTGTAGGCATGTAAATTTATGCAATTAAACCTGAGAGGCACGTATTTTGAAAATGGTACCCATATAATTATTTTAAATTTATTTGTTACAAATACAGTAGATGTCGATTGCAGATCCAAGCACAACTCAATATTTTGAATAAATTCTAATAATTTCAAGCCAAATTCAAGCACACTTATAATTTCCTGTAAAATAAATTTCGAGGTCAAAATTAAAATCATTTATTAGCTTGTGTTCACTCTTTGGGCGGGGTTCTTTAAAGACTTATTTGCAAGCTAAAACATAATATTTGTTATGAAATTACAAGAATATTCATGACTTTCTTATATCTCTTTGTACTAAATGATTTAGCTTGCAAATTTAGAGTAAATTTGACATTTTTTGACGTAAGTTAGGCCTCATTCGCTCCCGAGAAGGACACTGATCAAAGAGTGAACGAAGCATGTCTTTAAAAAAAAAGAGCTTGATTTAGATTGCAGATTTGGTTCAAATTTGTTTAATTTTGGGGGTGGTATTGAAGACATGAATTATGCTTGACGAAGAAATTTAAAAAAAATTTCCTGAAAGCGAGAAATTAGCTTGAATTTTAGTCAACTTATTGAGTTGTGCTAGGATCTGGAATAGACATCTACTGAATTTATGAAAAATGTTTACATATGTACACAATTCCCATTTTCAAAAAATGCTCAAAAGTAAAGTGACACAAATTAAGTTGTCACAAACAAAAATGTTATGCTCGAAGCTCTAATAACTTTTTAAATATTTCTTCCATCTTCTGAAAATCGTCACCTACCATCGTTAATGTTTTCGTAGAGTATTAATTGTAAACTTTGTAGAATTCGATGAAATTTGTAAACCAAGTCTTTCATTTCGTTAGAGGAATTATCAATATTATAGGAAGGCTTAGGTTTATAAATCTTTAAAAAGTTTTGTCATTCTGCAAGGCAACACAGGCATATTTATTTTTAAAAGAAAAAATTTATTCAGAGAGAAAAAAAGCTCATTCAGTGAAAAAATTTTTTTTATTCTTTCAAACAACTTAACAATATATCTACAAATTGTAGTAAAATATCCAAACAGTTTCTCGTTTCTGTAAAACTGAATACATCCTCCATTTAATAAAATAAAAAAATTATATATCATCAGTTATACTTTCATCTAATTAATTATACGTTAAATTCCGTTGGCATTGCAAATGGTAGCCTATCTGGTGTATTATCTCCTTTCTTATTTTGAAAGACAAATATATAGTTATCAGATGAATTGCGAATAAAAGTAATTTTATAAGCACATTTCCAATCAATTTCATTGTTATCTGTAATAAATGCAATCTGATATCTCAGTGGATGGATAATTTAATGTGGTTTATCACTATGAGTAGCCTTGGATCAATAATAATCAACAACACAAGAATATTATAAATAATTCTGTTCACCTGACGATCTTAACAAAGTATTCATTATTGTTGATGTTATCCCTGGATTATCAACAGCCTCAATAATATGTCCATGTTTAAAGATTTCTATCCTAGAAAACTGAAAAGGAAAACATTAGAATAAACATCAATATTATCACCTTTTTATATACCGCCTCAGCACCCACTTTATGTCTCTTTAGTAGACTAAATAGCTCATTAACATATGCATCATTTGGGAAAGAAAATCCATCTCCTATAGGAATATCAAATTTAGTTCTATTATTGTAAACATTTAAATTCCCCTTCGTTTAATCATTTAGGGGAAACGTTTGCCTCTCAAAACTCTCAATACTTCTATAACTTATTCAAAAATATATTTACATAAATGGAAGAGTCAAAGGAGTTAAATTATTCATCGAAAGGTTCAAAGATTATAAAAAACATCATGAAGTGGGATATGAAAGAAATAAGAAAAAAAAGCTGCCATCGATTGATGAATTACGAAATATTGGCAAGTAAGTACAACAAATAAATAAGAGAAAAACAAAAATTTTATAAACACATTTGTATCTGTTACATCAAAATATTAATATTATTCTCCAACTCCAGAAGAAGCATCATTTGAAAAAGAATTATTCCCGAAATCACCTAATTTGCAAGTTACTCCATTAAAATATTTGCCACCTGTAGCAGGCGTTTCTAATATGAATCCCGGAATAGAAATTGCAAAAAGAATTAACGTTATCATTGAAAAATGTGGTTTGCGTAGTGTTGGGGAAGATTTTTACATTGGTGATAAAACAGTAACTCTAAATAAAGATACGCTATTTGTTAAGGATAAAGAATATAATTTAACACCAGGATTTTGTAATTTGTTAACAAAAAACACAATCAGATCTTGATGGTAAATACACTACTAATCGCCTTGAAAAGTAAACAGAAATTGTTTTATTTTCCAATGCTCTGTTTCGAAATTATATTCATAATGACAAAAGAAATAATCCAAGTTCAAGTTTTGGTTGGAAGTGGAATAATGTAATTAATCCAATTTATAATAACTATACAAAACCTCAATCAGCACAAAGCACAGCCAAATTTGAGGATTTTACAAATAATTTAAAATTTGGAGATGGCGTTAAAAAAAATACAGTAGTTTGCCAAAAGAATATATTTGGATGGATGATGTTAGAAAATAAATTAATAAATTGTCAGTTATTCATGGTGAAGAAACTGCTAGAAATAAAAATTATCACAATAAAAAAGTCAACATTATGAATATGTTGAACAAAAATTTTAGGATTTTGATGTCAGTAATCCAAAAGGAATTCCATGACTAATAAGAGTTTTTAAATGTAATTTCACATTCATTTGAGGATTCTGAAAACCATGGCAAAAGTGTGATAAATTGGGTACTAAACAATTTAAATTTGCCCGAAATGCATTTGCCTGGTTATAATTATTGTGGTACATTTACAAAATTCAACGAAAGATTAGAAAGAGGAGACTCAGGAATAAATAAATTAGATGAAGCTTGCAAATATCACGATATTGCTTACAGAGATCATAAAACTTTAGAATCTAGACATGAAGCTAATAAAATTTTGAAAAAAGAAGCTAAAGAAATTGGGTTATATAAAAATACTCCAACTGTAGAAAAAATTGCATCGGCTGCTATTGCATCAACTATGTTTTCAAAAAGAAAACTTGTTTGGGGTATTGAAATATTTAATGTATTAAAAATGTTTGGTAATGATGTATATTATTCTTACAATCATCTAAAACTCAAGACAGGCAAAGGTTTGCACGACTGAGAAAATACCTATTTCTTATCAATATTTCATTAATTTTTTTACTTATTCTGTATTTTTTACTTATAAATGAAGATAAAAAGTTTAATTTAATGTACCCATTGATCAATTAAGAATTTGGACATAGATACATTTTTAACAAAAGATCAACTTGAGAGAAAAAATTAAAAATTAAGAGAAAGCAAAGCTTTCTTACTAGCTTTATAAATACCAATACTAAAAAAAAAAAAAAATTAAAAGAAAAATATGAAATTGGGTTGCACCATGGAGTAATTATTCCCCCCATAGTTGCTGCTTTAAGTGTGATTGGTGCATTAGCAGGAGTAGCTACTGCAATTTATGATTCTGTTGAACAAACAAGAAAAAATAAAAAAGAATTAGAAGAATAACAAAGACACAATTTGGCAATGGAAAATAAAGCAGCAAGTGGTCTAGCTGCTAAAAAAAGCAAAAAAAAAAATTGCATATATACTAACTATCTAATATCGATATTGAAAAATATGTAAAACTATTAAATAATAAAAATTTCATAATTGTTTATATGTTTTACGAATTACCAAATAGAATGCTCAAAAATGACTGTGCTGTGGTTAATGTTGTTATATCATCTAATCCTGGCACTCATTGGGTTTGCTATTTTAAAGAAAATAATGATTTTTACTATTTCGATTAATTTGGAGGCAATATTCCTAATAATTTAATTAATTATTTCAGAAAAGAAATGTTTATTACAATGATAATAGAATTCAGAATTTGGATTGAGTTATTTGTGGACATCTATGTTTAATAGATTTATATCTTTTTTTCGAGAGAATTTAAATTTAATGAAATAATTTCTTTGTTATTAAATTGAGGATATATTTGGGAAACAATCAATAAAATACTTAAAGACAATTTTAGACTAGTGCTTATGCTTTAAAAACAAATGTTGTTTCAACATACAAAACTATTGCTTCTGATTATGCATTGAAAACATAAGTAGATTCACAATGCAATTCCAGTGTTTCTAGTTTACAAAGTAAACTATTCAACCATTTTGATTATACAAAATCTTATGTTTCTTTTCTAGGACCTAGAATTGTTAATATAGGTGAACCTGTAGATAATAAAGACGTGGTCAGTAAAATATATTTCGATAAAGATATAGCTGATAAAATGCAAAATTTAAACAAATCAGTTTTGAATTATTGTGACACATTTGTTAACAAAAAAGTTGAAGAAATCAAATAAGACTCCAATATAGAATTAGATGCTAATTGCAAAATGTAAACTCGAAAGTTGAAAAATTTAAGGAAGGAAAATCACTTGTATTTTATTTACGTGGACAGTGGAATAATGATAATAATGTATTTTGCATAAACGATGATGTAAATTTCTTTTCTTTTTTGATGTATTGTACTGTTATAAAATAATTTCTGATAATTTACCTTATGATACACTAACTGTTATTAAGGGAAGTACAAATATTGATTACTTTAACTATTTTGATGTAAACATAGGTGAGTTTCTAACTTTTAAATGAAAATAAATAAATAATTTTATTATTTTATTGATAGAATGTTGACTACAATAGGAGTATTCGTGTATTATAACTATATATATACTATTAAATGGAGAACACTTGGTGATTGAAATTCTAATAAATCAACATTTAAAAAAATCCCGATGTAAGAAAAAGCGTAATAAATGTATTATGTACACCAAAACGAAAATATTTTCCAAGAAGATAAGTAATTACGTATGGAATTGAAGATTTATGGCAAATCGATCTTCCTGAGATGGACATCAGAAATTTAAAAGGGATATCGCATGTCAATATTGGTTACAACCATATTTTGGTAATTATCGATGTTTTCTCTAAATACGCATTTGCCATATCAATTAAAGATAAAACAATCTAAGAAGGTAGCAATTGCTGTAGAATCTATACTGAAGCAAAGTAAAATAATTAATAATCAACAAAGCGACAATGATTAGAATTTTATAATAAAATATTTAGTGAACATGCAAAAATATAACGTCAATAATTATTTTACATTCAGTGAACTTAAAGTCAGTTATGTGGAAAGATTTGATCCTACAATGAAGAATAAAATGTCGAATAAAATGGATTTAAATGTCAATTACAAGTCGGTAAATATATTAGACTATTAAGTTAAAGAATACAACAACACAAAGCAATGGCATGTAACCAATTGAAGTCGACCAAAAAAATGAAAAAAAATAAAGGCAACAATATTTTTTTAGAATTGATTACTAAGCCGAAATACAAAGTTGGAGCTATTGTCCGCGTAAACAAGAGTAAACGATTTTTTTCAAAATGTTTATACAGCTAATTGGACAACATAACTATTTACCGTTCATGAATTTTTAAATTTTGATGTGCCAATGTACAAACTGAAAGATGATAAAGGAGAAGAACTAAAGTGTAGTTTTTATGAATACGAAATTATGAAAACAAACTATCAAGATGAAAATTAGGTTTGAAAAAGTTTTAAAAACAACAGGTGATGAACTGTATGTAAAATGGTTAGGTTTTGATAACTCTCATAATTCTTGGATTAATAAAACAGATCTAGTGTCAATTTAAATATTTTTTGGGAGATTTTCCATTAGCTCTTAAGGGTCTATTCAATATACCCTATTAATGTGTGGATGTAAATTTATCTATGATAATCTTTGAAATGGTCACGTTGGTCACCTTTAATTTGGTTAATTTTATTAATGTGCTCTATTTGAACTTTTTATAATTGCAATGCATCTTTTTGAATCTTATATTCTCTATGTTGTGTAATTGAAGGAATAAAATCTTCAAATATCCACGTTTTAAAAGCTTTAGAAATCTTACAGGGCAAGAAAAAAATAAGTTCATATAAAACAAGTTCAGATATAAAAATTGCTTTACCACCATAATAAGAGAGGTGGTATCCGTTTTGGATACCACCTATTTCTGAAATAAACTCTCTATATTTGGGGACGCTGTTTTATAACGAGTGCTATTTATATTTCGATTTTCTAAAATTTCAGCAACATCATTACTACAAAAATAAGGTTCATTTTTCTCATCTAATACAGTGTTTATCTTTTTATTTTTAAGAATTAAATTGTTTCAATCAAATAATGTAGCCGTTTCTGTATTATCATTTCCTAGTTTTAGGTTCTTTAGTGGTTTCTCTAGTGATTCAGCCATTTCGTATGTAGATAATTATTTATATATTCTTTCTTATAAATAAAATGAGAAATTAAAGAATTTGATATCATAAAATATAGGCCAAATTTACTGATAAATATAGCAGATTTTCAATTGCCTCTTAAGGGCGTCCAATTCGAGGCCCACACAAAATCCAACTTTTTTCCATTTATAGGTTGTTATATAAAACTAGCGAGTACCCGGCATGTGTTGCAATGCCACGCAAAAAAAAAGAAAGGTTTATTGATTCATATATCTGTTTATTGAAGTGCGTTTGGATCCACAAATTTTTTGTTTTTCCGTCTGGTGTGTACACGAATAAGTCAGAAGGTTTTCCGACGCATGAGCAGGCCACATGCAGCTGCCCATGTGAGAAGCATGGATTTTCCAAATTTAGTCCACACACTTGTAGCGATTGTCCCTGTGCCTTGTTGATGGTCATTGCAAATGCGAGTCGCACTGGAAACTGCATACGTTTGAACTCGAATGTCATATATGTCGGAATCATTGGGATTCGTTGCAACAGTACATTTTCTCCTTCCTTCGAAGTCAATTTCTGTACGTGTCGCCATAAAGTTGATTATTTGAGACATGCATTTAGTTCATCAGCGGGTGTTGAGCGTGGTTTAACCGGTAGAGTTTGTCGAAAACCATCAGACAATAAAATGAGTGCGCCACCAAAGAGATGTTTATTTTCTCTCAAATCTTTTAGTGTATGATGAAAAGCTTCCAATGATTTTTTGTGCGTCATAGTACATTCGTCACTGACCATCTTATTTGTTTCCTCGCCTGTTTGTGGATTTCTCAATTTGATGTTGAAATGATGACCAGCGTCTCCTTGCCAAAATAAAATCGGATATTGCAATCCGTCGTATGAACGATGAGTTTGTGAGACTCGTTGAACATCACCATTTCTGCGATGAAGAGTAATATCACGCGAGTTAAATTCTTCACCAATTATAACGATCACCACTTCATCAATTGTTGGTGCATTGTATTGTCTGGATCCAGCAGTGCGTACTCGAGCGGTTTCCAGTCTTTCTTCCCGTTGAACGTCTGTTTCAGACGGACGGGCTTGAGCAGTGCGTACTCGAGCGGTTTCCAGACTTACTTCCCGTTGCGCGTCGGTTTCTGAAGCTCGTGATGCCATTTTCCTTTTTGCTTGAGGTGTAGATCGGCCAATCGCTTTTTGTTTGGGTGGCATATTTGATTTGACAGCGAAAGAAATGCTTTGTGATGACAATTATAAATTCACAATCAACACCACTTATTATGTTACACACGAACCGCCGCTAGATTAAATGTCAATCAATAATCAAATCCCTGATATATTCCCGTAGATTATAGATTTGAAACGGAACAAATTGTCATATTTTGATAAGGTACATCATCTTCATTCATTAAATGTCTTTTGTAAGACAATATATAGAATAAACACATTTGTTGAAACGAATCATGCGCCACCTATTGTAAAATGGTTGTACTAATCGCAATCGTATGATCTCAATCGGATGAGTGGTATATATATATATATAGATACACTCATTTGTTGAAGCGACTCGGGCGCCACCTATTGTAAAATTGTTTTACCAACTCAGAAACCGTCGCGTGCGTACGCACAATATCTTACAAAAGTTTCATCGCAATCGGATGAATGGTATATGAACGCATACGGAACAAACAAAGAAACATTCATATATATATATATATATATGTAGATTAATGAATATAGACCAGATTCATTGATAAATATTGTATTAGGTTGCATATTTGAAAGCGTCTCTATTTTAGGGACGTTCTAAGCTCAGTAAATTTATATTTATCATCATTATCAACAATATATATTCATTAACAAATTTAGGTTGCGTATTTGAAGTGGTGAGCAAATCACTCACCCCTTAAAGAGGTACATTTTTGCCCCCTTGGAATTATTTATAATTGTAAATATTTTGCTCATGTTATGTTGGGGTGCAACTGTATAGCAACCTATTTATATATTTTTCTGTAATTATATAGCTCTTAAGGAGTTAAATTTTCTAAGTCATCAACAATATCTTTAATTTTATTTATGATTTCGTTATAAGACTCACACTTTATACCAAACATGGAAATGCTGAAAAATAAATCTATTGATTGTAAATTAATTTTTTTTTTAATATGGATTTTTAGTGCCTGTGAGCATATGCTCTGAAATTGTAAGTAAAATAAAACAAATTTTGAAAAATGTTTTAATAGGTTGTAAGAATGGCTCAGGGATGTATTCAAACAATTTTCAACATGCTTCCGGTTCCTAGAGCAGTCTATATTTTCAAGTTCATCTGCGGCTAAATCAGTTTATCTTTATAAAACTTCATCACCAATTTTTTTCATCTTAAATTTTTTTTTTTTTTTGTAAATCAAAAGAATCTCTGATAAAAAAGTTAAATAATTAGTTTGAATTGACCAATCTACAAGGTCTAGAAAAAATCTTTATGGTTTACTGCTATCGATTTTGAAATATATGAATCTAATTTTGGTAAATAAATTAATTGTATTCTAGAAAGCAAATTTAAATTTCATTACCAGAGCGCTATGTGAAGGTATTGAATAAAAATGCTTTGAAACTACTAAATGAGAAGGAATTTTTTATGTCATATAAGGGCTTAAAAGAAATGAAAAATGGAAAAATTATGCATGATATAGTGTTCTCTAAATTGCATTTTAAGCATTAGTTAATTTTTTTCATACTTTTTATTAAATTAGTTACTTTCTAGATAAACATTATCTTGCCTGTCATCCCCTGCAGTTTGACTAGCATTTTAAAAGGTAGCAGTGTCTCGTGGCCACCTTCATTTAGATTAGCTAAAGCCTCTGAAGATCTTTAAAATTTAGTTACAGATTTCATTGAAATTTATAAAGCTTATAATTATCACACTTAGATAACATTAATGATAAATATGAATTTCGAGAAATGGGTGAATGTCTAGAGCAAATAGAAGAAGTGTAAAAAAAATGTTTTGATCATCGGATACGAACATTTTATGTGTGTCAATTTTATTGGTGTCAATTTTCTTGGTCAGTGGTTTTTCATCGCAAGTTGAAAATTTACAAAATACATACAATGTTTATTAATGCATATGGTTTACATAAAATTTTTTTCAGTTTGTTGAATGTTTTTATTTTTTATCTAAATAAATTTCTTACCTTATAAATAAAAATTTAATCGTTGCCCTCTTACAAAATGGAAAATTATACCATATGTAAGCAATGTAACAATTGTGGTGAAGTTTTAAACATTGCATGTTTTCCACGACATAAACACAGAAGATAAGCACACTAACACATGTAAAAAATGTATCAATGAATATTTTAAAATTCCCTTTAATGTATATCAAGACAAGGTTCTATGCGAATGTGGAAAATCTGTTTGAAAGGTAAATCTTGAAAAGCACAAAAATACTGTATTGTACAATACATATGAAAATTTACATGGCGAGAATTAAACTAAGACATGCTCTGTATGCAAGGAGAATAAATCCATCGATTCTTTTGCGTGTCATAAAAACACAATAGATAAGTATTTTAAATCTTGCAAAAACTCTTAGACCGAAAATGCCAAACAATATTATTTTATTATATATAAATGTAGATGACCAATCTAGCGGTTGAGATGAGCATTAGGACAGCGAGGTATTTGAGAATTATAGGTAGAGAATACAATATAGAAAAATTATATAAATTACATGATGATGATCTTATTACAAGTATAAATCAAGCAAGAGAAAATAAATTAAAACATCCTATCGAGAATCTAAATGATTTAAATGTTGCGGAATTCAGTACTAAAGCTAAAAACATTTACATAAACGATATATGTAATTTAAGAAGAGCTGATTTAATTACAGCGCTTACACCAATAATTAAAAAATGAACAAAGAAAAAGAAACTTTTCAAAATTTACATTTTCCAAAAGGCAGGCTAACACATAGAAAAGCCTAAAAGGATTTTAAATAAATATTCGCCTTTTGCACGAATGTATATGTGAACAAAATAAATAGAAAAACCAATAACATGTAAGAATTCGAAAAAGCTTTAAATGCATGTTATCAACATATATGTTGCCCAGAAATTTTTTTAAATTTTACTAAAGGACAAAGTGCTTAACGAAATAAAAGCAATCACCTTATAAAACTTAGAGGTGTGAAATCTAAAATTAAACTTGCTGCCCATTTACGAAGCTGGAAAACTGGCGAGATACAAATATTTGACGAAATTCAATCACACATATTTACAATATTGAACGAAGGAGACATTAAAAAGATTTACAAACTATCAAAACAAGAAATACTCTCACGAATATAAAACATTGAAATAAGTACTTCAGTCTGGCTTTACGTAGCATAGTGGGGTTGCAACTAGCAATAAACAATTATGATTAATTGAATGGAGAATCTTATATTGAACTACCAGAAATGAAAAAGAAAAAAAGTTTGTGTTAATGTGAAAAATTATGACGAAAAATGCTTCCTTTGGGCAATAAAGTCTGCATTGTTTCTTGCTTAGAGAGATCCACAAAGAATATCTAAACAAAAAAAGGTAGGTCTTAATATCAACAAAGCATTAGATAAATATGAATGTCCTATAATAATTGATGATATACCTAAAATAGAAAAACAAATTGATGTATCTTTAAAGGTATACTCTATTAATGATAAGAAGTTCATTGCATATCTATTAGGGTTTACAAAAAAAATCAAATGGATGAACCTATAAATTTACTTTTTTTTCAAAGATGATAATGTTCATATTTCTGTTGGTTTAAAGATTTATACAAACTGCTTTCAGCACGAAAAAATAAACACAAAAGTAAAATGTATATATGCGATATGTGTCTTCAATTTTTTTACTCTCAAGAAAGATTAAATAAACATGCAGAAGACTGTTCTAGAAATAAAGCAATACAAATCTGTTTACCTTCAAAAAGTGAACAAGTAAAATTTAAATCTACAAACATTCTACGAGGTTCCCTTCACAATATATGCAGATTTCGAATCTATTATAAATAAAATATCAACATTTAAGCCAAATACAAAATAAATAAAAAAAGGTATATTGATTTAAAAAATTTAAAATTTTAACCGAATATTATATTGATAATGGTCTTTATAAAGAAATACTTAAAGAAAAATATATACTTACTGATGAAAAATTAAATAACACTGATTTGAAATTGAATGATGCTTCATGCACAATGAAATATCAGTTACACGAAGTTTTTAAAATAGCTGTTATATTGTATCTAGCTATGATGATTATAAGCCAACAGTTGTATATCGAGGTCCATTGCACATCAGTATTTTATAGAAGCAAAGAAAAAAAGAAGTAGAAGAGACTGGGGAAATTTTTTCGCAGATCGAAGCAATGCATCCATTTACAAAAGAAAAACAAGGTACAATAAATCTACAAAATGCACAGTTTGTGATTGCGAATATTCTAAGGACAATAAAAAAGTGTGCCATCATGATCATATAACTGGAAAATATATTAACTCTACATGCAACAATAATAATCTACAATTAAAATTACCCAGTTTTGTTCCAATTTATTTCCATAAGTTATTTGGGCATGGTGCTCACTTATTTACTAATGAGCTACCAGGGTAATGATGAAAAAGACAGATTTGTTTGCGAATAACTTTTGGGGAACAGAAAATTAAAAAAAACCATTATAGACACATTTCCATTTATGGCAAGTAGTTTAGATAAATTATCATCTAATTTAACTAAAGCACAAATGAAGCACACACAAAAACATTTGATGTTTAGGAAAGTGTTTACCTATATGACTATATTGACAGTTTTAAAAAATTTAACACAACTCAACTTACACCAATGAGTGAATTTTACAATAAAATAAATGTGTCTGACATATCTGAGGATATGAGCATGCAACAAAATATATGGAATAAATTTAATATAAAAAAATACCTTTATAAATGTATATGATCTAGACCCTGCCTGGTATTTTACAGCACCAGGTTTATCGTCGGATGCGATGTTAAAAATGACTTAACAGCCACTTGAATTATTATACGATTATTATATGATTCTAGTGATTTAAAGGGGAATTAAAGGTGGAATTTCACAATGTTGTAAGTAATATGTTAAAGCCAATAACAAATATTTAATGATTTTAACTCATATCAAGTGTCTAATTTTTCTAGCTTATCTCGATATAAATAATTTATATCGCTTGGCAATGTCGCAACATTTACCATACGGAGGTTTCGAATGTATTTTGATTACCCAGAGATTAATTTAGATTTTTGGCGAAAATATATATTAAATTTGAAGGATGCTTCACAACATGGATACATCTTAGATGTTGATTTATGAAATCCACCAGAACTGCATAATTTACGCAAAGATCTTCCATTCTGTCCAGAAAATAAGGCAGTTCCAGGAACAAATGAATCTAAACTATTAATAACACTACACAACAAAGAAAAATATGTACTACATTTTCGCAGTTTAAAACAGTGCAAAAATAATGAATTGAGGCTTACAAATATACATAGAATATTGAAAATTAATCAGTTTGATTAGTTGAAGAAGTATATAAATTTGAATACATTGATGAGAACAAATGGCCAAAATGAATTTGAAAAGATTTTTATAAACTGGTGAATAATCTGTGTTTGGTAAGACCGTGGAGAGAGAGAGAGAGAGAGAGAGGAGAGAGAGAGAGAGAGAGAGAGAGAGAGAGAGAGAGAGAGAGAGAGAGAGAGAGAAAGATAAGGCTGGTTTCAAGAGAAGAAATTTGTAAAAAAATTAGTTGCTAACCCCACTTTCAAAATAAGTACTGTATTTAAATAGAATCTTACAGCTATTCATATGGATAAGACATATGCAAAATTTAATAAGCCTATTTATTTTGGTATGTGAATTGTAGATATATCGAAATAATTAACGTACAATTTCCATTATAATGTGATAAACCCCGATATGGAGATAAAATTGAGTTATGCTTTCCAGATACTGATATGTATGTGTATATATAACATAAAAACAGATGACTTTTATGAAGACAATGAAATCGATGTTAGATAAATTTGATACAAGTGATTATCCACATGACAATAAATATAACATTAATAAAATTAATAAATGGTTTAGTCAAAATGAAAGATGTGTGTAATGGCAATATAATTAAAGAATTTGTTGTCTTAAAAGCAGAAAAGTATGCATATAGAGTTGTGAATAAAGAACACAAAAGAGCAAAAGGTGTGAAAAATATGGAGTCAACATTAGAAAAAACATTCCAGGACTATAAGAAATGTGTGTTTGATGAGAAAGTTCAATACAGAACAATGCCTTTAGTAAGAAGTGAGAAACACAAAATAAATACAATCGAAGGTAGTAAAATTGCATTGTCATTGTGATAACAAGCTAATTATATTATAAATTAAAATAGACACATTGCCATTTGGATATCAAAATTTATAATTCTATTTTATATACCTCTTAAGGGGCTAAGCAGTCCCCCATATATTTTATAATAAAATGGTATAATTTTTTTAACTTCCTTAATATCCAAAACAATGTCGATTTTAGAACCATCAAAATCAATGAATTTACCATTCATTTATTCTATAAAAACTTGGATGTGCCGACCTATAGTTAATGTAATCAGTAAAGCAACATATAATTTTTGTGGAAAAGTAGCAATTATGTCTGTTTCTAAGTGATTAAAATCGTCATACTTTATAAACATTCCCTAGGCTGAATTACAATTAACATTTATATTTTTAAATCGATTAAAATTACACAATATAGTAACAGTGACAATTCTGCCTTTTTGAATATGCATTTTTATTTCAAAACCAAGAATATCAGGTAAGTGATCTTCAAAACTTATATCAAACTTAGATTTGATAGATTTTCTACTTTTTACATGATCTGCTGTTAATTCAATGTTATTAGTCGAAAATAGATCACTCGAATTTATAGTTTCTTATAAAGATTGAATATGGTATTGCCCTCTGGTAATAGTTAAAACTTCTTTTTTATCTATGACAGCACTAATTTTTTCTAGTGATTTTATAGTTATATTGTCTATATTTGGTGTTAAAATTTTTACATATACACTAATCAGTGCAATAGATTTACCTTTGTGTATTATATCGTAATGAAACTTCTTCATAAGAATATAATTGTTATCTGTTAACCTACTATTTTATCATCCATTAATTACAAAAATTGTGTTTTTAAATGAAAAAGTCACTTAGGGTGTTGGTGTTTTAATTTCGGAAGCAGATGCAAACAATTAAAAAAGGCGAACGTTTGTCTGATGATATTAAAGGTATAACTGTAGGCCAGAGCAATTGATTCAAGATGAATGTAAAGAACAATTTAATTTATAAGACAGGTTGGTTAAATTTAAAAAAAATTATGTTTGTTCAAAAAGTTTGAATCAACCTAAATATAATCAAATACAATATGACTTTGATGTGATATCCTACTAGTGTAAAGGAAAGATGGCAAATGTTTTTAATAATAATGATGAAATGATTCCACTAGAATAATGTGAAAATAATTCTTTAGTTAATTTTGATTATGTAATTTTAGATGAACAAAATGTCATGCATGAGTACTTTTGTAGATGTCGGCATAAAAATATCGATGTTTTTAATTTGGCACAGAAATATTCGAGGTTGCCCAAACATTTGGTACCAGACAATACGAATTTTCAATGTGAATTTTGACAAGATTACACAAACCTCAAACATATCTATTGCGATTTTGATGTTGGCAATATGCCTTATGAAAAATTTAAAGAGATCTGTGTAAAGTGCTGGGACAAAGATTTTGGTTTTTTAACATTAGATTTGAGTAGAAAAAAAGGACAGTGGTAAGCACAGAAACCAGATCCAACAATTTATAACGAAAAGTTTGCCCAGTGTATGTGTTTTACACACTTGAAACATTATATCTTTAAAACTGTTTTAAGTATCTCTGTTTCTTGTAAATAAATTTTAACTGTTCATCTACAAAAGCTTTGCATCTATTGAAGTGTGTTTTTTCCTTATCTACTTCGGCAACTGCCGCACAATCTCATTGCAATAGGACAAAATTTATCACTTCAGTCTTGCGCTCTCGACCACAGCAAACTCTGTCTGCAACAGGAAGCAGTTTATGAACTGCCTTGCTATCCCTACTTTTGCTGCTGCGAACTTGCCAGGAGGCACCCTACTGATAACAGGCTTCAAGATCACCACATGCAGCACTTTTTATCACCGTGGTGCTTGCTCGACCACCATGGCTCAGTGGTAAGAGTGCTTATCTTGTGACTCAAACAATAGGTTCCAAACCTCGGCTGGAGAGGATAATTTAATAATCTGAAAGGTGATCACACCATTAAATTATCACTAAGACATTCTATATTTCAGCCAAAAAAAAACATTTCATTGCTCTTGCCCATGTAATCTATATAAGGTACTGACACAAATAAAAATGGTACTATCAAGCTCCCAGCAAAAATGATTTCCTTACTACACTTGTAGTATGGGAGATGTATAAGCTGGAGAGTTCTCCATATGATGTAAGGCACCAACATCATCTGGGGAAGAGGTACCATAATAAATAAAAAAGAAACATAAAAAAATTAATTCTAGAAACCCTCTTTTCAGCATTAAAAAAAAAAAAAAAAAAAAAATGGGTTGTGCGGCTGTGAAGTGAGGGGTTTCTAGACTTGGAGTTTTGTTTCTGCTAATTAAGGCCGGGAAAAAAAACATGAGTCTCTGCAGTTTGCATTGACTTGCTCATAAACTCAATTAAAAAAGGTTACCTGGCATTGGCATTAAGTTGCTCATAAAATCTTTTATTTTTTTAAAGAATGTTGATCATTAGTGTAAACATTTACCCACATAGAATTCTACGAAATGCTGAAGATTTATCAAGAGAAGATGAGTTAACTTCTTTGATTTTTCAAAAGAGGTGATTGTGTTTAACTTATAAGTAAATATTTTTTATCAATTCAGTAGATATCTATTGTAGATCCTAGCACAACTCGATAATTAGACTAAAATTTAAACAATTGCAAGCCAAAGTCAGCTAACATCTAATTTCCTGTTGAATCTTTCAAAGCACAACTCAAAATAAATCAAATTTAAAGATATAATCTAATTCAATTTAAATTTTGTATTCAATCTTTGTGCGGAGTTCTTTAAAGCATTATTTGCAAGCATTATATTTTTTATGAAATTTTATGATTCTTCATAACTTTCTGGTGATATGTTATTGACTAATTTATTGGGCTTGGAAATATACACTAAAGTTGGTATATTTTGACCTAAATTTGTCCTCATTCACTCCGGAGAGAGACACTGATCAAAGAGTGCACGAAACATGCTTTTTAAAAAAAAAGGCACTTGATTTAGATTGAAGATTAGGGTCAATATAGATTGATTTTGAGGGTGAAATTAAAGATATGAATCACGTTTTTAGAAGAATTTGAAAAAAGTTGCTTAAACGTGAGTAATTTGCTTGAATTTTAGTCAAATTATTGATTTGCGCTATGATATGTAATATTCATATACTAACTGCCATCATATACACACAAAAACACTTTTAGGAGCACTTTTGGATTTTTTTTTTATATTTGAAAAACGTTAGACTGATTGATAATAAATTTGGGAAATAATTAGGACTGCGGCAGATTATATGTACAAATATATTTTAGGTATATAAGACACACCTGAAATCGCTTGTCATAAAAAAAATGCATGGTCATTGAAGGTGTGCATGAAAGTTTTGGTGGCTAAGTTCTGCTGTTTGAGCTTTGAATTGTACTTATTCTAAATGGTTATTTTTCCGGTTACATGGCCCAATAATCAATCGCTATTTTACTGTATCTAAAATCTTACCTAGATAGAAAGGGAATACATTTCCATTTTTAATGGGTAAATCGCTATTTTTTCAAACATTTTTACAACGGTTTGCAAAGTAGCTTTCCTTGAAAAAAACACTGTATACCAGGTTTCCTATCTAATGAATTATAACATTATCCAGGGTGATTTATCAGACCTTTTCTGATATAATATTCATAAAATAAGTTCCTGATAATTAATGAGCCTGTACCTACTTTCCTCTACACTGGTAAAAATAAATGTTGGTGAAGTTCTTGAAAGTTTCGATGGTAGGTGGCATTGATGTCTCATTGACAGCAATATCATTAGTGATGAAACCAGAAACATCTAAAAGAGTACAAAGACAACTATAATACACGCGTGAATAATCTGGAATTCTAATTCAAACTGCAGTTACAAAATTCGTATTTTAATTAGCAAAATTGAATGTGCAGATAAAAATACAATTGGCTCAGTTATCAAATATTCAATAAATAATGGTGATGTATACAGAAATTAACTCCTAAAATGCTTATGGCCCTGGAAGCCTTACATACTCTGAAGTGTAGCATGTGCAAACTACCCATATTTATTGATCAGTAGAGTTTATGTTTTCATTGGGAAATATTCCACTTTTTACCAATTTATAAATGACAGATTTTTCAATCATATTTTAAGTCACAAACGTTATAAGAAATGAGTTCAATCATTCATTACGTAGTTAGGTAGTGAGGTGGTAACCTGGCATAAATGATAACAATATAACCAAAAAAATTCCATAAAGCTATTATTTAGCTGATACTTCTATAGGCGAACACAATAAGTTGAAGAATAGTCCAGATTTGGCGGACTAGTACGAAAGTAGTACTGGAATGTTAAGGAGATGAATAGTGGAAATAATACTGCGAGTGGAACTTCAAATAAAACTTTGAATAAAACTTCGTCTGAAATCTGAACAATCTGGATAACAAGAATAAATGCAATCGGGAAAATCAATTATTTGCTCCAAAATTAAAAAAAAAGCATGGCACCTACTACCGTAGAAAGACTGATGCCGTACTCACCCATCTCAGAGGGAAGGGATGAAACTACGTAGGATGATTGACTATCAATCACAAATTTAAATATCCTACATTTTTACTAATAACTCTGCACTATTCTACATTATATTTCTTAAACTAAATAGGCTTCTGCAGGGGATAACATCCGCCTGCAGCAACCTCCCCGAACATGGGAGCACATGACGAACACGTGGTAATGCGATCGCGTCTGTGCAGTGTGTATGGTGAAAATTGTTGGCGACTGCAGAGTGATTGAAAACTGTGCGCTGCATGTGAGCATAAAGGTGACAACATTTAGTTCAGAAGCTGTTCCTAGAGAGCACTGGGGGTTCGGCGATCGGTACACTTCTATAAATATCTTATTCTACAGCAAGAGTTACCTGTGTTGCACCTCTGGCTAGGTGCGCGGACAAGGTGCATCACGAAGTGTCCCACAGTTTCGGGAGCACGAGCGTAGCAGATAACATCCTTTTTCAAGCCGAGCAGTCTACAGCAAGCAACCAGCTTCCAGCGAGGTTTGGCAGCCAAGTTAACTCTGTACTAACTCCCAGTGTATTAATACATCACTGAAATAAAATTTCTGAAATAACACAACTAACCTAAAATTGGATTAAACCAAACCTGGCCAACACTTTCCTCATATGCAGACCCAATCAGTTCAGGAAAAATATCAAATTATATGAAATAAGGTAAAATATCGTCAAATATTCTGCCTCTAGATATTAGGATATTTTAAAACGGCACAATAGGGTTCACTAAACGAAAATATTTACTCGGCCATCATTTAGAAAATAAGTGTCCGGGCCACTTAAACACACGAGTTTGCATTGCCTACCATAATGCTAATTTTGTGAAAAATTGGATGGAAATCGGTTGATTGGTCTACGAGATAAGGCCTAAAAACTTTATTATCTTAAATAAGGCCCTGTTACAAAATTGCTTAAAAAGAGACTGTGTAAACGATGTTTGTAATACATAGTGCTCGCATAAATGTTTAATTGAAATTGCTAAATTGCTAATTAGAAATGCCAAACATATGAAAATATTTACACAGCTGCCATTTTTTAAATCATTATCAGGCCCCATTTAAATCGTGTAATTATATTTAGCCTTATGTAAGTGTGCAACATTTTGTGGAATTAGTCATATTATTCCACAAATGTGACAAAATGTTCAGTTTACTCAACTTGCACTACTTTGCAAAAAAAATCCCGGCACAGAAGGATCTCGGTATGCATAACGGTTGATTGGTCCTCGAGATATGGCATTAAATCTCCATTGATCATGCGACGGTCTTCAAAAATGGAGTGCAAAATGTTTTTATATTTACACATTCAATTTTTGTCATAGGCCAAATATACCAAGCTAAATTTAAATCTGTTACGTATTTTCGTTCATACAGTATACTAAACTGAAATGTCTGTATACACGTCATTCATAAAATAAGAGTCTACATACTTTAAACACATAAATTAATATAGGATATCACAATTCAACTTCTTTGCCAAATTTGAGAGAAATCGGATTATTGTATTGCGATAAACAGCATAAAAACTATATTATTACATGTGGGACAATCTTACAAAAGGCAGATAAATGAGGCTTTACATAGACAATTTTGTTGAATACAACTGATACTATCAGAATACAAAATTAAGTTGAAATTCGTTTTGCATATTCGTATGTAAATAAATCCAAACCTTAAATGTTTATATGCCCGCCATTTTGAAAATATGTATGTCTGACCAATCAACATTTATCACTTTACACAGCTTGCCATAGAGCTAATTGGTTGCCAAATTGGGTAGAAATTGTTTTTTTTTTTTTTTTTTTTTTGGAGATCACACTGTTCCTAATTTTCATGTCATATTATTTTACAAAATGGGACACAAAGAGATTTTTGTGTACACATTTGGTTAGTGATATATGTATACACACACACGCATATATATAGTACCTTATAAATTGAATTTACTGACTTTTACTTTGCCTATCATAGTATCACATACTTGCCATATTCGAAGAAAATTAGTTCAATAGTTTTCGAAATATAACATACAAGCTTTATTTTTTCACGTGGTTCTATCTTCAAAAATGGCATACAAATGTGATTGTTGTATGGTTTATATGATGCTTGTAGTAGGTACTATAAACGTACAAAATTTGGTTGAAATTGGTCCAACGGTACGGCAATAATACCACATCAATCCAAAATATTTGTAAAGTCGCAATTTTGAAAATAAGGGAATAATAAATATTTATTGGTAACATTTACCTAGCCAATCGTATTACTACATACTTGCCAAATTTTGCGAAAGTAGGTTTAGCTCTTTTCGAAATATAATGTAAGGGCTTTATTTTTTCAAGTACTGCTATCTTACAAAATGGCATACAAACTACAATATTCACCTCAGATTTTAATGCTTACAAATTGCACTCTCAGAATACAAAATTTGGTTAAAACCGATAGAATAATTTCCGAGATATGACATATCGCTCTAAATTTAAAATGACCGCCATATCTAAAGTAAGTGCCCGGCTTTGTCGAAAACTATCAAGTCAGGTGTTATTAATTAGTACTATACGTGCACCGAATTTGGTGAAATTCGGTTTACGCGTTCAAAATTGGAGGGGGTCACACACTCAAGCACAGCCACCCACACAGAGAGACATCACACACATACGCGCACCTGCACGTACATACACACAGTCAGGAAAGTGATCTCATAAGCTTTTCTATACTTCAGAAAGTAGGTTAAAAAGGCAATACGTGGTGCCGCATTGTAAGGCTGTGGCTGATGTGTTGTGTGTAGGGATCAGCATAACCACGCAAAATTATTTGCTTGAGCACTCTTAATCAGTTCTAGCATTTTGGCTTGGGAACTGCGACCAACATATTTTCAGCCTATTTTCATAAGGAAAGAAAGTTTTGTGAGATCACAATCCTCTCTGTGTGTATGTGTGTATAGGTGTGTGTGTGTGTGTGTGTGTGTCCCTCCACTTTCCATTTTTGAACGCATGAGCCGAATTTCACCAAAACTTGGTACTCATGGTAAATACTGTTCACGATAAATTGAGAACTTTTGAAATCAACCTTAAAAAAATGTCACTGCTCTACCTGCATATATTTCAACGGGCTCACCGGATGACATGCGTACAGTAAAGTTGGTAACGATGAATGGAAAGTAGTTCCATATTTAACGTTGAATAAAAAGTGTTGGGTAATCATATGTGATAACTTAAATTATTTCATTCGCTTTCTGGTGTTTTAATGCATCGGTACAGTCAAAATAACCAAATAGGTAAAATATTTACTTTTCTAATAATTCCACAGTTTCACTTGACCGACGCATGAATAAAGTGATATGGTCCACGGTAGTGTTTATTTTACACAAGGCGGAAGAATACACAATCTACATACAAGTAGATCTGGAGCAGGGCATTCAAAAGGGCTCATTTTACCGCGAACAGCCTTTACCTAGAAAGGGCATTTGACTTCCATTATTTTCAAACACGCCGGGAGTTGACTTAAAAAATGGCAACCATTTTAACATTTAAGTTGATATATTATACTTCGGGGAACCATTGAACCGAATTAAACAATAGTTTTTTTTTTTTTTGACAGCGCATCGTGTAAGCTTTGAATATAGAGATGGATAACTTTGTAGGTCCGTCATTTTAGGAGAGAGCACCACATGAAATAATAAAGCTTTTACATTATACACTGAGAGAAATGTTTGTTCTAGTGAACAAAATATTTGTTTGTTTAGTTTGAAAATTATATTTAGTTGCTGTAACAAAATATTTTTATAGATTAAACCAAACTTGAAAACCAGCAAAATGAATTTTGTTAATGTAACAGTATATACGCTAGAATAAACAAAGCATTTGTGTTCGGCCTGAATTAATTAGGCAGTCTCATAAAATATTTAGTTTAATAAACTGCAAAATATATATATATATATATATATATATATATATATTGGTTTGGCCACTTATTTGATTGCCTTCGTTTGAAGATACATCTCAGGAGTTGGTTTGAAATTTTTCTGACAGTTAGGATAGTGACAGATTTTATTGGATTCATTGACGCTTAATAATGATATGAACATCGTACAAAAACAAGTTCAAAAGGAAAATGAAAAATAAAGATGTAAACAATCTGGTTTCAACAACAAAATATTTTGTTGCCCCTATACAAACAATAAATTTGTTTGTAGCAAACTAACTTTGTCTGGTTCAACGAAATATTTTTTCTCTGTGTATTTCGGAAACTACTGAAACATTTCTCGTCAAATTTGGCACATATGTTAAACTATGTTAAGCCATGTAAAAATTAGTAGCTCAAATTTGTAAGTCACTTATTTTCAAAATAACGCCTATACTAATAGTTTAGGTTTATTAAATATAACTGCAGTACCGTTCAAACAAATTCGACTAAACTTAGTGTTCTTACAGTATATTATAAACCACTTTTGTCTGCATTTTGTAAGATACTGCCGCATGAATTAATACGTTCTTAATTCCATACATCGGGAAAAATTCACCGATTCCTACGAAATTTGGCAAACAATTTGTACTGCGTCACATAATATATACAGGTGTTATAAGAAGGTCACATATTTATTTTCAAAATTGCGGCCGTACAGCCATTTTAGCGTTGTATGCTATATCATCGAAATAATGTATTGAATTCCATCATAACTTCGTGTGCTGGGAGGATATAATACACCTATCAAATTTGTATACACGAGGCCTCATTTATTCACCATTTTGTAATTTAGCGTCATGCGAATAAGTAAAGTTTATGTGTCACATGTCAGGAAAGTATTGACTGATTCCTATCAAATACTGCAAACAAGTAGAATTGCGGCACGTGATGCAAGCTAATATGTTTTTAGTGGATCAGTCACTTTTTTGACAATTGTGGCTAATAGCTATTTTAGCTTAGTGTGACATGGCGTCAAATTCCAACGCCAATTTTTATTCATACGGTATAAATTATAACCATAAAATGTGACCATAAGAAGTATATTTTGTCCACCATTTTGTAGGATAGCATCGCATAACCAATTAAAATTTCTATCTCATATCTCCGGAAAAATTAAACAGATTTGTACAAAATTTGGTAAAAAATAGGCAATGTGGTACGCCTTGTAATCTAATGTTCTGAATCAAAATAACCGTCATATAAATATTTCATTTAGGTAAGGTATATCTACGAAACTACGGAACAAATCTCAATTTAACTTTGCATACTGGCCCCATGTAGCAAGCCACAGTCGGGAGACTGTGGTTTTATTGCTGGCACTGCTGGATGACTGCTGGTACTGAATACTTACAGGTTTACACCAATTGTCCTGTTAAGGCTTACTACTGGTGACAGGACACTTGGCGTACCATTTATGGGCCATTAATACGTCACTTACTCTCAACTATCAGTTTCATTTCCATCAACATTCCATTAATGGGCTTGCCAACTGTATTCCAGCACTGGCAGCACTTAATTTATACATTTTTGTGCCATTGAAGGCACTTCACTATAGTTTTTTCGCGCACTTAAAAGACAGTCGGCCGACTGTGGTTTTGCTGATGACATTGCTGGATGACTGCTGGCCCAGAAAACTTATGGGTCCACACAAATGTCCCTGCTATGGTTAAATGCTGGCACCAAGTCACTTGGCATGCCATTTATGGCACACTCATGGAATGTAGATGCAAAATGAAACTGATGGGTGAGTGTAGGTGGCCTATTAATGGCCCATAATGACTTACCAACTGTAGTCCAGCAATGACCGCACATAACCTATATTTACTGCTGATAAATTATGGGCAGTCATCTATAGGCCATTTGATGGCCATGAAGTTGCACATCGATCAACCATTGCTGGTGTAATTTTAAATATTATGGTAATTCTTATGGCTCCCACTTTTCGCAGATAGCTTCTTCAAACTACACAATTACCTATATGTTAATATGCGTGTGTCTAATATAATACTATTTATAAATACATAGTGATGGCAATATCTCTGACGAAATGCTGTAACTATAGTGAATGGTATTGAATAATTTGTAACATGTAATGTTTTCTATGTATGACTGCACTTAATTAAAATAAGAAGTTATAAAAAAACAGTATATAAATCCCGTTAGAAAATTAACATTGAAGAGTTTTTGTTGTTTCACATTACTAAAATATTAATAACTGGCGACTATTTTTCAAAACAGATGAATAGCACCAGGTGACAAATATAGTGCGAAATATTACGTTAAAGGCAAATTTTTTGGTTAGTATCGCGATTCATGTAGGAAGATTTCTCTTCAACGACAGTATAATCTTTTTATCTGCAGCTTATTAAAAACTGATTTGTTTGAATGGTAAATATTAAGGCTGTGGAATAACTGTTTTAATATATATATTATATTGGTGTCTGTTAAAAATTCAGGTCGTAATACATACTAAATTAGTTCACTTGTATTTAAGAAAACGCAGTGGAGTAATGGCTGCATGCTGGGCTGCAAATGCAAGGGATGAAGGTTCGCGCCCCCTCTCCACAAATGGTAGGTATAATGTATTCATGTCTTAGAACTTGTTTAATACTGAAGTAAAGGGAATTAAAAATAAAGAAAAGTTGATATTGATGGTCAAAATAATCATTTTTAAGGGATACGGTTAGTCATATAGTGAAAGCATGACTAGCCATCAGTAGGCCATCTGATGGCTGTGAAACGGTACAGCGATAAGCCATTGCCTGTATAAACATATATGCCATGCTTGGGCCATTTATGTTCACCACACCTGGTCCAGTTATGGGCAGAGAATGCCTGGTTAGTGGTGCATGCCAGCTGTTGCCAACTGTTTGCCGGCTTGGCATCCAACTGTAAACAAGTAAGGGGAGGGACATGTGGTTTGCTACATGGGGCAGTATCTATTTTAGCTATGAAATTTCACTCTAAAGAGCCTCGTGTCTCTAACAATTAGTAAGGTGGCGCCAAATAATTAATAATATTTTAGTGTCATTTCTAGTTAAACAATCATCCGATTCTTTCAGAAATAGGGCAAGAAATTTGTCTTGCTGTAGGCAATATCAATTTATAAGTTTTAAGTGAACAAGTCCCTAATATTCGGAATGGCAGCAGTAAAAACAATTAATATTAGTGTGCTTTATCTGCATTCTGGTGCTGCTCTACACTCACCTCAAACACCCTCATCGACTCTAAAGACCTCGCTAAGGTCTGCCCAAATATCTTCACTCCCTCACTTTCCCACCCTGGAAATATTTCCGTCACCAACCAAAACAGGCTAATGTCAGCTTCTTAATTCTTGATTTGAAGAAAATAATAATAAATAAAAAACAAAGAAATACGTTCGATTCTTATTAGTTTGTCTCCGATATCTGCAGGAATAGTGTAGATCTATGCGATCTGCTTTCTGAAGCTCCTAAAAATCCCATACTGGTAGAAGTGGTTTTGATTACTTAGGCTTTCACTCCCCTTGTCGGAAGCTAGGGCGGTGATTCTCTATTCTCTACCGCCATCTACCAAACGAAAATTACTGCCCTCGCTCACCCTTAAACTTTCTTCTAATAATACGTCTTGACGTTCAGTAAGTTCTACCGATGATCATTGTGTCTGCTATCCAAGTCGATAAAGAGTCCCCTTAAAAGACGATGAACGTGGTGATTTAGTCATGAAATAGTGTCCTTGGTTGTGTGAAGTATGTAATTCCTCAAAGTACGCTTTTGCCACGGCAACACATTCTTCTCGTACTCATTTTTTTTTTTTTTTGCTATGAAGACATATTTCAACTACGTTAAATTTAGCAATGTCTGTCATTCATTCATAACCTAGCACTATTAAAATTTCTTAATTTTTGCTTACTAACCTTTCCCTGAAATTTGTAGTGCACTTTTTGTAAGAAAAACCTCGTCCCAGCACTATCAGTATTGACACGCTTCTTCCGATAAGCTTGTTCACCATAACGCACTACAGGCTCCCCTCCCTCAGTGACAATAACTTCCATGCCAAAGTTCGCCTAACAAAAGTAAATACTCAGTGACAAAAATTCATCATTGGCGACATTTTAGCAAGGGAACGCGTTGATGATATCGAGAGGTTCAAGTCGAATAAATGTAACAAAAAACAAAAACATGTTTTCGTAGACAGAATTGTCACTGGCCCTGTACAAATGTTTAACTGACCCGTTTCTTTGTAAACAAGTGGCCGGGTTTGTTGCAAATTCTTCCCTGGACGGAATATTCAGTTGCCGAAATTGTCGCACAACTGACATAGCGCTCCCCATATATCTGACCTCAATAATCTGGCCATTATGAAAGGCATAACGATCTAGTTTATTCCTTAATATGTGCGGGACTGTCACTCTACGGGGTACAAAATCGGACGACATACCAGTAATACGTGGCTGGGCAGTATTCTATTCGACAAGACCACTATTGCACTATTTTTCCAAAAGGGTAGGTGTTTGTAATTCACCTGTTGATAAGTATAAGTTAGTTGCTTTCAAAGATATTAAACCGACATCCAAACATACAGTCACCCAACTGCATACCCTTTCCTAGGAATGCAGGTTAAAATTCGCTGACACGAATTTTGATTTACTTAAACTTACCTCATGTATATTTTATGCAGAGAAAAGGGTTACAGGCTCGGTTACATTTAAAACGTTATATAGAAATCTATATTTGTAATAATTAAATAAAATTGATTTTCTCCTTTCGCTTTCCTCACTTCTAAGGAAGTATTTCTAATTGCCGAACAACAGTTGCAATTTTCTACATTATCTGAATGCCATGAAACATAGCATAAAATTACAGCTACTCTATTCGTTCTTCCAAATGCCACACAGAAATATAAATTCACCAAAAAGTTGTTGTATGTACGTCTAACAGATACCCGTATAATGTAAGTTTGAACATTCACAGTCATTATAATATTACATAACTAAACATGTGCTCCAACACTGTGCTCATATAGAAACAGCGTAACAGCAAAAGTACATAATTCAAAAGGTTGGCACACGAAGTGGATTTGTTTCGTATATAATTTAAACTATGTGAATTAACATCATATCAGTGTTGAAAGATAATATATTGCGTATTTCACCAAAGATTTGTAGTGCTTTTTGGACTGTTAAGGACATTCATGTAAAATTGCACATCAAAAATACAAAACTAAAAAATATTTGTATGTGTAACTTCACATTCATTTTTTAATGTGTACACTGCAAAAACCTATTCTGCCCATGCACGGTGTCTCGGTGGACAGTTTCGTTACAATTTTCTCTGTCGAAATTCTGTTGGCTGAACAAAGCTCGTTAAGGGATGGACGTCTTAAATAAATAAAAGAGTTATATATATATATCATTTTATTTACGATAACTACTTACAAAATCCCCTCAACTCATAATCTCACTGTAAATTGATACCGCATACTGTTTAAAAATATTGGTTCAAATTTATACAATTTGTAATTACCACAAAGAAATCAATGAAATTAAATAAATAAAAATCCGTTTCAATAGACACTGTATCAATCTATTGTATTATTTTATAAATTACGCATCTTTATTTGACAGATCCAGTATTTACAATAAAATCCGTGTTATATGTCTATTCAGTTCCACCTCAGTTCAATCCATGATCTGCCAGTCCGCAATATTCTAGTGTCCTCTGAGCGCCCTCACGCACAGTAGGTTTCACTCGCCGGGTTTCATGCCCTCTCGTGAATTCACACTAAGAACACCTCATCCGCCACCGTGGTCTCGCACTTCATTTCGCTCCGCCACAGACTGCTGGGCGCTGGGCCGCGGCAGTATATATAGTGTCGTACGCCATCACCCAGAATCTTCTGTAACTCGCGCGTGCGTCGAGCGTCCTAATTACCAGAATGTTCGTGCGCTTCTTACAGGCGCCGGCTTCTTCAGCGGGGGAAGGAGGACGGCCTCTGACGCCAGCCAGACTGACCAGAATATTCTTGAATATTTATGCGTCATCGCTACATTCGTCGACATCTCCAGCAGGGAGAGGATGGGCTGTGACGTAAGCTAGTCATGCGCTTCCCCTGGAAAAGGTGGGAAAGGGGACGAGGCAACTTGCACGTTGTTCCGGGAAGCAGGGAGGGTCGAGGTGTGGCAACACCTCAACCCCCACCCCCCACTCCGCGAGGACACTGCGGCGCCAAAAGCACCGGGCAGCCTACCCGGCGCCAGCTGAAGCGCGTACACTATTGCGCAGCATCGGGAATCAACTCCACACATCTCTCTTAAATCATATCTAAATTTACACTGTTTCTAAATGTTACACTCCTAGATTCTCACAGTAAATATAGTGACTACTGCTGGTATTGAAGAAGGGGGGGGGGGAAGTTTGATTAATAATCTTAACATTACTATTAACTCTGGCAATGGAATTAGAAGAGAGTGTAATACATCATGCACTATGAAATCAATAAGCCTCGTTTAACTAGAAATTTCTCTTAAGAATAATAGCTATTTTTACATCAAGGTGAAAGGAACGCGTTGAAGTACCTGCTGATAATCGCGACTTGTTAACGTTGTAATTATTGGATGTTATCTGCCTCTCTCCTCAGAAGACAGCTTGCGATGACCCCGGCTCCAATGTTTAAAACACTTCACAACCGTCACGTGTAGTTGCGTAACCATTTCCATTTGAAGATTTCGTGAATTGGACACGAAAATATTGGCCAGTTGGCTCCCTTCAGATAGTGGTATCTATAAAGCCATGCAAAATATTGGCCAGTTGGCTCCCTTCAGACAGTGGTATCTATAAAGCCATGCAAAATATTGGCCAGTTGGCTCCCTTCAGATAGTGGTATCTATAAAGCCATGCAAAATATTGGCCAGTTGGCTCCCTTCAGATAGTGGTATCTATAAAGCCATGCAAAATATTGGCCAGTTGGCTCCCTTCAGATAGATCTATAAAGCCATGCAAAATATTTTATTAACGTTTTCGATGCGAACGGACTATCTAGTTGTATCAAAATGTTTCACCTATACTTCTTTTTACTGGTAAGTTTTTTATTTTGTGTTGCTGCGAATTTACTGTTTTTCATGTGGTCCGTATTCTTTAGATCTTATTTACACAGACCGTTTTATATTGCGTTGTCGGTAGAGTGAGCGAAAGAAACTGAATTTTGTACTTTTTCTGCTGTATACAAGGTAACCTCGCGATAGATCTAGAATGGCAGTTCTTCAGTATTTTCCAGTGCACGGCTACATTTCTGCTATATATTTCATGTATCGTTGAAGAGTATTTTAATTTATAATATTGTTAACCGATGTTAGTGTCTTTCGTTTCTTGAAATGCGCTCCTAGGGACAACTATTTAAATTTATAATAATATCGCAGATAATTTCGCTTGATAATAATATCGCAGATAATTTCTACTGTTTTGTAAAGTATGACAGTTTGTACAGTTCTTACTCATCGAGTTCATTTATAAGCATTTGTGAAGACTGCAAAAAAAATCTAATGATTGGTCCTCCACGCACTAGCGGACATCCTTGCCTTCAACGAATGTATTCGGAGTAAATGTTACATAGTATGTTCAGGTGGACTTGCTTATATAGCTTTATAAATACGATATAACTTCATTGCATGAATAAAAATTTACAGATAGTGGGTTGTTTCTTGAAGAAGAACGTGAGTACCAAGATAAGCTAAATTTAAATTTCAAATTTAAGTTTAATAATATACTACTTAGTATAAACATAAAAAAAAACATTCCTATATTCATAATAATTCAATAATGAAGCTGATATAACAATTTCTCTTTTCACGTAACACGTTCACGTAAACTGTCCACATATTTACCAGTCTATTAAATAATTTTACATCTCGTTCGTTTCAGGTAACTCAATAATCATTGTTGTCACATCGCCTTATGTTAATTAATATGATGTCAAGAGCACAGAGTGACACGATTATTGATGCTATGCGTAACTTTAATGGAATATTGTAGTGCATGTGAGAATGTAATATGTGGATTTTTGTGTGGTTTCATTGCCACCGTATAGTTAAACGACAGGCGAGGCGTAGCCGTTTTTATGTCCTAACGTTATCGTAGTTCACAGATATGGCTCTAAGAGCGCGGTGCACCGTGTTTCCGTAACCAGAGGTCGCTGAAAACTGCATATCACGTAACATCGGTCCGACTTGTATATTCTTCCAACAAAATGTTTCCCATGGAGTGTCATAAAATGTAAAACTCATGTGCACTTATTTAAATCTTGCTAGTATTTATACATAAACGAAAAATTTTATGATTATCAGGAAAATAAAGAAAACTTTTCAATAATTACTTTTGCGAGTTGATTAATAGTTTGTAGTTCTGTTTCTTTTCTGAGGTGTATAACTTGATATGTGCAGTTGTAACGCGTCATTTTCTGTTATGTTATCGACGAATCAGACCGGTGTATAATGTTATTTTTTAAATCCAGTATTACAATGACAAGTATTCTTGTGTAAGTAGTATATGTTCTTACGGTTATTGCAAAAGCGGAAATATTTATTTTATTTCAATGACATTACTGATCAAATCACGTCTTTCGGCAGAACCAAAGTAGAAGGTATTTTGAACACTTCGTATAATCTATACCGCTCACGCAAAAACGGAAAGAGTTATGTTATTTTCAGTGATGTACAGATCAGTTAATTTGTTTGCCGGGTTTGATATAAAGGTATTGGGAATATTTAGTTTCGATGTCTACCGTTTCCGCGGAAAACAGTAATGTGCCTAAATATAGTGAATTTGTTCATCACATAACATTATTCGGCGGATCATATAATCCTTTTTTTAAGCAGTGGCGAGTGTTGGTGTTAGTTTATAACGTTCTTCAGTAATATCGAAAGATATCCGTTACACTTTAGCCTACGTTTGTTTGATGGATTAACATACTTGCTCTTTAACTCTTTACGCGAAGCGAAGAATTTTTGTAACTTATTCTTGAACCATAACACTTCTTACCAGCACTAGATGAAATAATTTGATTAATTTGCTGCCGATAACGTTCTTCCGAGTTATGGAAACGCCGTATTCATAAAACGCTATTCATATCGATGGTCAATCACACCATGTCCGGGCCATACACGAAAGACCATTTCAACTCGCCACGCTGTATCCACAAAACTCTATGCTGTTGGTACTGCGTTATCAAGGTTACGATTGTTGCAGATTACGTATGATAAATGATAACGCGACTATAACAATTTGTTGTAATTTGGTATGTAAATACGGTAAGTCATGAAACTATGATCACAATAAATCCAATCCCTTTCAAGTGGATACATCTTTTGTAGTATGGCGAGTATGTCAGTCTGTGTATCGTTTATAGCATAACAATAGTGTCCGAGATACTGTAAGAGAATCATAGCTCTCGCTGCACTGTTTGGTCCTGCAGTTTAGGACCAAGACCAGACGTCGATTACATTTTACGATCAAGTTGTACCCATCCTACATTTCTGTGCCAGCTAAATAGTTGATTTCCAATGAGAGGAACTATAAGATACATATATTTGAATTTGAAATTAATATCTTAATATTTCGATTTCAGGTTATCCAGCCTAGAGGCATGTTTAAATTCAGTCCAAACTTCCTATGCTTAGGATTTTAACTGGCATTAGATATCAGTTATCGTTTTTTTCAGACAGAAAAAACATTTTATATAAAGGTGTATTATCATTGTTTCAAAGATAATTGAACTGATATTATTGAATGTCCCTTAATTTAGACCATACTCAACAAACTAATATCAATTCAGTTTGTATTCGGGCATGAATTAGACAGTTAGTATTTAAAACATTTTATTTTGTGAAAATATTTGATATCACCGCTGCAATTGACTTTAGATTAGTAAAAGCCAACCGTTTGAGCTGGAGTTCAGAGCACTTTTTAATTTTAGTTGGTGCTCTAACTGAAATTCTACACTGAAAACAGACCTTATACGTGGATATAAATATTTTCTTTTGAAAGTGTAACTGAATTGATAGGATAATCGGATAACATTTACGTATTAAAAGAATATATTTAATATGCTCACTCGAATTGAACTGAAACATGTAACACACATTCTACTCTAAATGGAACTTTTTGTAATTACTTGTTTAAAGAGCAATTAGGATTGACATATTGAAAAAAGTGGTAGTAGTATAAATGGGATTTGAACGTTTAGAAAACAAATGCCATTTATGAATTGTTTAGACTTCATTTTAGCGTGATTATTACGTACTGAAAAGTGTCCGTTCGGGAATTATTTCAGATTGTTACTTAAACTAAATAAAATTTTTGGACATATTAATAACACATATTTCAATTGGATTATTTTGTGCAGTTAAATTATATAGTTTTACAGTCTTATTTTCTAGTAATAAAACTTAGATGCAAAAAGTATTTAAAACATGGTTAGGAAATGAATTAAAGTGTTTGAAGTATTTGAAGGATTCGAAGTTTGTTTTCTTTACGTTAGAGAGGTGATTTTTATTTTCGCAGCAAGATGGTAAATAATTACAAACTGGGAAATTGTTTTATATTTCATGTTTTCAAGGTCCTTACCCTTTTTAGTTTGGATGATGCCTAAACCAATTTTCTATTTCTAGTATAAATAAACGGTGCCAATAATCAAAACCAAACTATGCTAAATAGAGATAACAAATGCACTGCTAACAAGTACATTGCTAACAAGTTCATCGATGAAGTGTGTACGACACAGACCGTAGACAGATATAAATGATACTGGCCATTTTTTTCAGACAAATCTTATAAATGCTTAACACTTGGCTATGAAAATTTTTCGAAAAGAGAATACATGCAGGCTCATTTCCCAGGTCATTTACACGAGAACAACTCTAAGTTTTATAAATGCTTCAAAAGACTGCTACAAAAGCCCTTAGCTCTTCATTGAGGCTGGCATGTACATAAGAGATTTTCGTTCGACCATCTCCAGATCAGCGTTCGAGGAACGAGCTGCTCCCTGCCCCTCTGTCATACTGTACAGCATGGCACCTAAATAAAACTATACATATATAGTGGATTAGTGGGTTTGTTAAAGTGAGAGCGCGGTGCTTCATAATTCCGCAAGGGTACAGAAACACTTCTACGACTCTAATATTACTGCACATGACCACAAAATTGCAAATAGATAAATACCTGTACTGGTTATGCTCGTATCATCGTCTTAAATTACATGACTGCACGATTACTGCATCAAAGCAAACGCTATCCAAAATAATATTGTACTTTCTACTGGGTTGGAATACATAATGTTATTCGCACAACACAAATTAATTCGTAGATTCTACGTGAGGAATGTCATAACTGTATAGTGTACCGTAGCGTTATTTTGCTGCATTCAAATATATTGTTACTAAGTATTGAAATTTACAGAAACTTACTTAAACCCATCCTTCTTTTGATTAATATAACGTAAGTTTCTACTGCACTATTACGTTATTATTACCACGAGCTATAATGTTACGAGCAAAATGTTATTCACAGTAAACAAAAATTCATACGTTTTACTGAGTTATGAACAGTGACTTTATAGTTCACCGTAACGATATTTTGTAACCACGCACTGAAGCGTTAAATCATTAACGTTTTCACAGCAACTTATATATTTATAGCCTTTACTGAGTAACGAAACTTGAATTTATAATGCACCGTAACAGTATCATGTACCCATAAGCTACAGTGTAAGTGAATAAGCCCAGCAAAACAAATAAATTAATAATTTTACTTTTTTATGACTCTGAAGTTATAGTGCACGGTAACGTTATTTGGCTACCACGAGTTACAGCTTTACGTGAAAAAAAAAGGTTTTTCACAGCATCACAATAGTTATTAATTATTACTGAGTTATGTGCATTGATTTCGTAGTGCACAAAAAGCTTATTTGTTTACTATTAGCGGTAGCGTTATGCGAATAACATTATTCACGTAAAATAGAACATATTCATTACTTTTACTAAATTATCTATCACTTTTTTTTATCACCGTAATTATTTGTTTACTACGAGCTACACAGCGTTTTGCGAATAAATTTTACTATTCACAGCAATGGAAATTCAACTTGTACCACATGGCTCGTTGATTTTATAATTTCATAGGATACCGCAAGGCTATGCAGATATCACAACTATTAGCGTTCCCAGTTGTATATACAGAAATCATGTAATGAAACAATTTGTTACACTACCGAATAACATTACTAAATATTACTGTTAAGTTAACGCCTCTATTTTCCAGGAATCTTTAAATCACAAAGCAAAGTCATATTATCTTTTAAAGCAGAGAAATGTTAACTTTTGAAGTTGCATTAATCGGGATTGCAACTACAGTATTTATCAGTACAGAAATACTAGTAATGAGAAATTACCAGCAATGTTCTACATGTTTTAATGTAATACTTATATACGTCTACCGGAAGCACAATGGAGTTACAATAATTCACACTAAAGTATTTTTCCAATTCTTAGTATCTGTGTCTGGTTTACTACGACTTTTCTGAAATCTTTTTCGTAGAAACATTTTTTATTCTTAGAAGTGTTTCTAAAACTTTTGTTAAATTTGAAGAAATGAAACTCATTCTTAGGTAAATGGTATTTCTTATGCCAATACTGATAACAGAATAATTATTATTGCTAATTTGACAAAATATTTTGACAACAAGCATCAAAATGGACAACAAAATTGATGAATATAGACCACAAAGTACAAACTCTAAACTGAAATCTGTGCATAATATGAAACAAAGACGTCCAGCCGCGTGTGTCTGTATATTCGGCTATTATTATATATATTAAGACATCTAAACAACTTGCTGGATTTTGATGTGGTTTTCTACGTCATTAAGAGAATTTCTTGAGGAAAACGCATACTGAGCATATGTTTGAACTTAGGCGCATATATTTAGAATTATCAACCCATGAAGAGCTGTAGCAGGAAAGCGCATGGCAATGAACGTGTTCCTATTAACCAATCATAGAAAATTTTACAAGAAAGTAATGCATGTATAGTTGAGTCAGTAAACGCAGTTATCGATCATGTATCATTAAAACTGGTAATAACTAGAGGTAAATTGCATTTTTATACTAATATTGGTTTGAATAATAATTAAAGGTCTGGTTTTATATAACGTTTTCCCTCACCCATGCCTTGCTTTGTAAAAACATTGGTAGTGTTCTCACTGCTCTGTAAATAGCTATAAATTCAATGCCATGTCCGGTTTATAACAAATCACGAAGAAAAATGGTTGTATTTATCCCGGCTCTTCTAGATTATTAATAGTTAAAGAGTATAAGTTGTTAAAAACGTTGTTCAGAGGCGTTTCTAGAAAATGAATGCATCCATTCCACTCTTTATAAAAACAAATATTAGGAATAAGATTTATGAATTACATATAAATCGATTTTCAAAATACTAGCTAATGGGCTGCAAGGGCGTGAGACGTACACACATTGGTTTCCCCGTGTATATGCGTATGTCATTTCCCGAGACATGTACAACATTTACGTACGTAGACGAATGCGAACGCTGTTTGAGAATGCATTTCATTAAGCGGAAAACATCATGCATACTGCTGGAAAAGGACATTATGGTTACGTATAAGACTCAACTCTAGCATATGTCTGTTTTAAAGTGACAATGCAACTGTCGTCTGTGTAAGATCCAAGTTTACAATAATGATGTGCATTAGTGGATATTATCTGGCAGCTGTGTGTGTTTACATTTAGAAGAGTGTAACACAGTAAACTATTGTATATTATACACTGAAACCTTCAACTCATAACAGTGCGTAATACGTTGAGAATGAAGTGTTTATAAATATTGTTAACACTAACGAACGCATGAAAAACAAACATTACAAAGAGAGTCGTAATATTATACTTCAGACTAGGTACATTACAAATTATAACTATTTCTACACTAAACGTCGGTTGAATGCAATAACTCGGTGCCAATCACTAAGAGTCAAGGTTAGGCCATGTCCGAAAGGACAAATTCGTGATTTTGTAATTTGTTATTTCGTAGGGTTCGATCCGGACGTTGTAGACAGTCACTCGTTTAGCACTTGCGACAAAACATTGTTACATTAACAGTGAGATTTGTTTCATATAAACTAAATGCTTAAACTGGACGTAATATTTTTACAATCACCACTGGAATGCTGCGAATATGTTAATAAACAAGATAATAATATAATATCCAATAACGACTTGAAATATAACATGTGTTGCGAAATATATAAACAAAACACAACACGTGCTTGCTTTTTAAAAGATGTCTAGTGTATTTTATGAACAGTTTTTTTTTAAAGACCTTTTAGGTACGAATTCGCACATGGGTTTTGAATGTCAAAACCAACACGTAGCTGATTTTGTATTTTTTAATTTTTAGTAACATCCACCTTATACAAGATACGAAATATCAATTTACCAAATACGTCACAATGTTTATATACAAAATCGGGTCTCGTGATCATTTTGTCAACACAATCTGCCATTTCGGACACGGCCTACGTTTACAATACGAAACTAATGCATTTAGAATTATGAAGTAGGCGTTTATCTGTCATACGGAAACACGTCTTCTTTATTTGCAGTTTCCCATTAATGTTTTAAACCAGGGGTCGGGTCCACGGTAACCGCAGGCCGAGCCACCATAGATAAAGCTGGTAACCTTACAAATTAGTATTTATGTTGTAATGTTATCTTGGAACTTCAGCACGTGCTCGTTCGCACCTATCGGAGCTCGCTCGCACATCCCGACATGCAATAGCAATTATAGTGAAAATGCAACTTAGTACTTAAAATTGAAACTAAAACCTTAAAATTTAGACTTAAAACTTAACACTTAAGACTTAATACTTAAATCTTAATACTTAAAACGTGAGACTTAAGAAATGAGATGTAAGACTTAGGCCTTAGGCTTACGAAGGGACTGTCAATGGGGTTGGGGAAGGGTGGAGTACCGAAAGGTACCCCTCCCCCAAATTTGAAGGAAATCGGTCAAAAAATGCGCCTTCCAGGCCGATTCGAAGGCGAAAAGCTCACCCCCAATCCCGCACAAAATGGAAAAATTACCCCCCAGCCCCCTTGTTAAGAGGAAGATTGGGGTATCAGTGAGTGGGGGTCTGCTCCTCCCCCCTTGCCAACAATAACCGTTATCTCACAGTGGGCCCTTGAAAAACAACGTTTTTTGTGGAAATACTTCCGTACTTGATTATAGAGTATGATTCTCAATTCCAGCGAATGAAAACAAGCAGAAAGCCTGTCATGTCTACTTTTGTTCCTAACATAACCTCGAATAAAATAACCATGTTGAATCAGATCATACTTCAAAACTGACATTTGTTATCAGAGAAGATTTTTATTTGTCAGCAAATATAATCGTCAACATTTGCGCACACACGCCTTTGTCATATTATTTTATACTTAGCATTACTGTAAATAACAGTTTCCCGCCAACAACACTGACTGCTCTGTACTGATTGGTTGTAGCCTCGAAATATTTTCTAAAGATATAAAATAGAGTACAACTATTTCTTTCAATGCTTAAGGAAATCCCACCAACACAAACAACCTTATAAGTTCCACTAGGAACCAAAGCATAAGATAACACACATTTGTTTCTTCTGCACACATATTAACGAATATAGATTAAATAGTTTTATTGTAAACCCAGTTTTACTTCAGACGTCGCAGCTTACGCTGCATTATGGCGTGCAGGTGTGTTTAAAAGTAGTCAAATCAATACATTTCTTTGTTCATAGTGTACAGTTATTACCAAGAATAACAGAAATGTTAATAAATATATTCACTGTGTCAAAAGTTTTTCGTGTATTCTGGAATGTTTGTCGTCTCCTAGCCTACAAATGGATAGTGACAACAATTTACGAACACTATGTAAAAATTGGAATGATTTGTGACACTATGGCATTCTTGTGTGTTAACCTTGTGGCATATTTACATAATTATAATTTACTTTTCCTAAACGTAGTTATATTCTGTGTGCCCCATGTTTTATTGAATGAATAAATACTTTAGTTATTAACGACCACTCATTTTGTTTGTACGATTATACTATACTAACGAAATATATCTTATAACATGTACGATCATCTTCATAACAAGGTTAATTCATACAGGAAGTGTACACTCTATTCGTTTATCATGGGTATTTTATCCTTTTTACTGGATTCCCCTACCACTTAGCAAAGTTAATTATATGTTAGCATAATACTAGCAGTATGTGGTGTGTCATATTTGCAAAACAGTTTTTCTTTCGATATTTATAAAGGTTTTAAGAAGTTTATGGTGCCTAAATTCTGAGAGAAGCGTGAGTCGTTACACGATACCCAATTTCTGCTACTTTCTGTTATACTAATGGGCACAACAGAAGATATACAAGCTTCTATCCCATAAGGGAAGAAAGAACGCATCCGGTCATACCTACACGATATCTAAAGTGCTAATAGAAACTTGTAAATGGCAGCCGAAACAACTCGCAGGGGGCAGGGGTACAAATGCAACCAAATTGTATACGTAGGTACATTGTGGTGCATCCAAAACGTACGACGATTATTTCTTATTTTCCCTGAAGACTGTATTGGTTTAGATTTTAACGTAGGAAAATGATATGAGTAACGACACTACTTATGTATGGAAAACCAGGTACTGTATTCACATGTATGTACGACGGACATTTACGACACACATAAAAACATTAGCATACTATTTAAACAAGGGCGTAGTTAGGACTGTACAAGGGGAAAAGGGGGGGGGGAGGGAGGAGAAAGAGAGATATTACATATGTCTATTTTTGAACAAAATACGAAACATGTATTATTACAAATTTATAGTTACATAGTTATTTACAATCAATGGATTCATGTACATATATGGAACCACAAAATGCTATAAACATTCTTCATGTTGAAGGAAGATCACATATTCCTTGAATTAAAATAAAATTCAACTTGTATTTGTGTTTTCAACTTTTATTTTCATATCTGTTGGGGGGGGGGGGGGTATGTCTCAATATATCACCCCCCATTCCGACTACGCCCCTGTTTTAAATGTGTATCATTAATGAGCATAATAATCAATATTGTGCTCTCCGTAATTAAACACAGTGTTACGCGTAATACATAACCTAGGCCACATCGTTGTGATATCAAGAGTTTTAATTTATGCATCACACGACAAAATATTAAGTAGTGTTTGATGTTGGCAATATTTGTAATTCAATTAGCGAGTAAAAAGAAATGAATACTGTTCCAAAGAAATATGTTTGCTCGGCTATAGTCAGTTCAGGACCCAGTATGTAAGATGTGTAGTAACTCGCCTTCGACATCCCCACTCTCGTTACAGGCTAACAATTATTTGCCACATCAGCTGTGAAACTTATTGTACATAATTACACACATACCAAGGCACTTGTTTGTTCATTCTCAACTGAAAATATGTAGATGAGGGATAGTACAAAACGTGAATACTCAGGAAAGATGTCAGATGTGTCAAATCCAGCTAAATTATTTATTCAAAAAATATTCAAAAATGTTCAAATTCAAAATATTTGTTTGTTGTAAGCTAAAAAAATAATTAAAATAATCAAATATTCCTGAATGACAATAAGCAAAGAATAAGAATAGTTTTCAAACTAAGCTGCCGTTATTAAGTGATCACGGTTAACGGTCATATTCAATTACCCTTACGTGACACGTATTTAACAGTCTGACTTAAGCCCTTTAAATAAAAGTAGTCCTCTCAAAATGAAATACCTTGCATTTAGTTCAGAAAAACGTAACTTAACTGTCTCAATAGATAAAACTCTTGGCGCCTATATCGGGATTAATTATGGTTAAAGTTTGCTGAAACTAATATTGTAGAATGTTCTACGCTAACGGCGAAACGTAGCAAAGTCTAAGATGAAATAAATGTAAAAACTTGATGGAAAACAGTTCTCGTAGTTAAATTCCAGGTTGTAGGCGAAGGCAGGCTTAGTATTTTGTAGAAAATAACGGAGGTAGAAATTGCAGGTCTGGGTGTGGTGCAACTTTACGTGGTCCACGGGTCACGGACGTTACAGGTCTAGTTAGCTAACTTAAACTCCTAAACAGCTGCTAAAAATGAAATATGCGGAGCGCGTACTTTCTCAACTCGACACCAAATAAATTGCCAAATAAAACAGCAGAAAGCTGTTAGAACTAAAACACCCTAACAGCTTATTACCCCCACTACGTCCAACTGTAGGACGAGCGTCCTAGCCTTACGTCTTGTGCAGTTGAAGGTTGGTGGCAAAGAGAGCGAACTTTCAAACGACCCGTGAGGCCTAACCCTATGCTGAGCTCTCCAGCCAATCGGAGTACAGTCTTTTAACCTATTAGCCAATCGCAAGGCTTCCTGACTAGCGATCGAAAATGACACGCTCCGAACAGCCTTAATGCCTGTACCGTAGAGTTACTGGTCTCGTAGAAGCATTCACAATAAAGGTGACACCAAAAATGCAAAATATTCGTTACTAATTAAAATATAAACAAAAGATAATCTAGCTATCTATTTCAATTAATCATTAATTATTATTGTTTGTACATCTAAGTTTAAATATCCCAATCATATGAAAAATTTAAAAAACAATAATAAAAATTATGAAAAATAAAACGTATGTGAAACACAGGCAGATTACAAGTATTATGCATGACAGTGTTCAATGTGTAAAACAAACATTAATGATGAAAAATAGGCCCACATAATGGAAAGTGTTACGTTACAACACTTTTACGGTCATACCGCCAAAAGAAGACAGAACTATTACAATATTAAACATAGATCTTTCATGTGTGCCTGTTAACATTACTCACGCTATACAGTTCAAATTATCTTATTTAGAAACCAATCTATGTGATTAGCAAACAACCACTGCTCGTCGATTGTACTGTGCTGGTAGTTGTATATTATTACTTTTAGATAAATTAGAACAATTTCTAACAATAAAATATTTTATAAACAGCCATAATGTGACACATAAAAGAACTCGCTACCCATCGGATATTTGTACCTAAAACCTACAATTATGTGGTGCAGACCTGTGCATTAACTCTGAGTTATACAAAACACTTACAGTACACACGTGTGATAAGGTATATATAAAACATAAATCCATTATCCACAGGGATGTGCGGAGGTGCCAGGTTTGGGTTTAGGATCTAATTAATCCCGGTCTCCTTGCGGTGAAAGGATGTGTTTACTCTTCCCCACCTATTGGGAGGCCGAAGTGCGGTAAGGCCCATGGCTAAGAGTGATGCGACAAAATACAAAAGTACAGCGAGCCGAGAGGTCTTACTGTATCTATTTATCCACATTTATCGGGTATTTTATAAATTTGTATTTATTATTTTATTTTCACCGTGTGAGTAATATTCAGCGTTTCCCATTTCTTATGCGTACATTATATTTCATTTTGTAGATACATATGTTTACAGAACTTGTAGTGTATTCGTAGACAGGCATATATGGCTTTGAGTTAGGAACTCGGGTGTCCGCCATCTTGTCTGTCCCAGCTTGTGGGTGCAGCAGACATTCAGAACACTATCTACTGTTGCGGGGTTGGGACTGGGGGTGACAGAGATGGAGTGAGAGTGAGAGAGAGGGTAGATGTCACAGTGGCAACGCCGCCGACATTCCCCACGCTCACACCACGAAAATGGACTAGCGCGACTTGGTGTTCATCCCTCGAACTACAGCTGGAGTTGTCAGAAAATTTAACCTGGGGCAGTCCACTCTAGGTATATATTTACTCAATGGTATGGCTACACACGTGTCTTTGTAGTCCAGCACTGCATTGGGGAGCGATCTGCCGCACAGTGGCCTATCTATCTGCCGTTACCAACCGATCTAAACGACGTGACGGCGAAACCTGTCAGCGATACGTTGTAAGCCAAGGCATTTCTCGTGGCGGTGGTACTTTTACCAGAATCCGTGCACTCATGGTATAACACGTTGGACACGGTGGGCCATAGAAATCCCAGTGCCTGCATGACGTCGGAGATGTAGTACCTCATACGTCTGGCCCCAACTGTTTGGCCGTGTTCAAATGCTCTAAGATCTATTTTCTTCCCCATTATGTGCTCAACTGTTACTTTGATGGTCAGTATTAGGTCTGACGACATCCTAGTCATGCCTGGCTGCGCACTATTTCATTCGACGGGAAGATCACAGCGCGATAATTGTTCATGTTTGCTTATCAGTTAGGATTGTAATACGTATTATTTTATGTTTCAAATAGATTTTTGTGGTTATGGTTGGCTGATTGTTGGCAGTATGTTGGTAGACATATATTTGGTAATTGGAATGAATTAATGTATTTTGGCCCAACATTACATAGCTACCATTTTGTCAAAATTATGGAACAGCTGTTCCTGAATATATTAAATAAACTACACATATCCTTACGTTTATATGTATAATAAATACTCGGGTAAGATTATAAAGGCGTGAGTGGTGATATAATATAAAATAAAATTATAAATATTATATTCAACTTTTCACACCCAAATATTTTGAATCTTAAGCCGTTTTTTTATAAAATACATGCCATTCCTGAAATGCACGTTTACATCTGTTTCTCTGTCCATCGATAGCCTCCATGCCTGCATGCATACCGCCATTTCCGTTTTAAGAACACGTTGTAGGAGTTGTCCCTATCCTTAGCTCTAATTAGGCTCTTCACTGCTACTCCTGAGCCTTTGGCTGCAGCTAACCAGCTTAATATCAACTCAATAGGGTAGCGGCCTACGTTGTGGAAGGAGGGGGGTGGGAGCTTGCTACAGAAGGCTATTAAATAAGAGAGGAATTACTAAAAAACACGTTTATTACATTAACTCAAACTCTGAACAGAATAGTACATTAATTACATTACAACAAGGAAGACAAATTCTTTACGTTACTTGGGGATGACAAGTTAATCACAAGAATATTAAGAATATTACCACGCAGCTACTCCTAACCTTGGCAACGTATTTATCTTGTAGTAATTAACGGGGCCTCGAGATCGGGGATGCTCACCAATTATCAGAAGGGTTAATTGCTGTCCGGGCTAGAGCTCCTCTAGACCCTTAACTCTGGTAGCCTCCTGCTTCGTGCCGCTCCGGAACTGACGTGGTCACAGTACAAGTTCGCGCTGCCACCTGGGGTTTGGGGGTATGCACTCAGATCGTTTATAGCCTGGCGAAAGTGGGTCAACCAGGCTTGTTGAATAAACAAGGGGTTCGCAAAGGAATCTATAGCCTGTAGTACCTTAACTTGTGTGCGGCCTCCTGGAGCCCGCTACAACTGCTGTTACGATTAGTAGGGAAATATTTGTGAGATTTTTGAGGCAAATTATTATAGAGTACATAATTATGTTTGGTGAGTATGAAATTTTTCTCTTTTTGTTTCGGAATGTAAAAGTGTAAATGTGTCTTACAAGAGCCCTTCAGCAATAATAATGTTCGTTTAACATTATGCTACCATACGATAGTATTGATTTTTGAAATAAACTCATATATAATTATTTTCATTTGCTCAATATTGAAAGTTTTTTTTTTTTTAGCGAAGAGTTTATTTAGAAATAAACTGGCTGTCTTTGGTTGTGTATTTGTTTTCAGTTGGAAAATATAGCTGTGTAACTGGCAAGTTTTACATTCAGTCTCAAAATAGTAAAATCTAACTTAAATATTTAACTAATATATCATAGTATTTTCTACCTGGAATATTATTATACGTACCTATTTCTGCACCAGCGATAACAAGTTGCTGTCGTCTAGTGAATAAGACGTCGGGTTGCTAATTGCAAGGGCCTGGGTTAAAATCCGATGTCTTTTGATGTAATTTTCAGGTCATAATATAAAGTGGTATGTGATAAGTAATAATACGATAATGCATTTTTTAAACAGTTTTGTTACTGTGTAAAATTTATTTTAAAAACTGCTAACCAACATCGGCAGAACGTAGTATATTAATTGGTATTATGTTCGCAATAACACATCTTCTCAAAATATTGCTAATTGTGGATAATTGATTGTGTGAAAGCCTTTCTGAAAGAGAAAAGTATATTATTTAGTAAATAATCAAAATAATACGAATGACCAACGTAATACCAATGTTAATTAGTGGTTGCGTTTTTGTCATAATGGATTGGTGATCTTTAGTATAAACACGATAAACAAACGTAAAGCCAACAAACAACATTTTGGCTTCTTGCTTGATATGGCATTTGTTTGAAAGAAAAATAATTTAGGAAAGTGTGCAGAAACCATACATTTTTACTGGCCCAATAATGTAGGTTGAGCTTGATATTTCATTTGGCAGAAAACACAAAAATACACATTGGGCCAACGTTACCCCGAATGACATTTTGACTTTGGGCCAACTTACGTTTTCCAGCATTGGCCCAACGCCAGAGCAAGATGTCGGGCCAACGTTAGGCCTACAAAAAGTTGCTACAGGGGAGGGTGAATAGGTAAAGGAGGGGAGTGTTTACACAATGTGATTGATTAGAGCTGGGCCAGTCGTCTGCTGGACGTAGTGCTGTGCGAGTCCTCCAAAAATGTCAGTTTTTTTAAGTAAAAAAAATAATTTTAAAAATAATTTCTAATAATATTTTTAATAATTGATTGTAAATTCATAAGAAAATTTTGGGATTTTTTACAATTTTGTTTTTCCAAGGTCATTGATCACTTGGTTAAGGTCAAAGATCAAGGTAATCTGGATCCAATATTGTGTTAGTAGTCAGTAATGCAATATGACCACTGACTTTTATAAATTTATTAAATTTTTACATTTATTAACATTTTGGTTTTTAAGGTCATCTAAGGTCACAGTTATATAGCCAAGGTCATGGGTTAAGGTCAAGGTCATCTGGGTCTATCAAGGGAGTTGGGTGATGTCATAATATGGTGGCTGGTCGGTTTAAGTCCCACGTCTTCTCATAGCCAAAAATTCGAAACTTTAATTTTTATAGTATTTTAAATACATTTTTGTTAGATATTTTATGTATTTTTTTAAATTTTTAACAGTTTTATCATAATTACTATTTTTTTAGAATTTAGGAGGTCAAAAGTAAAGGTCAAGGTCACCTGGATCCAAGATGGTAGTAGTTCGTACTGTAATATGTTCGCTGACTTTAATTAATTTATTCAATTTTTACAATTTTTTTTCTCGAGTGCTTGTTTTTAAGGTCACCAAATGGCATAGTTATGGTATCAAGATCATGGATCAAGGTCGAAGTCACCTGGGTTCAACATGGTGGTTTGGTGACGTCTTGACATGGTGACTGGTCGGTTCCAAGCCCTCTTCCTCTCAAAGGGCAAACATTTATAAAATTAAAGAATATATATATATATCCTTAATTATTCTTTCGATAAATATTTGGGGATTTTCGGATTTTTATGTTCAAGGTCAAATGTCACTGGTGTCAAGGTCCAATTCAGCGACATCCAACATGGCGATTAAAATGGCTGACAGAACCAAGATAACTGATGGTTAGCTCTGACTCCGATCCCAGATCCCGTGTGTGCATTTGGAATACCCTATGCCTATATAAGAAATATGGCTGCCACTGCTCTGTCCTAGAAAAGCGAGCCTCCAAATCCCCCTGAAGCGCATTCGACAGGATGAGCCATGGTGAAGGGGGAGGAGGCCTGCCGACTAATTAACCAATGAGAAACATTGAAAGGGGGAGGGGTAGTATTAATACAATGTGGTTGTTTGGCTGAGGGGGGGGGCAGTAGTATGCGTGACGCGTTGCTGCAGGAGACCTCCGGAAATGTCTGTTTTTTTTTCTTACAATTGATAAAAAAGTAATTTTTATTAATATTTATATTAATTTTTATGTAGGACTGAGCATATAATTTGGCTCTATCAGCAGTGGAGTGACAGTTTCCGTCTCTTCATTAAATATTTATAATTTCCTTACCGCTAATAATTACTGCTACTCTCCATTACTACTGATACTATAATCCGTTATACAATTATTGTCAGTAGTCACTATATATGGTGACTACTTGGACCTCCGCACGTCTAAGATTGAACCGACCCAGCACGTCTGAGTTGTATCCTTAAGCGGTCAGCCTGATGGTGTTTGGCGTATTTATAAGGGCCTTGGTTCGATGGCTTGCTTTAGCATTCCCTAGTGTATTTCATTTCAAACTCCGTGGCCTGGTCTAACCTGACCGGAATTGGTGTACTTCGTTGGGTGGGGTTTCTGTATTTGTGTTGGAATGTGTCTTGTTTTATTTTATTCACTTTCCCTGGTGAATTTGTGGAATGTTTGTCCGAGTTTGTGAGTTATCGTTTTTCTTGTTTCAACATTGTTATCTCATATTGGAGTTTGAGTTATTCTGAACTTAACGAGTTATTTTTAATAACCTGGTTGTGCCAGTATATCTTTAGTATCACTTTATTTATAAAATATATGAATTGAGTTGTAACATGCTGGATTTCGATTATAGTAATGAAAATCCTAATTCAAACATCACAGATATATTATTAAAAATCACTGAGATGTTTTTAAAAAAACAATAACTTTTTCTTAGTAGTGAGGAACCAGAGAGTATGAATTAAAATAAATTTCATTTATAGGTTGCAGTGGTTGTTAATAATAAAAGCGTTCATTTGCATTACGGCTGAGATCAGGCCACTTTCCTGCAAACTGACAGACGAATACTTCTCGGCCAGGTCGCCACTACTTTCTCTCACTGCTCCGCCTCTTTGTAATCCAACGACGAATGGTCCCCAGCACAAGGACTCCACAGTTTTTTAAACAGACTCCACCTTGTACCATGAACGCCAGAGGTTGTGCCATGTGATATCATTCAGCCGAAATCTGCGGGTCTTACGTAAAGTGTGTCGAAAATATTCTCGTATGCCGAGTGCATGTGCCCGTAGTTTTTGCGAGTGTTGGTCTGATATTAGCTTACCCCACATCCGTCTGTTACAACTAGATTGTGGCCACCTAGTTTGATCACCAGTAAAATTCAGTTTACCAAACGCGTGAATTTTTCTTAACTATATTTTCATTACAGCTTGCAGAAAGGTGCTTAGGCCTACTACAATACAAACTCTATATACAGTACTGGAATACATATTAGTAAATCGTAATTTTACAAAATCAAATATAGATGTTTAAAGTCATATTTGATTATGATGGCCACACTAACAAACACTATATCCATCTAAACACTCATTATTATTTTCCTACTGAATGTGCCCTGAAATTAATTATTGTGGTTCAGGAGCATACAACCTTACATATATTTGTGAATGATATTGATAATATTAAAATCCATACATAAATAAATTATAATCTGTTAACATGACATTTTGGACATATCACGATACAAGCTCACGGATAAAAAATAATTGAAATGTTATGATGTTGTTGCAGGTGACGGGCTGTGGGGCTGTATTGCCACAGGTTCAGCACCAGCACATTGACAGCAACTCCAAGAGCGCACCTGCGGGATACACATTTCAGTGCACTTCCGTCGGAACCTTCCCAGATCCATATGACTGCACGGGCTACCACGTGTGTTACCAAGATGACACCGTCATAATGGACGACTACCAAGAGTGTGACCACGGTTGGATATACAACCCATTGCTGAAAACCTGCTCCATAGACGGCACCAGTTGTGCCACATATCCTCCGGTGCCAACATGTACGGAGAAGTATCAGGTTGGCTCACTCAGCAAGAACCCCAACACATACTACATCTGAATGGCCAGTGCGGATGGCTCGTACCTCTACCCATTACTCTACCAGTGTCCTCACGGAGGATACTTCAATGAAAGTAACATGGCTTGTTTGGCAGCAGACACAACAGCCACTACCACGCCGCCATCAACCACACCAACAACCACAACTACGCCAACGACTACTACAGCACCCACAACAACTACCACGCCAACTAATACTACTAACCCACCGACCACTATTACCATGACAAATACTACTGCCAAGCCCGGGACTACAACTGAATCTTCCTTTCAGTGTATCTTACCAGGTAATTTTCCTGATAAACAAGACTGTTATTCCTATTATGAGTGCTCTATTTTTCTACAGACTTCTCATTACACTTGTCCATCGGGAACCCACTTTAATTCCACTTACAGATTTTGCATCCTTGGTACTTGTACAAACAATGCCACTAGCACAGCTACCATGTCAACAACTACTATATCAATTACTCCAACTTCTACCATTCCAATAACCAATACAACTACCACTATCACTCCAACTACCACTTCCATGCCAACTACCACTACCACACAAATACCAATACCACAATTACAAATACTACCAACCCAGCAACCACTACGACCTCAACACCTATTACTCCAACTAGTACCACAATATCAACCACTGAATCTACATACACATGCATACTGCCTGGTTTTTATCCCGATGTGCATGACTGTTACTCGTATTATGAATATTCTATATTTCTGCAGGTTACACATCATACATGCCCATCGGGAACTCACTTCGATTCTACTTTCAAAACATGTGCTCTGGGAAATTGCTCCACTCCTACCACACCAACAACTTCAACAACACTAACGTCTACTGCCACACTAACTACTACCACACCAATTACTACTACTACACCAACTACTACACCGACTATTACACCAACTACTATCACACCAGTATCAACATCAACAGGGTCTTCATACACATGTGTATTGCCTGGCTTTTACCATGATGAGCATGACTCTCATTCTTATTACGAGTGTTCTTTGCTTCTGGAGGCTACACATCTTATGTGTCCAAATGGATATAACTTCAGTAAGATTTTAAGTACATGTGTAATTGGGATGTGTTCGAATTCTCTAAATTATACACAGTATTATTTACGAGGTATAAATTAAATAACGTGAACTATTGCGAGATTCATTTAAATCTAATGATGTGCCAATATATTCAAACTAGAAAAAATTTTCTTCCTAAATGTTTCAGTTCTGGTGATATTAACAATGATATCAAATTTTTTTTAAGTAAAATTACTGGCACATTTTAAAAATATCAATTGTTAAATATTGAGTGAAACTATTAGTAGGGCATTTTACATTTTTTTTATATACTAATAAAATATAGAACTTTAATGGGACTTTAAAGTACTATGGATTCATGTAAATATAATGATTAAAGCATTAGCCACAATTTGGTCTGATTATATTCATCTGCATACATATTTTAATATATCAATAATTATTTACACACAACAAGCATTAAAAAACATTTTGTGCTTTTTATTTTAATATTATTGTGGATATTTAACGTTTGGTCATTTGTTGCCCAGTGTATCTGTTTTTTATAAATTGAAAAAAAAAAAAATGTATATGTAGTAAAATATTTTTCATGACGATTGGTTTATTGGTTTTTTACCCACCTGACAGTGAGATCAGACTGCTGTTTGTAGTTATACAGCATTTGTTTGACACGTGCACGAAAAATATGTTGGTTTGTCACGGTAAAGTGAGCACTTTTGAGGCCATAGTTACTTTTTCTTTTCAGTCATTTTTTAAAAATCCTTTTAAGCACCTTTTAAAATAAATCTTATCATGTATGTAACCAACACAGTGTGTGTATTCTATTACACTTGAATATTAACGTCTATGGCTAAAATAAAATATTTTTACTGACTATTATTCCAAACGAGAGATCTTGCAAAAGTGCTCACATTACCGTAAATATCCTGTAGTTGTGTAAAAGAAAGTATATAGAAGCTACATTTAAAAATGCGCCTGTACCATTTTCTATATAATATTTAACCTTCGTCAATATATATTTCTATTTCAAAGCTGTGACAGTGGTTTACTTGATGACACGCTTTTCACGGGTGTGAGTAGTTTCAAGCATGAGTAACGACAAGAGGCTGAAGCTTACGAGGCAGACCTGAAGCTCCAGCAAGACAGAAGCCTCGATACCAAGGGGTGAGTTAGGTAAGGAAAGACGGCGATGGAATGTAATCATAGTTATATGTCCGCGGGACTTACGCTACACGCTTTGTTCGTCAAACATATTAAAAATCCCCTTTCCTTTTTCAAGAAAACCTACTACAAAACATACGTCTACATGAGATTAATTTTCACACAATTTAACCATGTTTTTTTTTTAAGTGAACCAACGTTAGCAATTTTTTGTTACTTTTTTAGTGTTCTTCAAAATAACGTACGTTATTCGTAAGAAAGTGGTTTATCTTTAGGCGAAGCAATTGCGCGAAACCCCAATTGGTGATCTACCTACGACTGTTTTTTTATAGTTAAAAAGGTTATCAATTCGTTAACGCTCAAATTTCCATTATAAAAAAATTAATTAATCCCGTATTTACTATCTACAAAATTCTTATAATATTTACACTAAAATTAGTGAAATTTATATATTTATTTCTCTTGTAGACAATTGAATCAGTAATTCCTTTTATTTTTGCCTGACCATATAGCCTCAACTATTCACTTGTTTGTGGACTTGCATTTCATTCAACTTTCTATTTTACAATATTTGTTCTAATTTTAAGTATTACTTACTTTAAAAATAAAAATTGTAACGAAAACATGAACTCCAAGAGGACAAAGTCGCGGGCAAAGATAGTTACAGACCCACATAGGAGATTTCGAGTGACTTAAGAGAATTGTTTACCTCATCATGCATAACGTTTCTTTGTTAGACTTGAGCTTGTCTAGTATTGCACAGCCAGTTGACATACACCAACAACGAACGAAAGAGCAATCCCACATGTGGTTTCGGTTTTTCTTTTTGAGCTTCACAACCCTAAAAATAAAGGAAAGGAAATAAAAAGATTTATCTGACAATTAACACCCAACTGTGCAAAAAGTACAAGATTTGAACATATAAACATTACCACAAAGGATAACAACATAGACATTCACATAAAAACTAAGTAAACCATATTTAATATACTTGCTTGCGTGCATATATTTGTCTGGGTATTTCAACATTAGTATCACAATAATGTGCTTATTATATTTATACTAAGTAGGAGTCGGATACGATTTTTTTGTTTCCATATATTTCTACAATTATTAAGTTATTTCATAACTTTGTTTCCCTGAAAAAAAGTAGAAAATAACATCTAAAGAAAAAAATTATCAACTTTAAAATAGTAAAAAAATAATTAGTTTCAACGAATTAATTGAAGAATTGACTCAAGCTAAACAAATTATATCATGTGTAAGCATCTCCCCTTAAATTATGGACGAAATGATGACCTAAAATAACAATGAATTCTATCAAAGTACGAGCGTCAAAAGCATGGACAATCAATAAAATACATTATTCACAAATGTACAAAATATTGTTTTTTATTATTATTATAAAAATACGATAATATAAAATTGTTCAAGACTTGATAACACTGAATTAGTCAAAATCGTAACCATCCTCAGAATGAAAAGGGAAATGGAAGCAAGAATACAGAAAACAATTATCAAACATTTTGAAATATAAAAAAGAAACAAACAACCTACATCAGAAGAAGTGCTAAACCAATTAGGTTTTAGATTTATTCGATTAGTCATGAAAAAGGAAATGAACAAATCAAAACGAAGAAAATTAATTGAACGATTTGTTCAAATATGAATATTATGGCCGAAGATGATCAAATAAAGACATCAAAACTGACAAAAGAATAGCATGATAGTTAATTATTTCGTTTAATGTATTACGATCATTATTTGTTATATCATTTGTATACAATTGAAGATGGAATAGGCGAGATAGGTGTAAAATTACTAAACAGAAAAATATATATTTCTATTCAAATCGTTGCAGTTCTTCCGCTCCAATAATTATATTGACATAGAAATAAGAATGGTCGGAACAAATATTACTTCAAATCCAAATGATATCAGATAATGAATGTAAGAATAGTATGTGAAATTTTTACATAAGAAAAAAAATAAAATAAAAAGAAATCTTAAAGACATTTTATATAAAAATACAGAAATGAAGTATTGACAAGATTACACGAGTAGAAATTCATCTAGATGAAAATAACTCACTACGAGGAGAAACTTACGTTCTTCAACTACCAAGTTTTATCATAACAAAAAAGTATTACTTTTGATGGTGAATTTATAATTGTATTCTAACATAAGATATAAAAAATTTTCAGATCACACGATGATATTACAAAATATGAATGGTTGGAATTAACCCCCTCCCGCCCCCCTTTTTGTAATTATTAGTTGCAATAAAAAACACGATACACTTCAAAACATATTTTATAATATTAACACATTTGGAAAGTGGTTTAGGTAAACAAAAATCATGAAAAATGTAGAAACATTAACATTTATTGTGTTACCAATTACTCATCGTTGGAAATAAAACTAGCAGTTCTCTGGTGACTGTAATATGTCACGAAAGAACTAAACACATCAACATTTGATTGAAGTACCAGGAAACATCCGAAACTAGAATTTAAAAAAAGACGAAATCCACGTTCAAACAGGTATTCACGAAAAACTAACTTAACAACAATGATAAAAACATTCGGAAATACGAATAAAATGGTTCTGAACCAGTTCATTTGTATGTAATAACTAGATGTTGAAATTACACTGAAAAAATATATCAAAATAGTTTTTCTTTAAACATGGTAGATGGAGTGTAATCAATCACAAGCAACAAATAATGAACAAATCAAACGAAATACTACATAAAGCGGTACATTCATATATGAAAACAAATATTATTATGTATTGGGCTGATATTATATTAACAAAACTTATTAACACAGCTTAGTTTCATATTTGTAACACGAGTTTGAAAATAATGATACGAATGTGGTTTATAATAATCTCATTAATGGAGTAATTGTCATTTAAATTCACAACTCCCAAAATTTACACCAGTAGATATCCACAAGATATTACATTAGGTCTTGAGAAGGACTTTAAAATAAATAAAAATTATTCAGTTTTCAAAATAATTTAAAATTTAAAACACAATTTATTAGTTTATGTAAAATAATGTCTATGGGACAGGTAAAAAGGTATTGGTTTTTCAGATTACTCGCCTGTAATGACGTCACAGGCTGAGGTCGCGACCAGCGACAGCTATGTTATCGACAATATGGTATGTTTCACCCAAATATTACTTCAGAAATTACTTATTAAAAAAAAACTTTTTATTTTTCACCAAAAAATGTCTAAAAAATTTAACAATGAGGAAAGCGGATTCAAAGTTCGTCGAAGGAAGAGCCGAAAAGTCCCCAGACGGGCAAGATTATTAGAGGTTCTTGAAAGAATGAGTCACTTAACTGACAGAGCAGTAGAGGAGGCGTAGAGTCTCAGAGCCAGGTCCAACTTATCGGGGAGGATCAGTTGAGAAGGCCCCTCTCCACCAACAGATATCCTCCACCTACCACCTCCTCACCCCCAACCCTCCACGTTTCTCTTCACCCAAGCTTCACTACCTCCTAAACAACCGGAAATTTATATCAAATGTCGAAAAAAATGGAAAATAATCTAAAAAATCGAGAAAAATAGCAGACAGTAAAAAAAATTCCACACTCAGAGCACGAATCCAACCAAACCCCCCCCCCCCCCCCCCCCCCGGCCCCTCAACCAAATCCTCCATAGTTGTAACAATCCGAGAATAATTGCATCGAAAATTGATTCTAAATATCGAGAAAGATATAATTTTATTCCGTACTTAGGCGCTCAACCACATCACTCTAACCATCGATCCCTGCCAGTACCTTTCCAGCTCCCAATCGAAAAAAAAATTAAGAGAAACAAATCGAAAAATGATTATAAGAGGAAAAAACTTACATTGACGACTCTGACCACCATGTTGGTTGTTGATAACCTTGACATTGACTCCAATGACCTTGAAAACGAAAAATCGAGAAAAATTGAAACTTTCGGAAGAAACTAATACATTTTAGGAACATATTACATAACTGACTCCGATCCCTATGTGGAATGTTTGTGACTTTAACATTGATCCCATTAACTTTGAAATTGCAAAATCAAAAGATATTCGTGACATGTAAACGTATTATCTTTTGATTTTCAAGCAAAGCAAACACATTATATCTTGTAGAATATTACAATAATTAACATAAAAATGAATACTCACGTCTTACTTGTAAATAATTACCGTGTGACATTAAAAACAGACGGTATAGAATTAAGATCTTCATTTATTGACTAGATAGCAACGATACATAAGATCACTATTTACATCATTTAGACGAAAGAGTGCGCTTATTAAACTTAAATGATTTACATAATTCTGCTATCGCTGTAATAAAACAGATTTACCTTAAGGCACTATTCTATGCATACATATATGCATACTTATTAGTACCAAGTACATAGTGTTTTTAATTACCAGAATATTTCAGGGTAAGGGTATTTAAGGGCAGTGTTTTATTTGCGAATATAATAAATCTTAAAAGTAATAGTTCCAAGCAAAAAAAGTATAAAAATTCAAGAATTTCATGTTTATATTGTATGATACATTTCCATCAATATTACTGTCTGAAATATATAGAAAATCAAAAATATCAGTACTTATTTACATAACAAGCACAATAACATTTAGCGAAAATGTAAGTTGTACTAAAAGTCAACTTTTGTTATACTGTATATTTGAAATGCAAGCGAAAGTAGCACAAAACACTTTATTCTTTGATATAATAAAAGCTTATAAAACTGTTTTAATGAATATCAAATGTGACATAATATTTTTTAAAGCAGCTGAAATTACTGTACATCAGGCAGAATTACTGAAAGAGCAACTTTTTATTAGTTGTATCTAGTTTAGTAGGTTTAATTGTTCAATTATTTTTTATAATTTATTTCCTTCAATACTTTCCTCCTAATTGCATTGACACTACTATCAAGTTGTCTACCAATTACTTTTATGCGAATGTACGTACGTGTTTTTCCGTAGTGGTAAATTGCTACTTAGGCCCTGGGAATGCAATTTGATTTTTCGATCGATGTTTATGTTACCAAATATATTATACAATTTACTGTACTAAACAAATCTCCATGAACTTTATGAAATACCTGTTCTGCTAGCTGTAGTGTTTTGAGTAACTGTTCAATCGGTTCTGTAAGTCCCACACCAGTAAGTGTTTTTATCCAGTCATTCTTATTAATTTGTTCTGATGGGACACTGAGGTGTGGATATAATTTCCGATATTTGTGGGCTTCGTATCGTACAGCATAGCTCAACCCCTCTACTGATACATTATCGCGTTCTGAAAGGTCTGACACATTGATGGTTTTCAGCATGTTGGCGGTGGCGGTTCTCATTTGTTCTGAAACATCTTCTTTGAAAGATCCTGTAAAGTAATTTAGATAGACAATCTTCTTCATTATTGTTTGTGGTGTTGCGGTTTCTTGTAAATACAGATGATATGTGATTGTAGAGAACATAGCAACGATTTTTGTACTTCAAATCAAGTTTCTTTGGGTGGTCGTTTGCATATCCAATGCTTCTAATATAAAAAATAAATTTTAAAGTAAGTCTTTAATTGATTTATCAGTTGGCGTATAAATGAATCCATATTTCCCCTTCAAATAATGAAACAAATTCTTTAATAGTTGTTTGTAACACGAATTCTTAATTAAAATGGCCTTTCACTGGTGCTAAGGATAGCTATACATTCATCCATTTCTGACAAAATTCAATCTTGTTACAGTGTGTATAATCCGTATGCAAGCGTGTTTTTGTGTGCGTTAAAAGGGTATCAGCTGTTCAGACCATCAAACCAGTCGTTAAAAATGTGATGTAGCTTTCCAAGGTTGTTTTAGTAATTGCTTTCTACCAAGAAATTCTAACGCTTTACTTGACAGCTTTATTTGACAGAATCTTCGCAGTTCTCTTTACTTTCTGTCTTAATGTTCTTGAAACGTTTAAATGCTGCTGGGGAAAATTTGAAAGGAAACGTATGTTTTTGAAGGTGACAAATCCAAACGCGTTAGAACGCAATATTTTGGTATTTTTTCGCTAATAGATGATTAGAAACGCTGATCTAGAAAGTGATTTCTCGTAAGTTTAAGTAAGTGAGAAGTGTCTTCAAATATAAAAACCTCTCTTGACTCATCACAGGGTTAGGGAAAGGATTAATGTGTTGCATCAAGCTCTACATACCTTGAAAGATCCGGAATTTGATGTGAGCGTGTCGGTTACCCAGTGAGAAGGAATGCCGCTAGGTAGGCGGCTGCGACCCTGGTGACGTATGCAGGTAAGTGCTGCCAGCGGTTGGCAAGGGGGGGAGGTACGATGCACGTGACTTCACCTCTCCATTCTTCCCACCACGGACAGGCGGGGGCCTTAAACGCGGTCCGCCCAAATTCCTCGGTTCGCCGAAATCGGTTATTGATGTTAACGAATGGGGCAAGGTGCAGGGGGTGAGGTATTACATACCTGCGCTCGCTCCCCAAGATTATTTCAGAACTGCTCTCTCTGGCACAGGTCGCAGCTTCCTGATTCCCCACAGATCCGCGCGTCTAATTGCGCTCCCCGAGTGTACAGCGGCCGTGAGACAGCTAATCCATCCTCCTCCCAGCCCCCTCCTCTTCAACCAGTCCTGGTGTAATGTATTATCTGTGCCTGGCACGGACCTGGGCCCCCTACGTTAAGGGGCTTGCATACGTGGAGTTGTCATACTGCTACAAGGCTGAGAAGAAGGTCGACACTGCCACGCGCATCAAGTGTGCCATCGCCACTACGCTCAAGGCTTGCAACTGATGTAAAGTGTTCTTGTGCTTCCTCTACCTACATGACTTAAGCAGTGACCCTATAATTTTACTGATAGGATGTCTGAGCTAAGGTTCAATGCAGGGCGCTGTACTATTTGTGCAGGGGATCGTCCAGAATATTTTGAGCTATAACAGTCTGAATATGTCGTTTTTTTATAAATATTGAAGAGTTTCAAATGATCGTTTGTAAGAAGCGTGATTCTTTGAAAGTGGCGATAGTGTCGCATGCATTTGCTTGTGAGGTAGATACATGTAAGTTTTGATAATTTTTCTTTAAGTTCATATGGCTTCCAATAATATGTTTGATAATTTTAATTTATATTAGAAACATACTAAGGAGAGTCATTATAAATATTATGTGAAAATGTATCCTATAAATAATAAATTATAGTCATAATTGTTAAAATAAAATTTGAAATTTGCATGCTTTTGAAGTAATTCTTTTGGACCCATACTGACTGATATGTAAATGGAGGCTTATGAAAATTCAGTAACATAAGTAAGAATTAATTGGTCAAGTCGTAGGTTCAAGGATCAGTTTCTACAAAGTGGAAACGTGTGTTATTTAACAGCGCATATTCTAATTATGCTAGCCGGAGCATTACATAACTGACATTTGTCAGTATTCCTTTATTTTTATTAAGGCGTGTTACAGTGTCATCTGCCACAGACACGTATGGGACAGGTTTGTGTTCTTCCTGGTAACGCCTCAGGTACCGTCTTCTTCCTCGCAGGTCTTCATATGATGAGGTGCACTTTGAAACGCCACCGTCAGAAATCCGACCTTGCATCTGACATCGGCATACAGGAAGTTGTAGTTGGCGTCAGCTTCTCCAAGCACCACGATACAGAAAGCAACTTTTTTATTTAAATATAAGCTCCCACTGTTACCTTGTGCCGCTATCTGCACATGCTACCCATCAATACTCCACAAGCAGTGAAGGAAGTTCCATTTTGTCTGAAATGCATCAGCTGTACCTCCTCATCCGGTTTCTGATCTCGGCAATTGAAATTAAAATCTCCTCTATCTACAGCAGAAGCTCGAAGACAACACGGCGATTGTGGGATATCAAGTACATCTACCCACGTCTATACATTATCAGCATAATGTCTATGGCGACGCGCTATTAAGGACATCCTTACTATCTTGAAGCTGTTGTCAACACAACACCAACCTTTGCTACATAAAATAGCTCACAATGAGACAGAATTTTATAAAATTTCGGGTTACACAAAACCGCTAAGAATGTGCGACGAATTTAGTATTTATCAACTCGAATTATTACACGTCACTTTCTTTCTTAACATAGCATAGCAATACTCCGAAGCACCTTGTTAACTGCGAAATGAGGCCGATATGAATTAAAATTTTCTTGGTGTTTATGTAAATAATAACTGGTAATGGACAAGAAAAGTATTTTAATACTGTACGAGGTTATACTTCTACACATTATGCAGATAACAATGGTGGGCATTTTAAGAAAAAGGAATGCTAATAACAGCACACAAATTTAAGGAAACTATATTCACGTATGCTTTTGTTGAATTAATGTGAGTGTACCTGTCACGTAGTCTGACAAGCCGGATAACCACCGCACACCAAGCTGGGTACTGTTGAATATCGAAACCTTCTTTGCCCACGGTATGTGGGAAAGAAACATTTATTTATGATTCATCTCGGGTGTCATGAGACACCTGACCTTCAGAAACGACTGAAAATATCTCCGTATGACCTGTTGATCCCGGCGAATTGCTTATTGAGTAGCGTTCATTTCCTAGTACAACCTGAGCTGAATACACGTTATTTTATAAAACATTTTGTTACTTACTGACTAAGGACCTACGGTCTTTCGCATTTGGTGCGAATAGGCCATAAATCGAGCAGTATTGTATCGGGCTTCTACTGTATTTCGATAACATATTAGTTGCAGAATGTCTTTGAGCAATAACAATGAGTACATCATTTACTGGTCTTCAGAGCAGGAGTAATGCTGACGAAACGCTTGAGCACTATAAAGTGAGCGCCTTTCGAAATCAACCTTAGATAAAAGTCACTGCCCCTACCTGCATGTATTTCAACGAGCGCCCTGAGTGACATGCGCCTACTTAAGTTGGTAACGATGGATGGGAAAGTAGTTCCACGGCTTACCGTTGAATAAGTAATTTCAGGTAACTATTTCAGTTTACTTAAATTATTTGAGTCACTTTCTGTTTTTTTATTGTATCGATGAGTAAAAATGAGCAGATTTGTAAAATTTTTACTTTTCTAATAATTTCACAGTTTCACTAGACCGACGCATGTATAAAGTGTTGAGGGCCATGGGAATGTTATTATTACATAAGGCGGAAGAATAAAAAACGTCCATACAAGTAGATCTTAAGCAGGGCTTTCAAAAGTGCTCATTTTATCGTGAATAACCTATAAAAGAGAAGACCCGGAAGATGAGGTAAACCAATCCCTCATTCAAAAACCTCAGCAACCCTACGCGCACACGGAAACATGACGATTCACCACAACAGCAAGCTGTAAAATGTATATAGACACTCTCTGGTGTTGTTTCTTCAAGATATGTGTTTTGAATGCATGGAAAACACATTACTAACAAGATGAGAAACTGTAACATATAACGTTTAGAAATATTTCTGGTTCAGAATCACATAAATGGTAATATTCTTAATTTGGAAAGCGAATGTATACTGATGACATTCCGCCCTTTAATCCTGCGGCAAATTTCCACACAGTACTTTCCCCCTCCAACACACCCAGTTATTCACTATCCCACATGTCTGAACCTTCTAATAACTGTAAATATTTATTTACATTTTCAAACACTGTGGTTCATAATGATAATTGTGGCGGTGAAACATTAAGGAGTGTGAAGATATCGTAACATTCCTAAAAAAAATCTCACCCCAAAAGAAGATACTTTGTAAAAAAATTGTTTTCTTTCTAGATACTTGATAAATGGTTTTGGTTTTGTTGTTAAATGTTATTGTACTACTAATTTAAGGGAACTTCCTGCATAAAATAATGATTTGTAACACCCTCGTGTAGTTGATTCCAGCACCGATAGATCCTATCATCTGAATACAAGGATGATACATGTGGAAGGGTGGATGCAGATTCCAATTGTAGTAGTGTTTCCAGAACTTAAATTAGAGATGTGCTCCGGTCTTTACAAAAAAATGTGCTGTGTAGAAATATATTATTTTAACAATAAAATCATTTGTTGGTTTTGTTTATTTTTGTTACCATAATAGAACTACTATTAGATTCATATTAACCACATCAGTACATTTATAATGTATTTAAAGGGAAAAATTTCAGTAGAAGAAGTACAATACAAGATTCTCTTTAAATATATATAATATATATGTATGACATCATATGGCATACAATATGAGCACATATATTTGAGAATTTGTATAAGTAAAATAAATATTTTAATAATTTCCAATATCAATGTATCTTGAGTATTCAATTTATTTCACATTTTTCTGTGTTGTAAAAAACAAAATAACTAAGATCTTCTATTTTTAAATTAAATTACTTTAAACAAAATATGCTATTTTCAGCAAGTGAAATCACCTTCGGGTACCAGTTTGCAAGTATTAGCCATAAGAGCACATAATATTTTCTTCATTTTGTAGGTTCCATGTTTGTATCGTCAAAATAAACAAAGATCTTAATTAGTTACCAAGGTTAAGGAAATTTAGTTGAACCAGTGTATGAAACAGTTCATGTTAATGATAGATGTAATTTTGGAGCACGTGGCAAGCGATCAAATTTATAGGATATTACTTAGCAGGAGAGAATAAAATGTTCATTATGCTGCGTAGGCCAAGAAGGAGCACTGAAAAGACGAGAGAGGAAACCAAGGAAGGCCGTGCCTGAAACATCCCAGGAGGGATGCCCAACAAGAGCACCGCTACAAAGTATATCAAAGAAATAAAATAATCTGGCTCGGCACACACAAAATTAATACGAAACGGCAAAAAGAATAAATAAACTGATATATATTACTCTGGTGTGTTCAAGTGGTGGGGAAGGGTGGGATTGAAGTAGATCCACAAATATCCCGTAAATTAGCGTCATGAGGCTGGGATACAAGTAGGAAATAAAGTTCTTTGATAAGGGAATAATTTAGAACAAGATAAGGCAGATTTGGAATTGTCAAAGAAGTGAGATTTGAAATGAGTTTTGGGGAATGAAGTATAGCAAGAGATTGATTGAGATGAATGGCTGAGTTCACTTGAACAAAATTTTTAAAATACTGACTGACATTGTCACAGTGAGAAGCATTTCTGATGAAACCACTACCAGATAAGGATGAAGTGAATGGAGTTGAGAACGTAGAGAAGTTCTACACAAAAATATTACATCAATACGAAACTTTGTTGCAAACAGCCAGAGAGAGTGTATTTTTTGCAAAAAAAGGTAGATCAAGGGATATAAAAGATTTATCACAAAAATTCAGGTGGTGTTTACCAACAAACAAATTGAATTCACAACTATCGACATGTGCATCAAAAAATGGGAAGTCTGAAGGACAAATAGTTATGCCATAGGTTTACACTTAAGACAACAAATTTCCAGAAATAGGTGCAAAAAGTTTTCGGTCTTAGCTCACAGTCAAAAAGTCAGCTACATTAAATAACAAAAATCTATTAATTTTTACAACAGGAGTGGAAAATGCGAAAACATGATAACTCTGACATAGTCCTTTTGCCAGTGGCATGTTCACCACAAAGTTCAATGAATAATTGTAGGTTATAGCCTGCAAAATACTAAATCCATAGTAAGGAAATATATTCTCAAAAGTGCCTGGTGCTAACATGTGTAGCTTTGGAAGCGGCACTTCCCTTGAACAATGCGGCATGAAGTCTGCGACAGCCTTCGACAGTGCGGAATAGTGCGTGTCATACGAAATGGGATAAATAACGAGCAGCAGGGCTGGACTGGTGCCTCGCTCTACATGCTGCAAAAGGAACTAGAACTCCGCCCGTGGAGACGGTGAAAGCTGCTTTGCTTGCAGCGTCCAGTAGTGCAGTTATAAACCGCGGGCGGTGAGCATCTATAGAAGTGACCATGGGGCTTTGTACCAGACTTATTTGTTCGTTTCGTTAAGTTGAACAGTATTGTTTTCCTAAACTATAAACTTGTTTTGCGTTAATGTGTGGGCAATGCTTCTGTGGTGTGCCGAGGGCCGGGTTATATCGCAGGCGGGACGCTGCTGTGGAAACGCTTCCACGCAAGGAAAATGGAGAGTAGCGATATTTCACGTCCTGGATTTTCAGGTAACTCTGCGTCTTCGATCTCAGAGGACTCGTGTGTTAGTAATTGTAACTGTATTATAGAAAAAAAACTGGAAAACACTCCATTTAGTGCTCTTAGATTTGACCAAGAAAATTTAATAATTCTCACTGCTAGGTCTACTCCTCCCTTAGCTTTAGACACTAAAACAAAGGCATTTACGCGGAATTTCCATTCATGCACTTACGAAGACATTTCTTGGTTCTGTCGCTGCAAGAAAATGATTAAACTTTTTTGTTGGTCTTGCTCACTTTTCTCAAAAGAAAAATCAGTGTGGCATGCTTCGGTTTTTGTGCTTTAAATATCCTACAGAAAGCAGAAAAGCGGGACAAGTTGTCTCACATTGTGTGTTTAAAAGAGTTGAAACAATTCGGTAAAACACGCATTGAATTTGCAGTTAGCAGTCAGTATCGGGTAAGCATCGAGATGCATAACGAGAAAGTACGAAAATACAGACGGATCGTGAGCCATCTAATTAGGGCGACTTGCTTTTTGGCAAAACAAGAACAAACTTTGCGCGGTCATGATGAGTCTACTTCATCGCTTAACAAAGGGAATTATATCGAATTCCTTAATGAGTTAGCTGAGTATAACGATGAACTTATAATTCACCTTGAAAACTTAACAGTCTTCACAGGTTTATCGAGTAACATCCAGACTGATATTCTGTTTTCCTTCTCTGACTTATTGCTAAGTGAAATAAAAAAAGCAATATTGGAATCAAGTTTTGTGGCACTAATTTTGGACGAGACAACCGACATAGAAACTAAATCACAGTTATCGTCTGTACTGTGTTATGTTACAAGAGATGGGAATGTCAAGGAAATATATTTATAATTCATTGATGTCAGCGATGATAAGACAGCTAATGGTCTTTATCAACCTGCTATACAACTTTAAATGTGTTGATAAGTTAGTAGCGCAGACTTACGACGGAGCTGCAGTGATGGCTGGAGAGCATGGTAGACTGCAGACAAAAATTAGAGCAGTCTGTGATCAAGCTATTTTTGTGCGCTGTTACGCCCACAAGTTAAATCTAGTTCTTTCGCAGTCTGTAAGTTACATCAAACAGTGCACGCTTTTCTTCATCTCGCTAACCGCAATTTTTTTTTTTTTTTTTTTTTTTTAAATCGACAAAGAGGATGCAAGCTTTAAAGGCAGAGGGGCAAAAAAGACATCCCCACTTGCTCCAACTCGTTGGAATTACAGTAGTAAGCTAGCGGAAACTGTGTGCTAACACAAGGAAACTATTGGCGAACTCCTAAGAGCTATGGTGGAAAATGCTTACCAGTGGGATTCCGAAACACTGTTCTGCCAGTGGTCTTTTATCCCATTTAAAAGACTTCGACTTAGATTTCTTTCTTGTCATATTTTCATACATTTTCCCTCATTCAGATTCTATTTTCCAAATTATCCAAGCAAAAATAAGTGACATCAATTTCTGTTTGGAGAAGATTGGAGACTTAAAAGCTTTCTGAACAATTTGAGAAACGATTTTGAACGAGTGTGAGAAAAAGTTTATTCCAGTTGTAAATGTGTTTCTCCTACAGAAAAACGCACTCGCGTAGATTCGTCAGCAGGCGAAGATAGGAAGGTTGTTTACAAAAGACTATTTTATCAAATTGTTGATGCAAATATTGTACATGTAACGCAGAGGTTTGCTGAAGTTCCTAAGCTAAAATTTCTAAGCTGGTTGGATAGCAAACTTTTTCTTCAGCACGCACAGAATTTCTCAGACGAAGCTTTTGCATTTCTAAAGGAAAGCCACGGAAATTTTTTTATCTGCCGATCTTAAGAAAGTGAGCTGCACGTTTTATTCACGGACAGTGACATGATAATTGACATTTACTTTTTTATTAGTTCATTGTTACATTGTAAAGTGCTTTACCATGTGTTGTGTCTTAATGTAGTGTGTATCGGTCCCGGATACAGGATCACATTGTAAGTAGCTTGTACGGGCTGGCTATTCACGGTCAGTTCTCTAAATGACGTTACAGATGGATACAGTTATAAACATGTGAACATGATTTTTTTATTTCATATATAACATTCTCACTTGTCAGCTGAAATGCACACACAAGTAATTCCAAATCTGGTCGTTCTGTATGTAGTTATTAATAAAAGTGTGCAGTAACTGTGACTGTAAATAATGAGAGGTGAGGATATAGGCTACTAGCCTAATAAGTAAAAAATATACACGAGACAGGAACACAAGTACTAATTGGTTTTTGGTAGAAAAAGAGATGTTTGTTTTCCTGTCTCGTTGATATGTTGTAATTAATTGCTAGCAACATATTTTCACACCTCTAGTTGTTTACTATCAATTTTATTACGCAGCAGTTTTGTGTCCGTCCTCTGTGTATCCTTATACTCCTTCTTCTCCCGTCTCGGCACATAGCACAACTTTTCTTGTAAGTTTCTGCGACTGAAACAATTTACCACCGCCATTAATGCTACGTTTCTTTCTAACATCTAAGCATGCGACATGCAACAAGGGACGGGAACAAGTTCAGTAACTTAAATAAGACTATGTGCGACTTGTGCGTAGACAAACGTGACTTCAAAAAGTTATGTATCACGCCGAAAATCTTCCGCCAAAAAAACCAATGAATACTAGTGTTCCTTTCCTGCCTCGTTTACATAATGTAATAAGTAACTTCAATTGATTATGGTAAATGTAACATTATTTTTTTAAATCTAATACGTTGATCAATGATCATAATAATGTAGAACATAGCTGACACGTTGTCGGGTATAGCATTGATAATGATAATGTCATCAGATGTAGTGGCGTACCTACATGCAGGTTACTTGGGGTCATTACGTAACAAAATTTGTGATGATTTGGTTGCAAAAATATCTAAATAAAATTGAGGTCTATTCCTATGAAATCTAAGTACATATTATTAAATTTTTGTGTTAAGACAATGTAGCTATTCTTCAATATCAATATTCTGTTGGTAAAAAAAATTCAAGATTTTTGTAAAACCACCTATAGCATGACCTTAATGCTAGTATTGCAATCATTTGAAATGGCATGATCTAGTTGTAGCTGAAAGTAACATTTATTCGAATTACAGTTTAAGTGATTGTTTTTTATTGAACTGTATGAAACAGACATTTTTTTAAATAACAATGTAATACGGGTTTAATCATGGACTGTTTACTGCCTGTAGGGCATCTATGTAATTGTGTCATTTTGTAAAATTGTTATCATTTAAAATTTTGAATAGGTCTACATGTTTGTAACTTACGTTATTTTACTTACAGTTTACTTTGTGCAAGCATTTGTAGTTATGTATAATAATATTGGAAAACGATATATTTATGGAGTGCGATGACAGAAAAAATGATATATCAGTATTAGTACCGTAATTATTTTAACCATTTGTGAAACACAGCTATCAGTAAAATTAAAAATTTTGGAATTTCAGTGTTTAAATGATACATTGAATGAAACAAAACAAGTAAAATAAAGTATTGATTTGATATCATCATCTTGCCACTTTTAAGACATAATTCTACACATGTAATGTTCTTCAACTGGATTTTTTATAAGTGCTGTTCAACCTATGAAGAACACCCCCCCCCCCCCTCCTCCATCCGAAAAAAAAATCTGCCTACGCCACTGCCGGCGACTACTACAATGCACTTTTAGGAGAGATCCCTTGGGTTAAAGGATCAGTTAGGGAACACTCAGAACCAGCTTTTGTTTAATTATTCACTCATAAATGTTTCATCTTTAAAAAAGAAATATTAATATTACTACCAGCGGTATATTCAATGTTAGATACTAAAACTGCTTCAATAGCACCATTTTGCACCTTGAAATCCAAATTTTCTCAGAGGAGGGCCTACGGATCCTCCACTTCAATTACGGGAATCGGTGTCCCTTTATAAAATTCACAAGTTAACCCCCCCCCCCCCCAAAAAATAACAATCCTGCCTACGTCGCTGAGAATGTACTACTTTGGACGCACAAAAATTGTGTAGCTTCCCTTAATACACGCGTTAAGCTTCGTCACTAGTAATTAGCCGTTGTGTCTTATTGTGTATAGCAATAAAATCCTTAGAATTCAAGAAAGTGGAGCTTAACCGTCCATGTACACTAGTTTCAATGGCATGTTTCAGGTCAAATGGCCCCAACCTAGCACTAGACAAAGCTTCACTTACATGTAAAAACATAGTGTTGAAATGCAATCTGAAGCCTAGTATCATAATCTTGTACCACAATTCATGTGTTGCTTGGTTGAAAATATAATATAAAATATTTACATTATCCAAGTAAAGTGTAGCTAATTTTTTTACTCCTTTTATGGTGTTCAGAAAGAGATCTTATAAATCCTTAATTAAAATGTGATTTTCAACATTGATATAAGTTTTATCTTGCTTGTCTTAAATGGAATCAAACCGTTTTTTCCTTCGGACTTTGCAGGTCGCTACTATCAAAAGCCTAAAAATAGTTTTCAGAATTTTTCCATCAATATCTAATATTCCTAGAATTAGACAGGACTAATGGAGCAGAGAAGTCAGGGTTCTTATTTCCGTTTTTAACTCACTAAGATTGTTTTCTAAGTGTAATAAATTATAGTTGAAATTTTGATCAAACAATCTATTTATTGTCCATTCGAAACGTCTGGTGGATGTTAATTAGTTACCAATGTTAATGAAATTTAGTTGAACCAGTCTATGAAACTGTTAATGTTAATGATAGCTGTAAGCTCGGAGCACGTGGCATGCGAACAAATTTGTAGGATATTACTTGGCTGGAGAAAATAATTTTTTCATCTGCTGTGTAGGCCAAGAAGGAGCACTGAAAACAAAATATAAGAAACCAAGAAAGGCTGTACCGAAAACATCCCAGGAGGGCTGTAGGAGCCACAATCAACTGCATCGTTGAATGAATCTTCAACAGGAGCACTGCTACAAGATATACCAAAGAAATAAAATAATGTGGCGCGGCACTCGCATAATTATTACGAAACGGCAAAAAGAATCAATTATAGTTTAACTTACCCTTATTTACGGGTGAAATTACCATTTACATTGAATGAAGTAGGCAGAATCAAGTAGATAAAAATATTTAAATTGACATCAAATAATTTGCTTCTTCAAGTTAACAAGACTAGGGCATCAAAAAAATTATTTAAATAGATTCTCTATGATATACTTTTGTAATTGCATTTGCAAATCAAATTAATATACCTGGAGCACATTTTAACTATACCAATCATTTTTGGTGAAAAAGTAATTAATTAGGAACTTAATAAATTAATAATAATGAATACATATAAAAAATTAAAGCTGTGCCAATACAACTGGCACAGATTGCATGTGTTTTGCTGAAATTACAATGAGTATGTATACCTACTGTCATAAATTATTTCAACGATGTTTTGATAGCTTCACAAACGTTTATATACACATAAAAAAAATTTTCATGACGTCGAATAGTACGGAAAATAAACATAAAGCTTTGTATTGAGGCTCCTGCAATGCCATTCATGATCCTGTACAGTGTATAGTATTGTAACATGCATGTGCTCGCGCACTTTCGTGCGACAAACCGCTGCCCCCATTTCCCATTGGCTATGGCGAAAGAGTAGACACCTCATGTCCCGGCCTGGCCGCTGTTGGTGCATGATGTCAGGCACCTCAACATGCCAAGGCGATCCTTCACACTGTTTAACCGAGCACGCATCGTACCACTGATCCAGGAAGGCCTAATGCCGACAGCTGTTGTAAACCATCTCGTAGTCAACCAAAGTGATGTGTCCCGAGAACGGAGGAGGTATCAGTAGACGAATCCAGTGTCTTATCGTCCGACGACAGGTCGTCCTCACTCCACAACAGCAGCTTAAGAATGCTTTGTTACCATAAGTGTCACAAGGCACCCGATGGCTAACGCCACAGAGCTCCGGGCTGACTTGCGACGGGCTTCTGGGGAGCAAGTGTTCACCCCAACTACCAAGAATCGTTTGCATGCGAGGGCCTTACATGCAGGGAGGCCCCTCCGTCCTTTCCCCTCTATGCCCTCGACAGAGCTTGTCAGAGTTGGGCACAAGCACACCATGAACCGTGCAGAGTGCCTTTTTGTTCTGTTCATGGACGAAACCTGGATCACCCTCCACTCCGACAGTCGTCGCCCAAGTGTCTGGAAGCGTAAGGGATCGCGTACTATGCTGCAGCATGTCTAAGAAGTGAACGCATCCCACGTAGCGTCAGTCATGTTTTGAGCTGGGATAATGCTGTGACGGCAGACGCCGCTCCTGCCTTATGACGGCAAAATGTAGGCGAGCATTACATCCGTGAGGTGCTGCGACCAATTGTACTTTCATTCCGTGAAGAAATCGGCGAAGAATTAGTTCTTGTGGATGACAATGCAAGACCAGATCGAGCGGGGGTGGTACCAACCTTCCTCCAGGACTCCGACATTGCCCGAATGCAATGGTCGGCGATGTCGCCGGACTTGAACCGTATCGAACATGCATTGGATATGATGAAGCTTGCTATTCCCCAGCGTCCACGCCCTCCCATGAGCCGCAAAGAGATCATCGAGACTGCCGTCGAACGATGACATGGACAATTTGATCTGCGTTATGCCACGACAAGTACGAGCCATGCTGGACATCCATGATGGCCACATTTCATATTGAATCGCCACAGTGGGACGTGTGAATAACACACTGCTCATAAAAAAAACACAGTGTGACTGCAAACCCGACGGTTGTTGCGGTTGTGTCTTTAAATATAGTGTTAATTTTTTAGAAATTATTCCACGAACCTTCTGAAGCAATTCTTCAAAGTCGCTTGGAGTCAAACGAATAAAATTACGGAAACTCATAATATCTTTTAGTGCCAATTTCAGCAGAAGTATATTGCCGTATTGGGGACCCTCTGCTAACAATTCATGAGCGCACCGCCTTTTTTTGTTTTTATTTTTATCGCACAAACTAGTGACCGCGCAAGCAGCCATCCCACATGCAACAACATCGCTTGTTAAGGTATACCTCGAACTGACTTGAGACATACACCTATGTGTGGACACGCGACAATGTTTACAGACTGTCACAATTCTTTTGTCTCTAAACATTGTCTACAGATTGTCTGCAGACAATCGCGAGATTTTCTATTCAGGTGTGGACAAGGCCTTAGTTGTGTGTGAGATGTTGAAGCGACAACTGGCAGATTTTTATATTTTACAAAGAAAAACGACATATGTAATGTTGAGCGTGTGTCTACGTTTCGCCCCTTGGAAGAAAAGTCGTACATTTTAATTTTGACACTTTTCGTGTACAATGCCATCGCGTATTTTATTTTTTATTTAGTATTCTGTTGCAGTTGTTTCTTCAATCTACAAATATAGTGACCTATTTCCTAAAATTAGTTATCTGTTTGCTTTAAAGGCGATACGAGTTGAAAGTTTTTAATTTATGTTAATTTATTTGTTAATGTAGATTTTCTGTAATAATGTGTATCCTTTATCAGTAAAGCAAGGCTGTAATTGAAATAAAAAAAACTAAAATTTTCGTGCACTATAACACTATTATAAACTATTCTCGATAGTGGAAAAACTGTTTTTCGAGTTGTGTGACTTTTCTGTGCGACGACGATATGCGCTGAGGACATCTGATGACCACCAGGGTGCATCTCGTTAACAGACACTGAACCTTAGAGTGCGCTGATGCTCGTTTACAGTGTCGCCCACCAGAGTACGTCCATATTACCTGTTTGTGACCCTGGGTGACGTTGCAAAAGGTTACTCCGAGAGTAGAGTGAAGTAACTGTGAGTAACAGCAGAGGAAAGCATGAGTAAACGTGCTTTTGGAACAATCATTATGTAAGAAAGATTTTGTGTTTACAAATATGTACTGATTAAAGAGCCAATGTAAATTCCAAAAGATATTTATCACTTTCCACAATTTTTTTTTTTTTTTTTCCAAAAAATTATTTACATTCATAAGCAACATTTTTTATCACAAGGCAATCATAATTATTACTCCTAAAATGCAACCGTTATACAAGTTAACAACTAATAAAAATACGAATTTTACCACTCGTCATTTGCAATTTTCCTGTGTGTGTGTCTGTAACCAAAAATGTCACATTTTCTCTTAGCTTGATTAATTCTAATACACTTCCCGCCACTATCAGTTTACATTTCGTTACTCATTGAAATAGTGCATATAAAAGTTTTACTTATGCACGACGCTCGCAGTTTTGTGATGCTGCCAAGAGCGAGTAAAGCGTTTGCTCGAAGTGTTTTCGGACAGCCAAAGACAAAAGTTTACTCGCAGGGTGACGGTTTGGAATGCTGCCCTGGAGGCTACTGGCTCGTGATTAACGGTGGCGACGCCAAAACCACTCCCTTTTTGGTATCAATCCTCCTCTTTCACTTTGCACATTTGACACAGTTTTTATTTAAAGTTATGTTGTGAAACAAGAGATTCTCCTTTTCCACCGAATGGCCAGGTTTGTCAGTGGCTGCAAAAAAATATGTCCTCTGGCCGCACCTGACGCAGAATCTTGTTATTTAGCTTGAAATGAGCTGTAAAACACGTTCTACAATGACACGGATGCAGATACTGATCACAGAAGCGCAGAACGTAATACACTCCGTGTTTAGACTGCAATGACTCGCATGAGGACACAGATAACGTACGGATACATGCAAGAAAGCTGGGAAACTTCCAACTCTTCCGTGTCTGTGATTCTGTATACCCAATAGGAATAGCGTATTTGGTTTTGTTGCGCTCCCTTCAGGAGGACGTATAATAACTTAGCAGAGTGGGGGGTTTGCGTAATCAGTAAGACACACCCACTGCCAAAATACTAATCCTTTATTATTCTCACTTTCCTTTAGTGCATTCAATAAAAATAATTTGCCCAAGACAATTACACTGTTACAGCTCAGTCTGAAACCTCTGGTGCTCCGCAAGGTAAACTCAACGCTACTATCTTCAGCATATCAACAGATTGCAACCGACAGAATTTAAGTGTGGACGTAATTCGACCTGGCCACACATCTGACTTGGTTAAGCCTCGCCTCACGTCTATGTGGCTTTGCACTTACCACTGAGTACATCGTAGTCACTCTTCGATCGATTACGACACCGCAAAGGCTCGCTGCCCTGGACCAGCTGGCGTCGCTGCGTCCTGGTGACGTGTGAGGGGGACGTGACCTTGTGGTTCCATACTTATATACCGGCCCCGCTAACCTCCTTTCTTCGTGTAAACCCCCAAGTTTATGTTATTAATCCAAACACCGCATCTCGTTCTGGTTTCCCCAGCTCTGGAACTCGAGGTTGTCCTCCTCAGTCTGCGCGTGGTGCATCCGCAACATGGTCCTCCCTCTTTGGAAATGCGATCGTTCTCGATCGCCACGGAAGGGTGGTGCGGTTTTGATGCAATTGTAGGGGTGGGCATCTTGGGTTAGGAGTAGCCAGTGGAGTGCGAGCATGGTCCGCCTGCAGTGGTGTGGTCTACCAGTGCTCCGTTTTCCTGGCGCCCACGGTTATCGCGAAGTTATGGTGCAGTGGGATTAAAATGTCTTTAAATGTGTCTTCCTCGCACTTCTTCACTTTGATCGCCTGTAAACATGAGATGGGTGTGTGAGGCTGGTTAAAGACTGTTAATGATAAAGTGAGCCCTTTTCAAATCAACTTTGGAAAAAAGTCACAGCGCCTACCTGCATATATTTTAATGGACGCATCGAGTGATATGAGCCCATTAAAGTTGGCAATGATAGAGGGAAAAGTAGTTTACTATATTAACGTCGAACAAAAGGTGTTGGGTTACCATTTGTAATAACTTAAATTATTTATCTGGGTTTCTGTATTTATTAATGCATCAAAGTGTAAAAATAGGCAGATTTGTATAATATTTCCTTTTCTAATAATTTCATATTTTCACTTGTCCGACGCCTGATTAAGTGACTAGACCCATGGCAATGTTAATTTTACATAAGGCGGAAGAAAACACAACGTGTTTACAAGCAGATCTTAAGCAGGGCTTTCAAAAGTGCTCATATTAAAATGAACAGCCTATACATATTATAACAATGTTAATTTGCTTTGTTTGTTAGGTTACTTCATTGCTCGTTCTATAAAACATTGACAAAAAACATGCGATATCTATTGTATTGTCATTTAATTGGTTGCTATTCCTAAGTATATTTATTTGTAACATGTGACACTAATATGAGTTTTCTAGATAGTTTGTTAGTCGTACTTACATTAGCTGGTTTGTTATCTATTTTGCTACTAACAGTTCGAAATTTTACGTTTAATTACATTTTAAATAGGTTATTTACAATTTATTTTTATTTAATGGTACTCATCTTGCTCTATATTAGGTTGTAATAATTGCTACAGGAATGTGAAATCATTTTGTTACTTGCTAAAATCTTATCTTATAATTTTATTTTGCTAAGTTACTTTGTGTCGAGACTAGAATTATGGAGTATAGTGAGTGCTCTGATGTTACCCACAAAATATTTCTGAATCAGCGCCTACCACTGGGATCATAACGTGGAGGTGTTTGTGCACACAGTATGCCGTGACTCTCCGCAACTTAATTACATTCTTTTTATTTATAAACTAAAGTTCTTGATTCTCTAACCTGATTCATTCTATACTATTTTCCTATTGCTAGCTTAAAATATTTTCGTAGAGAGATCACACATTATTGTTTTAATATACATTTGTCAGAATTCTTATGCCTGCTTGCATTTTTCGATGCACAATTTAACATTTTGTAGCGTGATAATTGTTTTATAAAACATTTATATGTTTACCTTCATATTCCGGCCGTTTATTTATGCTGCTATTTTAAGGCCGAGAGATTTTTTTTTCTTTACTGAACAGTGGTGTTGGGTTTCGCATACCGATTTTACTTGATTAATACACGGACTCTTTTGCTTGACATAAGTTATCAGGCATGTGCTACTTTGGTTTAGGAAATGTGCCATATTGTGACCATGTGACATCATAAGAATTTGCGCGCCTCTTGTCGCTTATGTGTTGTTGCATGGATGGATGATGGTTGCATTAGAGAAAGTAGGACAAATATTTTTCTTTCGTCTTAGTGGTTATGTATGATCCTGTGCAACAAGGTAGAGATTTGTATTAATCTTAAATTGTCTATAATTAATTATATTATTAAAAGTAGGATTATGGTTCTATTAGCATAAGTGTAGTGGTTTTGCTCCGGGAATGCGCAAACTTTACTGTCGGTTTGAACTAGTAGGTTTACCACTGCTGCGTAAGTTAGTGGCCTTTTAGAGGTTCACATGTATTATTTTCCATTGCGTATCTAAAGTTTGTTGTATAGTATGATAGTGAATTCCTTCATCTAAACGAAGTTGATTTATGTCGAATCTGCTATCCTCTAACCTGTGGATAGGTATTAGCGTATTATTGTTAGTTTATTGCGGTGTTCTCGCATCACATATGTGTGTTGCTGTTATAATGATTTCTTATTGGTGACGAGTTCACATCCACACATTAACTGTATTTAAGTGCAGCCAAAATTGTCTATTGGAATGTCCCTATTCAGTGCAATGTTCACACAGATTATCCTTAGATGTTTTGGGGCGTTAGTAAGCACAAATTTGTGGGGGTACAATGTTTTTACTGCGAAGGTTTCATCTTCATTACATATGAATTTGCATTCCGTTAAGATATTTTTGAAACTGTTTAGGTTGATGTATCGATTGTGCATATTTCATTTTCGTATTTATACGTGGTGCTGATGACTTCGAAAATTTTGTCATTTGGCTTTTGTAGTTTTGAGTGGTATTTGAATTTTGATCATTATTGGCATTTCTGTTAAAGAACATTGAGTAATGGATCTTGAGTAATATGATTCTATCTTTGTTCTTTGTTATGGGTATACGTAACACTAGGTTAAATGGTTTCTTTTTTTGCCCTCAAGGTTTCGAAGGTCTTTGGTTAGTTGGTTTCATGATATCATGTGAGTGATTAATGATTTGCTTGGCAATGTGCAATATTTGTTAGTATCTATTCTTTATTTACTTAATTAATTAAAATATCTAGTATACTAGTGGCGCCTAACTATTGCAAAATAATTGCTGGTTCCCCTATGTTTTTATATTTACTTTGACCATTTAGACTACTCGTGATGGAGTTTACAACTTATATAAGCTCATTAATTTTTTCTCTTCTTGCATATTTGTTTGTTGCACAGCTGCAATTGTGACGTTAATATTTTTGTTGGAGGTGGTTACCATATTGGTTAGTGTGTTTATTGCATTGCTAGTTGTTAATGGTTTGAAAGTACTGTGTGCAAATATTTATTGATAAGAAAGTTGCAGCACCATGTTCCTATTTCCACGAGTATTTTTGTGCCCTGTTTTTGTCTGGCGGGTAGAGTTCTTTCAATCTTAAAATGTTCGAGGATATTATCCTATAGAGTGCTATATAACCATGTGTCTAAACTTTGTGGTAATTTAGGTGTTTGTAATGGTACTAAGTATGTTAGTGGAACCACTTCCTCACAATAAAACTCAATCTCTACCCTGTTTCCAATACTATCTGGCATCTATTCTGAATGTGGCATAAATTGTTAAGTACATATAAATAAGTAAGAACCGGGTGGATATTATTATTGACGTGGCTATCATTTCTCTCTTCGGTTACCCGAAACAAAAACAACAAATACAGGTTAGTGCTTAATGTGTACCATCTTTATGTTATGAGTATTAATTGAGTCATATTTGTAATTTCCTGTTCTTCCCTTTCGAATTTGTACTATGGATGGCTCCATAATGTTATTGACAAAATACCGGCATTTGTATTTAAGTGTAACCTCCTTGCTCCTGGCTCTATTTTTTACCCAGACCCAATCACATACTTTTATATTGTTGGGTTTGTGTGTTTTGTTGAACCATAATTTCAGTTATCGTTATGCTTGTATCAAATTTAATTTGGCTTGTTCCCTATATATTAGTAATTTTTCGCTCCAGCAATGAACTCTTTGTGAATATTTGATTGTAAGTGCATGTGGGGAATGCATTGCTAATACTATGTGTACCAATTAAAAGAGTATGAATTTTGATCTGGTGTTGAATATAGTGTTGTAATTAACGATAGTTGGAATGACAATAAAATCACCAATGAGCCATTTTTGTATCAGAAATGTTTAAGTTTTTACGAAGTGATTTAAAATTTATGTTTATATACCAAAGACCTTCGAGTGAATTAGTTGTGTTTGTTGACGACAAAAATTATATTGTTGATTATTCCAGTTATAAACTTATTAACGGATATCCAAAAGGATTGTCTTCCTTTGGAATAAGTGATGAATATAAATATATGCTGTTTTAATACATATTCAGAAACAACTTTCATCCTCTATGAAAAGTATACTGAAATAGACGAACGATATTTCCAGAAAAAAGAGAATGGTCTAATTAGCACGAAATTTCCTCAATTACCACATATGATAGAGTCGGCTTTTAGATATGCAAATGGATTACTGTGTTTCTTTGGTAATTAAACTTTCAGCTAATATAATGATGTGATCCCCGAGCGGTCTAGGACTGAGCACAAACACTCAAAAAGTAATAATATAAGTCAATTTAACACATGTAATAAAATCAAACACTGAAATGTCTACACATGCACTTATACATCTACTTACTTGGGGATGTGGCGGAAGTTGACATGGGAATTGTCAATATAAAACAAAATAAAAACGCGACTGGAAGCAAAAGCATATTAGAGCCACGGTGATCAAGGAGGGTGGAGTCTCAGCGCAGCTCATGCGAGTTGTCCCAGGCCGTGATGTGCAGTCTCTGGCGTCTACCTCTGAAGTACGGCATCCTCAGGCCGTGCAAGGTATAATAAAGCAACATGAGTGTAGTGGGGATAAGTTTCCCTCCACCAAGAAGTCGCGCATGAGCAGTCTCCCACCAATGAGAAGTCAGGCAAGAAGAGTAGCCAACAAATGAGAGAGCAAGGTTAGGGTGTTAGCCAATGAACTGGAACTTTGCACATTGCTCCAAAGTGTAATATCGAAATCATGTGACCTGAAATTAACGTGTGATATAGCACATGATTCCAGGTTTCATGGGACTAAAATATCATGAAAAACAGGACGTATTTCCCTTCAAAGGGGGTTAGCAATCGCAGTCACGCAGTGCTGAAATCACCGCAGGCAGTATTAGAGTGGATACAGCTTCCTGTCGCAGGCACCGTAGAACCTCAAATACTTCATTAAAAAGTTCTCTCTCTGAACTGGAAAATTAGCAGAGTGCTCGCGGCACTACATCACTCCCTCTTTTAGAAAAGTTTTGTTCGGACTGAGAAAAACTTTAGAAAGATATGTGGCTGAGGCTATTTGTGAGTTGGCCATCAAGGTGAAGCTGGTTGTGGTATAGAGTATGGAAGTGTAACTGCTCTATCAGAACCAAAAGGATGTTGACTCGCCAGCAACAGAAATTCAGGTTTCCGTTCGACCAACTAACAGCTGTCGGCGTATCAGTGATGTTGACACTGTAGTCTTCTCTCTTGAAGGTTTATGAAATTGCTTCCATACTAGCGGTCAACTGAATCATAAAAGTTTATAAAAAGGGAATGAAGTTAATCACTATTCCATCAAATAACCTTGATATTAACTGAACTAAAAATGGGGAGTACCGTGTAACCTTCCTCATTATTTAAGATCACTTTGTAATTTTTCAAAGTGCAGCTGAAACAAATCTCATACATAATACACACATTGGATAAACATTAAACATCATCACATATTACAAATATTTGTTACAGCTATTTCTTGTGTGCCAAGATTATTAAATAGTTCAATCATCATTTATTATTTTAATGTTCATAGAGTAACTGAACCAGAGAAATATTATATTGGGGATTATATATACTCATAACACAACATATCTTGTGTTCATTGATCAAACTTTAGTGTATGTTATTTTCATTCACCAGGCTTACAATAGTTAAAAAATGTTTTCATACTTGAGTTAAGTTATCTTCATATTAGAGAAAAAATCAATCATTACATTAAAATCAAACAATTGAATAAACACATTGGGACAATTTATGTTTGTTGCTCTCTCGGTAATATCGGATTCCTAGAGTAATATCACTTGCTGTAGCATTAAATTTTCAAAATGATGCGCACTATACTGTGCTTTTCCCTGACTCTACTTTAATTTTGCGGCATTAACACTCAATCACTTCGATGTATCATGGAATTCTTAAATCAAGTAGTGGCTGCCAACCTCGGTGTCAATTGTGGTGCTGGAACTGTGCTCGAACCAGCACACATCTCCATGGCATCTGCTTGATCCTCGGGAAGTTGGGCAGGCTCTGTGGTCTCCACCACCTTCCGACGTGGGGGGCAGGCGCGTGAACACCTGGCCAGTGTCTCACACAGGCGCCATTTCAGGAACCAGATGGCGAGTACCAGACATCCTATCATAACGACCGCCACCAAGAAGTGACTGTGGCATTCGATGTGTTGACTCATAATCTTTCTACGTTTGAAATCATGAATGTCCAACATGACCGTATTCAACTCTACATCTTCTTCTGTATTTAACTCTGACATACTAATATTAAAGATGGCTTTCATGGATGCAAAGAACACTTGTTCACTATTTGTTAATAAGGACTAAAGTTGAGAGAATTTGACTTCATTAACTCTGTACTTGATATGTGTTACTTTGTTCCGGTGTGGTAACAACTGAATTCTTTCATTAATTATCACACAACTGCTTACCTGTGATATGACTCCCTGCACCGAGATCCACTCCTCCACCATGCGTGCTTCACTCTTTCCATAAGGACACATCTGAGTAACTTTCATCTTTCCTGGTACTGAGTAAATCCAACTATCACCATCTACTGATCTAATAGACACTGGTACGAACGAGTTACCTAGAACTTCTCTCTTACACATCTTGTAATCGTAACCAGGTTGTGAAAATGTTACATTAACTAGACAATTCGGAACCTTTATGGAAAACGTCGGGACATTAGCTGGACGAACTATATTATTCCCACCTTTACATTGACTCATGCCTGCTTCAGAAATTAATGCATAAAACTGCCTGTTCTCTGACAGTGCGATATAAGGTGCCTCTGGCACTATCTCAACATATCGCTCTAAATGTCTCTCAAATACGGGAAAAGGGTGAGCTCTATAGATTTTGAAATACCTATTCGTGGGTCTCAAAGGAAACTCAATTATCAACTGTATCCTATCAGTTGTAGGAAGTGCATGTACCGTCCTTACTTCATAGTAAATGCAAACTTGGTCTAAATCATTTCCTGCTATCAAAGTCTTGTCTGCGGGTAATTTAAGAGCAAAACCTAGAAAAATTTGTGACAAATTTCCCGGAGTCAATAACTAAGTGGGTAACCTACCAGTTGCTATGATATCCAATGCTATTTTTATTTTTACTACCTCTTGTTTATAAGACTGAAGAGTTAATTCTAATTCTCTCAGCAAACTACTGTATTTAGGGGCTTCCCCTAAATTGCTAATCGTTAATCTGTGATTTCTTCCAATCATTGAGGTTGCTAAAGTATTCAAGTTTTTATTACTTTCGTTTACTCTTTTGCTAAAATGCCTACGTCTGTCGAGTTTTTCTCTACTTTAGCATTCATCCCATTCACGAAAATTAACTGTTTCTCTACTATATGAATCAATTTTTCTTGTCTTGTCCCCAACTCACTACTTACTTGGTGAATATGGATATAATCATCATTCGTAAGTATACCAAATAAAAATTTCAGAATACTACCACCTGCATCTATCAAACCTCTCTTTTCGCGAGACGATTTTTTGGGTAGTATCAAAGTTAATTCATTTACTTCCTTCTCTAATTCTGCAATTAGTCTATCAAGAACATCTATCTCTGAACGTGGTTTTTCAATCTCTTGGTTTCTAGAAAACTTCATCCCTTTAATTATGTTCATTGGTTACTAAATTCCTGATTAATAATCTCCAATTTTCTTATGGGTATGTCTAGTACTATTGTCCAACTGTCTCCTGTTAATACGACGTCCATTTCTTGGACCAGAATCACGCCAGTGTCTATAGTGTGATCTGAAATGCAGGCCAAGATACCTTTTATTAATTTGTTCGCTTTGAACTCGTAATTATCATTAAAGTATAGGTTACATTATACTCTGAGGCTATGCATCACTTGTTTTTGCTTCCTCCTCTTCCAATGAGGGGTTTCACATACTTGAATGCAAATTATATCTGACACTATGTTCACCTATTTTCTGACGAATTTTCCCTTTTAAATAACGTGATGGTCCCCAAACGTCGTCAGGTTCTACATTATCATAACACTCACTATGATCGAGGGTGCTGTCGTCCCTAGGGCATTCAACACATATTTTCTCTGCTTTACCTATTTCTGCTAACTCTGTTACATCTGACACAATTGGACGTGACTTTGAGCCTATATTTTCCTCACTGAATTCTTTATCACTTTCCCTATCGGAAAATTTCTCAACTAATTCTACTTCATCAATAACCTGAAGGGCATTTTCCCTACACATTGTGTCTTTGCATAGACACGAGCTCCTTGGCTCCGTAGAATTCTTAGACAACTTTAATCTATCACTGTGCACAATAACTTTTCTCTTGAATAATAATACTTCAAATGTGTCTGAGCTCAGTTTTCTCAAAACTTTATGAGGTCCGGACCAAAACTTATGAAACTTAGATCCTCAGCCATTCTTAGCACGTGGTGTATGTAGATACACATAATCACCTACCTCAATAACTGGTGATTTCGATTTCTTATCATAATACTCTTTTTGTCTCTCAAAAGCTACTTTATTCCTTTTGCTATCTACTTCATGTGCTCCTTTTAACTTGTTACTCAAAATCTCTAAATGTTCATTGGCTGTCATACCTCCCTCTGACTACTCAATTAACCTAAAGGGGGTAGCCTAACTTCTTTCCCATATAACAAATAATGTGTGCTATAACCTGTCACTGAATGTGGAACCGTCCTACATGTGTGCATTGCATATGGCAAATATTTTTCCCAATTACTATTTTATTAATCAATGTAATGAGATATCATGTCCACTAGTGTTCGATTAAGTCTCTCAACACGTCCGTTACATTGTGGTCTGAAAGTTGTCGTCTGTAACTTCTTTATATTTAACACAATGTGGGTCTCTAACATTAACCAAGACAAAATTTCTCCCTTAATCCGTGAGTAGGTTTTGAGGACAACCATGCTGTAAAATAATCTGCTGTACAAAATATTTCGGTACTGTCTCTGTAGTTTGATCGGGAATTGGTATCTCTTTACAGTACCTTGTGAAATAATCAATAAATGTCAACACATATTTATTCCCTTTCTCACTCATCGCTAAGGGACCTAAAATATCTAGAGATGACAACTGAAATGGGGAATTTACTTGTAGTAAAGAACCTAAAGGTTCTTTCGTCATTTTCATACTTTTTCTCCTAAGACTATCGTCACACCTCACAATATATTCATCTACCGCTTTATTCAATGTCGGCCACCAGTACAAAGATTTGAGGAGGTGTTGAGTTCGCTTCACGCCTTGGTGAGCAGAAAATGGAGTGACATGGGAATGACTAATTATTCTGGTCACGAGTGACTTTGGAACAACTACTAAAGTGTTATTTTCGTCTCTTTAGTATAGGATGCTTTCCCTATCAATAAAGAAATTTTACTTATCTGCCTTATTAATTATACTTAGACATGTTTCGTCTTCCCTCTGTTCTTTCTTAATTATTTACCTAATTAAATCTTCTGAATTTATTGTATTTACCATTCGCGACAAACAATCTGCATTCACGTGTTTCTTGCCCGGTCTATGAACTACTTCAAAATCAAACTCTGCTAAACGAAGTGCCCATCGAGTGAGTCTTGAAGTAGGGTCTTTCAAATTCAATAACCATCTTAATACAGCATGATCAGTAATAACGGGAAATCTACGCCCGTACAACTATGCTCTGAACTGTTTTGTGGCAAAAACTAAAGTGCACAATTCTTTTTCTGTTATACTGTAATTCCTTTCTGCTGAATTTAATTGTCTACTGGCATAGGCGATCGGTTTCTTGTGTCCGTTCCTCATCTGAGACAGAACAGCGCCTATGGCATAATTACTAGCATCTGTACTCATAATAAATGGTTGTGAATAATCTGGATATACAAGAATCGGATATAAAATTAATTTTTCTCTTAACATTTTGAAAACTTCCTCTTGTTCTGCTGCCCAATTGAATGGTTCATTTTTCTTAGTGAGTTTCGTCAATGGTTTCGCTATATCCGCGAAATTCGATACAAAATTCCTATGATATTACAATAAACCTACCACTGAGCGAACTTCTGTGAGATTTTTAGGTCTAGGGAGTTCTTTAATTGCTTGTGGATTTTTCTGATTCGGTTCTACACCTTTTGAACTTACAACATGCCCTAAGTATTCTACACTGTCTTGTACAAATGAACACTTACTAGGCTGGATTCTCAAATTAGCTTCCGCTAGTCTTTCCATTACTTTACTCATGCGCTCGGCATGTTCTCTCACAGTACTACTAAATATTATAATGTTATCAAGATATACTAAACGCTGATACCCTAACAAGCCTGTCAGAACATAATTCTCAATTAACCTCTCAAATGTAGCTGGGGGAATTACACAGTCCAAATGGGAGTCTATTAAATTCATATTTCCCTCTGAATGTAGCAAAACTCGTTTTCTCTATATCACTCTCTTCTAACACAATTTGGAAATAGCCACTCGCTAAATCCAACGTTGAAAAATATTTCGACTCGTTCAAGGAATCTAACGTCTCCATGACATTCGGAATTAGATAAGGATCCTGCTTCGTAACTTTATTTAACTGACAGAAATCTATACAAAATCTCTACTTAAAGAACCGTCTTTATTTTTCTGTTTCACCATCACTATGGTAAACTGCCAAGGTGATTTACTCTATGAAATATTATTTTTATCACGCATGTCATTTATTTGCTCTGAAATTACTAGTTTCAATGTATCCAGTACTCTACATGGATTCTGCTTTATTGGTCTGGCCTCTCCTGTATCTATCTTATGTTTCAACATATTCGTGCACCCAAAATTCGAACTACATTCCACTTGAATATATATACGCAAACTTCATTAACCCTGGAAACATTATATTAAAATCACTCTTACACAAATGTTTCAATTTATCTCTAACAATTTTCTCTACGCCCATAAATTTATCTTTTGGTAGTTCTGGTAACATTTTACTTTTTTACTTCACTGATTTATTACTACTTGCCATGTGAGTTTCAAAATTCTGACTGCCTTGAGTCACTAAACAATTTGGCACATTTAATATTTTATTCTTTCTATTCAATGAGTTACACGTATTTTACATGCGAGTTTCACAACTCTCACTACCTTGAGTCTGTACATAATTCCGCTTATTTATTCTCAATTTATGTGAACAATCTGACATCGGTACCGATTTTTCATTTATGCAAGTATTTTCAAAGTTAACTTCTCTTCTTCTACTACTTTTCACATTACTCTGACATCTCAAATTATCTCGACACATCAAATTATTACTACATCTCAAATTATTACTACATCTCAAATTATTACAACATTTCAAATTTTTACGACATTTCAAATTTTCACGACAGGACTCGTGGTTTTCATTTGGAATCGGAACTGCCTCTGCTCGGCATACTCTATCTTAACGGATTTTGGGGACACAGCGACAAAATCTGTTCAGTTCCGTGGCCTTGCTAACTAACTCACTCACTTTATGGCTAACAAAACTCGAGGGAATTACTGCTTCGGAGCCTGGAAGCGAACACTTTTTATCTTTGTTTCTCGGGACATCTGCGAGGATTTTCTCCCCGTTGTTCTATTTGCGGAGACACTAAATTACTTTGTTCCGACCCAAGATCTAATCAACTTCTCTCGGATTTTCGGGATACGCTATTTACGCATTATACTCCAGCAACGTCACTGACAAGTGTGGCAAATCCTATTACCGTACTCTTTGGTACGACGAACGTCTCATTAGTAATGTTCACGAATTTTGTCACTGCGAATACTGCTTTTACTAACGCTCTGTGAGGTTTCCTTGAACCTTCACTGTGAGGTTTCCTTGAACCCTTAAATTGACCTACCCTGTCAGTAATCCTCTCGACATGACCGCCTACTTCACATGTCGCTCCTGTATCTTCCATGCGACTAAGACTCCATGTCCTCTAGCTCCCTTTGACATGATCGCGATGAGGAACGAAACACTGGGACACATCCCGCTGACCCGAAACAATTCGCATATCACATTGGTCACTCCCTCTCAAAACTGCCTTATTTTAAACTACACAGTTACCCTCACGGCCGTTCACCCCATACTCCAGATTCGTCTCACTGAATCTATTACATGTCCCTATAGAATTTCTAGCCGTAATGATCCTACAATACACCTCATTCTGTGGGAGGCCGGTAAGAATTAAGTTACATATTGCCTTTGCCACACGGATTCCTGGTACATTCATCAATGTCGGTTCGATAAGAAGCAATTTCGAGTCAGCATCCCAACCCGCCATGTGCAAAGCAACATCTATCACTGTCTCTGATTTTGGTGGCAGAATGGTGTTCTATATCATATTCACTTCATTATATCTACCAGTTGGCCAGGCTCTCAGCTTGTTTCTGCTGCTATTTCTCAATTATGCAAGTAATTCAATTGTATGTATATAAATCAATCGTATTTTTGTGATACAATGTCTGTTCTTTCAAGTCGATTCTGGCATCTTGATAATGGTGAAAATCTGTTCCAAGTATTCTCTTGAAAGGAAGCTCTTACGTGTACACAAGGAACCAATATGGGTAACGTTTACCATTTACCCACAACTCTACTTATTGGGTAACTGCGATATGGAGAGAGTCTTCAGTTATGCCTTTTGCTCCTAACTGAGATTCATCGATAATATTCCCGCTGATGCTGGGTCGAGCGAGAGCTATATCTTACCATGTGTCAATTAAGAACGAGTGAGACTGGCCCACGACAAGAGCTGATACTGTGGTTTCTTTTCCCCCTACAACTTTAATTACAGCCGTGTGGTGTCCGTGGCTGACACTCGGTTTTTCGCATTTGGGCGATTATTAGCTACATTCCCACTAGTTTCTCTAATGCCGTGCCCTATATTCCAAGTACGTGGGCTAGTTGTGGGGTTCCCAAACTTCATAATTCTCTGATCACGTGCCCAAAATGCCCGCAATTGAAACATCTAATATTACAGTTATTATTTTGTTATTGTCTATAACTCATGTTCTTGGGAGAAACACCTGCTCCCGATGAACTCTTTCTACTGTTACTGCTATCACTCGAACCATGGTAACATGAGTTATAACCTCTTCCAAAACCTCTGTTAAAGGAAGTATTTTTGCCACTTTTCGCGTTACCCCGTGCCACGCATGTTTGTTGGGAGACTATGTTATACACCTGGCTCCTCCTCTGAGGATCCTCAAATTTGGTTTTGCATTCCTGATGCACCTCTGTAACCTCTAACGCTATAGCCATGCATTCAGCTCCATGTATGGTTTGTGGTATTTTATATCTTAACTGCTGACCTACGTTACCTTTTAACCCGTCAGTGAAAGCTACTAATAACCTCTTTTCAGCTTCCTGATTCAAAATTTCCTGTTTCTCTATTTCGTCTAAATGCTGAACTGTTTTCTCACATTATTTGCGACATATATCTGCAAATGTCTCCTTAGTCTCATTATGTTTCTGCCTAACATTGTGCAGCATGTAATAATGAAATTGCAACGGCTGGTTTTCATTGAATCTGCCGTTCAACAGATCTTTAAAAGTTTTAAATGTTATGTCCCCTTTTAATCTAGGACATGTCGCAACAAAACGCGACGCTAAACCTTTCAGTTTCATTTTCGTTGATTTTACTTTATCCTTATCTGAAATATTTCCTAGGATTGTTGCACTTTCTATGCTTTTTAGAAAGTCGTGTACTGGTAACGAACCTTTTTCGCCAGTCCATTTTTCTACTAATGAAATAACTGCCAAATCTTTAACTTGAGCTGGTACTTGAGCTTGTGCTGGTATCGCGTGGGCTAGTTAACGACGTCCTTCGTCGTCCATGTCAACCAGAAAAGTGCTACTACAACTTATTAAAATTTATTCGTTCAATTTCGAAAGAGGAATCCAAGTCTTACGATCGTGAACCCGTTTCTTTGGAGTATCATAATGAGTACTACTACTTGTAGGTTTAGTTTCATGAATTGTAGTCAAATTTTCTCTCTTAGGAACGGCAATATGTTCCGAACGTGAAGAACTAGTAGTCACTTGCTCATGTTTTACGTTCGCGTCTTGCGAAGTCGAAGGGTCTGTATTCGCATCATTGTTAAGCCCTTCTATCTCAAATTCTGGATAAACACGATTTTGAGTTATGAACCTCTTCACTTTACGAATTTCCATTTCCAACACTACCCACTCATAAGAATTATCGTACTCGTATACTTTATATGCGGGAGTCGGAAAAGATCACTTTGGTTTTCCCTTGAAAGCTATTTACAGTCTTGAACCTGTAGTTAATGCATTCAACTTAGCACGAAATGGCTCAACTTGAGCCAGGAGAAAGGATTTGTGCTTTTGGAAAATATTTCTGTATTAACTTTTATGAGTACTCTTCTAAACCCTTCAATGCCTCAGTACTAGTAGTTAAAAATACATATATTGTCAAAACTGTAAACTACTACCTTCCCTTCTTGCCCCTGAAAAATAATAAGCATCTTAGCATAACACTTTAGTGCTTTTGCAAAATACAGCAAATAAGTGGGACTGAATCCAGATAATTTTTGCAATATTCAATTCTAGCCCAAGTGTGCTGTATTATATCTTCCAAATCTACATGACAACCAACACTACCAGTTACTCTGTTATTCATAGGTTCGTGGACATATTCAACAGTAAAATGTTTTTCTTCCCAACAGTACACATGTTCGTTATAATCCTGCAAATCTCCTCTTTCACGAACTATCATATTAGATTCGTCAACTGAAATACGTACGATCCAGAATGCTTCACGACACGTTAAAAAGTCCCACTCAGCAACACTGCCCAGTTCAATTACAACTTCACGTTTCGCATTCATAACACAAGTACGAATAAAATATTACTGTTTTCAACGACCTATCACCTACAACCTATAACCCTTCGAAGTGGGTTCAGTTACAGCCGTCTGAAGTGACTACCCAAAACGCTGCCAACAGTTTGTGATGCCCGAGTGGTCTAGGGTTGAGCACAAACACTCAAAAAGAAATAATCTAAGTCAATTTAACACATTTAATAAAATCAAACACTTAAACATCTACACTTGCACTTATACATCTACTTACTTGACGATGTGGCGGAAGTTGCCAATGGGAATTGTCAATATAAAACAAAATAAAAACTCGACTAGAAGCAAAATCTCATTATAGCCATGGTGGTCAAGGAGGGTGGAGTCTCAGTGCAGCTCATGCGAGTCGTCCCAGGCAATGATGTGCAGTCTCTGATGTCTACCTCTGAAGTCCTGTGTCCTCAGGCCATGCCTGGCATAATAAAGCAAAATAAGTGTAGTAGGGAGAAGTCTCCCTCCATCAAGAAGTCTCACATGAGCAGTCTCCCACCAATGAGAAGTCAGGGAGAGAAGAGTCGCCAACCAATGAGTGAGCAAGGTTAGGGCATCAGCTAATGAACTGGAATTTTGCACGTGGCCGCAAAGTGTGATATCGAAATCGTGAAATGGGAAAATAACATGCGATACAGCACGTGATTCCAGGAGTCATGGGATTAAATTATCATGAAAAATAGGATGTATTTACAGTGAAAGTGGTTAGCAATCGCAGCCATGCGGTGCTGAAATCACCGCAGGTTGTATCAGTGCGGATACAGCTTCCTGCTGTAGTCACCACAAAGCATGATAGTTGCGAAAATACTTAATTAAAATATATTCTCTCTGAACTGGAAAACTTGCGGGTTACCCACGGCACTACGATGAATTTACAAAGAGAGTGACTATATTTGCGAAAATTACATTTCCTAGTTTGATATAAAGTGTGTATCATATAGCGAAATTATAAATAAAATTAAAGAAATTGTTAATGATTTAGTAAAAGTTTAACCATTTAAGTGAAATATTTAATTTCACAAAAATGTGTTTTATTAATTCAAGAGTAATGCGAATTATCAAAACCTAATCATTTTACATATAATTTATCACCTTTTGTTTTTAAGACTTTTTCAACCAAATATTCATTGGGATAGTTAGTTGTCCTAATTTCGTATTCATAAAAATTGCCTTTTATTTCTTCCCTTTTGTCATCTTTCACTTTGTAAGTTGGCACATCATAATTTAAATTCTTAACAATTGTAAACAATTCTGTTGTCCAATTAGCAGTATAACCTTTTTCAAATAATCGTGTAAGTTTACTATCTTAGAGACATCCCCGACTTTTTATTTCGGTTCAGTAAACATATTCAAAAAAATTTTGTCTTTAATTTCTTAAATTTTTCTTATTAACTTCTATTGGCTTCGTGTCGATAGTTCCGTGTTTCGTTTTGCTGTATTCTTTTATTAAAACATGTAATATATTTATGCATTTATAATTTCCATTCAAAGCAAATTTCTTCCACATTTAATTTGTTACTGTGCTATTAAATATTTCTGCACACTGGCTTTCTGTCCACTGAATGTAGAATAATGATTGATGATATATTTTTGAATATGTTCTTTTTTTTTTTAATTATAAAATTCTAAACCATTATCGCTTTGAATATTAAGTTGTTTTCATTTTATCAATATACGTAGTACAGAATTTGATACATTTTTAGCTGCATTATCTTATATAGGTATAGCAAATTCATACTTTTAAAACATCAATAATTGTCGTAATGTATTTGTTTCCATTATTTATATGTGATATACCTTTTAAATTACCAGTACCCACCACAACAATATCAATTTGCCATAAATCATCAATTCCATATATTACTTTTCTTCTGGGAAAATTTCTTCTTGTTGGTTTATATAATTAATTATTTATTCCTTCTCTTACACTGGACAACATTTTTTTTTAATGTTGATTTATTAGATTTACAGATTAAACATATACTTTTCTGAAATAATCGCCCATTTTTAGTATTTTCATTTTTATATTATTATTTTGGTAGCCTTCTTACACTTCAATCTCCAAGTATTCTCCATTTAATAGAAAGAAATATATATTATTCTTCATATTTCACAAATATTCCTATTGTGGTCATCAATTCATCATCATAACTAACTTTTTAATTTTCTCTTATTTTAATTATAAAATATCACCTATGTTAACATTAAAAGGATTACTATAATCCATTTGTAATCATAAATAACAGTCAAAGTATCTTTTATTACATTAAAAAAGGATTCTCCAGTCATTGATGCTGTTTCATATAACCCAACGAAAAACTCATCTATATTGAATGCTTCATGATCAATACTTTAAAATATTTATTGACACTTGTTCCTTGCCACTAATATCGCGTGTTTCGTCAACTATGAAAGAAAACTCTCCTCTCGTTTTAATTGTGTCAACAATGCTGCGTAATATTTCACGAGAAGTTATACTTAGGATTTCATTTTGTATATCGCTCGAAGTGAACGATTTTTTCTTCTGTGTGGAATTTTTCAGTTCTGAAATATAATTTTCTCTCCACAAAAGACGTTTACAGAAATTACCTTCATCACTTGTGTTAGCCTGAAAAGCTAGTCCCTGACGTGCTAAAAACAAAGCCGATTTCTTTCAAAGCAGTGCAGTTGTTGACCTGATTAATCCTGACTTGTTGTGAAATAAGAGACATTATTGGTACGCCTTTTCTGAGAGCAGTCAACTTCACTACTCATTCTTTGTGACGAGAAGAAGCATTATGTTTTTTTTTTTTTAACTTGTTAACTGCTTTCTTCCTATTCACATGTCCCTCGGAAGTTAGTGAAGTGTCGTGATTTGATTCTTGGGCTACTAGTCTTGTTTAGAGATTTTCCACAAAAAAAGCAAAATACTTTCTCACCCTGCACATCGGGACGAAGCCAAGGGTAATCTGCCTACCAATGATTTTGGTGATTATTTTTCGTTCCGTCTTGATACCATGGTCAAATATCGGATGGCTGATGTGGATTATTTACATGCTCAGTATGAGCAAATTCGGACAGTATGGGTGGGATACCTTAGACTGTATCACAATCACAATGTGTAGTTTGAGAAGGTATGGGCTGGAGGACATCAGAGGCTGCATCATCATGTGTAGTTTGAGGCTGGAGCACACCTGAGTCAGCATCATGTGTAGTTTGAAGCTGGAGGACATCTGAAACTGCATCATCATGTGTAGTTTGAGGCTGGAGAACATATGAGACTGCATCCTCATGTGTGGTTTCAGTAATCATGTGCTGAGCGCATGTGACAGCACCACTATCACCATGGCTAGTTTCAGAAAGTATAAACTGGACTTCTGAGACTGCTTTAATCTTGTCATGCGTAGTTGCAGGAGGAGGTATAGACTGGACATTTGAGGCTAGATCTGAAATAAGATAAAAGCAAATATTTGTGTGCTGTCACAAACTATAAAACCATTTATATATTCGCCTTCCCTTCCAAATTTATTGCTAAGTTAAAATTACTGAAGGAATTAATGTGACAATATTTTTACATATTATTCTGTTTCATTTACGGCCAAGGTGAAGTGTTAACTCTGACGAAAGTGTAAATAAGTAATGCCACCTCTTAGAAAGGGAAATGTTACAATATAGTTAGATTTTCCATATTTACACTTAAAATATTTACAGATAAAATAAAAATATGCACAAATACAGACAACCTAAATATTATTTGTTTATATTTTTTATATTAATCTGTCTGTAATTTTAGGCTTTTAGTATTAGAAATTGTACTTACTGGTATATATTTCAGTTAAACTTTATAGTTTTTGTCTTATAAAATAAATATTAAGGGGAAATATAATAAAATTTTCACTGAGACTGGACTGTAAACTAGACCATGTGCCATGATGGAAGTTTACTCGGAATTTTCCATACAAGCTTCCATGGCCATTGCTGTGGATGGTTTTGTTTCATATAAAATGTCTCATTAATGACTGAAATAAAAAAAAATTGCCCCAACCTATCTCCGTTAGGTCAGATTTATAAACTACGCAAGAACGCAATAAATGCAACAGACAACGAGTGCAGCAGACTAGCAGCCGCTTAGAAATATTGTATACAACAACATGCTGCCAACCATACATTTAGAAACTTTGAAATTGCAAATTTGAAACATAAAATCTTCTGTAACGAAGTTACGATCATGTGTTGTGACTGTTTTCACTCTCATTAGTGAGGTGAGAGGGTTCCGAAAACCATAACCAAATAACATGATAATTTACGTGTTCATTTTTAAAATGGTGTGTTTTCTGGGTTCTGGCATTCTGGCGGTGGCGTAGCTTATAAACCTGGTCTTACAAGACTTTATAAACCCTTAAAGCACTAGTTTTTTTAATAAAACGATTTAAATACTACTTACATATTTTATCAACTCATTTCCGCTAACAATAACTGTTGGCGACGGTATTTGGCGAGATGTCCCGACTTTCAGCTGACGTTAAACACGTGTTCAATATCTCAAGGCTATCTTGACATACTTACATCGAGACCCAAGGAAGTCAAATAAATAAAATAAAATAAATGAAAGCAATGCTTCTTTTCATTAACAAAAAAAATGCATTTGTCTCTTTTTGGTGCGTATATCACTTATCATTAAACTACCAGAGATGGCTTTCAAAAATTAAGTTACTATGAACTATGGGGCTCACTAGATGTCGTTAGTGCGTGCTGTATACCCAGGGGGTGGCTATGTCCTATACAGTGCAGTGTTAACAAATGAAGACAGTTTATAGCGTGGAGTTAGGCGGTTGTTTTCCGGTGAAAAAAGGTCACGTGACCAACAGTAGCCAGAAACGTTGTGTTGGCCTATCTTTCACGTGTATATTGATTATTAAAATCGACTTAAATTAATATGTAACGGTTTTGTCCTAAACGATAGTATACATAAAGCGTGAGTATGTTTGTATCAGATAACTAGATATTAACTTCGCCTTTAAATATATAAAGTTATCAATTATTTACATTTAAATGGAAGTGTTATATACGGTGTTTTTGTTGATTTGCTTCCCATTCCCTATATATTTGGCTTGAAAATATTCCAGGAAATAATTTTCTGACGACTATAGGCGCTATTGAAGTCGTCTGCGAGTGCGTTACAAGTGAAGCAGCCATGCGGGAGAGAGACAACTATTGTTTACATTGAAATTGAACAGTCTTGCGAGTGCTATATGAACTCGCTAGTTGTTCCGAATATTCTCTAAATATGTGTTATTCTTGCGTTTGTGAAATGTGAATTTGGCATGTAAACTCGCCTTAAAACTATAATCTATTTTTTATTTATTCGGTGACCAACGAAAAGTAATATTAATATATGAAAATGCGTACGAGCCGGGCCATGCGGTTGCAATTACTAACGTGCCGTGAACTTAAGGTCTAACCTGGGAGTTGCGGACTCGTTGGAGGTAGAGGTACTTTTGTAAAACTGCAGATACGTATTTTTCTAAATGCCGATTTGCTATTTCAGTGTAGGGGTTTGTGGAATTCATTTGTTAGTAATGGCAAATCACCTCGTAAACCAATACAAAGCTACACCTTGTAAAAACTCCACTTTTACAATTTTTTTCTTCCCAAGTCAGCAGAGTTGCAGTAACAAACAATAAATCAGCTGTTTATCAATACAAGAATATAGGCCTACAACGAAATCAGTTCTCATATTTTTATTAGCTACTGAATGTAGCTTTTATGATTTGCAATTTCCATGGTTTCTCAAACTCACTCCATGCAATTCCTGGGGTGACACAATAAAGACAATTTGACCAATTCCTTCCTTGTATTCCTGTCATTTTGTTCTTGGTTTACCATTCTCTAATGAACCTTAAAATATATTAAGTTAAATAAATAAAGTATACTTGCGCATTTAGATGGTTATGTATTTAACGTTAGGCTGTAATCATTACAGTAAATGACATGTTTATACATTTTATCATTTTCCAAAGCTAGTCAAAATAAAGAAAACTTAGGTAAAGCCAATTTTTTCCTATAACTACACCATATACAAAATAGAAAAACATCGGGTGATATTCTTTAAACTCTATTTCACCCTTCTTAATGATTTTTCAAATTATAATTTTGAGGGCAACTAATTTGACATAAGCTTATTCTAATATTGATGACGAATCATGGATATTTAGAAGAAAATGTAACATTTGTTAATAGCCTACTTGTAAATGAAAAATGGGATGATGTTTACAGAATAACCACGGACACTGCAAAACAACCACAAACAAAATTTTCTACAACCACCACGAACAACATTTCTGAAACAACCACGAACAACCTCTCCAGAACAAATATAATTTATACATTAACTGAACCAAACATTGCCTGGAATAGTCTTATTAATACATTTATTTGTCACTTTAATCATGCCTTTCCACTCAAATCTGTAAAATGTAGCAGTAGCTCGAAATAAAATGGATTAGTAAAGGTCTGACAGTCTCAGGACAGAGGTTAAAAACAATGCGTTAAATGCTAAGATCCCAGGGGAAAAACAAAAATTATACTGTAAGCAATACGAAAAATTACATAACAAGTTACTTGGAGTAGCAAAGAAGAAATACAATGGGAAAAAATAGCCTCCTCCTCAAATAAAACAAAAACAATGTGGAATATTATTAATAATGAATTGAAACCTAGGCAAGGACATGTTAACCTTTCCTTGAAAGTTGATGGTATCAAAACCGAAAATAGCTAGGAAATATCTAATAGTTTCAATGACTATTTCACAAACATCCCACTAAAATTGCAAAATCAACACAGAGCTACAAATATTAGTCCTGCACATATACCCCAAAGACCCAACACTTGGAATGCTAACACGCTGTTTTTCACACCTATCTCTGAAGAAGACATCATAAATGTAATTAAAAATTTCAAAAGTAATAGTTTCTGTGGAATATATGAGGTACCTATGACTGCTGAAAATAAGTGTTCTTGTTTAATAAAACTGCCTTTGACTTGCATTTTCAATGAATGTCTTGCCCAGGGAATTTTTCCTGACAGACTCAAATATGCAAAAGTAGTACCAATACATAAAAAAAAAAAGACAAGGTATTGATGGATAGCTATAGATGTATTGCTCTTCTTACGTCCTTTACAAAAATCTTAGAAAATTGATAGCAAATAAACTGATACAATTATTAATACGAAACAAGATTATTTCATTGCATCAGTATCGCTTTGTAGAGGGCAGATCTACAGAACAAGCTATTTAGAGCATAACTGAAAAAAATATTCACTTCCTTTGATAAAAGACAATTCCCAACAGGTACATTCACAGATTTTTCAAAAGCTTTTGACTGTGTGGACCACAATATTTTATTGCAAAAAATTTAAACAGTGGAGTAAGAGGTGCAACCAATACGTTTAAATCATATCTTGAAAACAGAAAACATATCACCTCCATAATATATTATGACAAAAATCACATTACAGATATTATGTCCAATACCAGAACTACCCGAGTAGAAGTGCCACAGGGATCAATACTGGAGCCAATTTTATTCTTAATATTTATTAATGATTTTACAGAACAAATAACCAACGGCTCATCTATAATGTTTGCGGATGACACAAACATTTTGGTAACTAGTTCAAATAACGCTGTAATTGAAGAAAATATAAAACAAACAGTGACTGAGATGTCCAGTTGATTCCAGTATAATAAATGAATACCTATTTAATGTAAACAAATATGTGCTCAAGAATTTCATGCAAAGAAATAAACATACAATGCAGGATGAAAGATGCACAAAAATAGAAGAAGATGGGTTACAGACAGTAAATAGTACTAAATTTCTAGGTCTCATTGTAGACAGTAATTTAACATGGAATGAGCAAGTTGATAGTGTCTGTAAAAAATTGAGTTCAATGTGTTTTGCGGTACATACCTTAAAAAATATTTGTAACAATAATACAATACTTGCATACTATTTCTCAAATAGCCAGTCCATAATCAATTATGGAATCATATTTTGGGGTAAATCGACAAAAAGGAAAAAGGCTTTTAGATTACAGAAGAAAATAGTGAGATTAATAAGTAATAAGGAAAAAGAAGCCATTGTAGGCCACTATTTCCAAATAACAAAATTCTCTCTCTTCCATGCATGCATATGTACCGTAGTATTCCTTTTTGACATGGAAAACATTAAAATAGTGATATACACCATTACTACACCAGACGAGCTAATCATCTTCACCTAGTCTCCTACAGAACCTCAAAATTTAAATCAAACCCATACTATTTTGGGGAAAAACTAATAACTTACCTTCCAAGTCATTTGAAGTAAATTAATAGTTTACAGAAATTAAAAAGAGCTGTTAAATTATACTTTTTAAATAAGGCCTTCTATTCCGTAGAAAAACTTACATAACGATAAATTTCTATAACGCAGAACAAGACTGGTTTAAGGAGACTTCATGTAATACCTTGTGTTTCAATCTCAATGTAGACTTTACATATCTGTACATGAATTGTAACACCTTGTACTGCAACCAAAGGTAGTCTCGACATGTTTGTAGAGCTGCTAGAATTAAGAAGTATGTAAATTATATTATTTAAATGTTATATATTTTTATGTTAAGGTAATTGTGTGCAAATATCCATATTGCACAACAAAAAATAATAATAATTGACAAGTCCTTTCCAAAGTGTATTGGCTGTATATGTTATGCATGAAAAAAAATGTACTTCGTGAAACAGCGAATACTCTAGCCGCTACACCACCACGGCCTCCATCATTTTAAGACGGGAGGAGTTGAGAGAGATTTGGTGGTTTGTAACCAAGGTATTGAGAGCTCATGAGGGTGAAATATGGCAGATATGGAGCAGCACTGAAATGCAAGGGTGGGGGAAAATGGGAAAACCTCGAGAAAACATGGCAGTCAGCAGCATCAATCAGAACAATTACTATATGTGAAAATCTGTGAGTACCTTCACAGTGAAACCAACATGGCTCACATTTGTTTGTCTAGTTTCTGCAGCGTGGTTTCGAGATATTGAGACTGAATAGTTTTTAATATATTCAGTAGAGAATTTCACACTGAAAATAATAATTGCACAAGTTGATAGGTAACAACAAAGAAATTTTGTCACAGGTGTGTCCGTGGACCACTTTGGCTGTGGTTAGTACATGTGCGCTTATTATCGATATCATTGCGGTGCATGCGTCTTCCACCCATTGTAGTTCAACAATGTATCCTAATCTAATTAGACTACCCAGAGTAACCTAAAATGCTGGCGAATAAGTTTTCATCCATTTTAAACCTAAGCATAGGGTGGTTCCTTTATCATCCCTGAAAGTGTATTTATATAAATAATATCCTATTTTAGTTTTCTCTCCCAATGTGAAATTTTTAACATGCTGGGCTGAATTGAAATTGTGGCTACTGACTGACTACAGCCTACGCTACAATCACAGTAGCATTCCCGTAACAAAATAAGAGTGGCGTTACCATGGAAGTATGAAAATGAACTGGCTGCAACCGCATTAAGAAAACTGTTACGCGACTAATGAGAAACGAGCACAAAAAAAAAGACAAACTGTACATGTATCGCGGATATATTCAAACAGTGTGTTGGCTAACCTGATATTTATTTTTATTAATCTACTTGTGATTAAGAAAGTTTTGCGAAAATCATGTTTTGGGATATTTAAAGTGTGGTATACATGTTAATAATTGCATTGACTATTTAAATAAACGGAAATCTGAATTGTACCGCAAAATTCATTTAATAACTATGTGCTTGTTATAAGCTTTCATTGCACTGACACTCGTGGTTAGAAATGTTGTCTCGTGATTGCCCGGCTTATAACTCGGCTTAGAAGAACTTAAAATATTCAATCCTCTTAACGCCGCTGCTGCGAGTAGGCCGCCATCTTACGCAATTATATTGTGTTGTAGCTGGTGCCATATACATGTGCAGATTAAATTTTTTATTGTTAATTCTTACAGTGATTGTAGCCGGGGATTACGCCCTTGGTACTTAATTGCACTTTTGGGGAAATATGTAACACAATTTTTGTAGATATAGGGAATAAAATTATCCATAAATGTATCCTGTACCTCCCCCCTTTTTTTTCTTCAGAAAAATTTCTAAAATTGATTGTCCAGTGCAGACAATTCAGTAAACATTTTAATTTCTGTGTTTTAATTATGTACCAAGGGTAAATTAATCCTCTCCAACATTGTAGATGCAAGAAACAAAATTGTACTCTAAAATAAGGGATAAATAAGTATGAAATTTTTCATAACAGAGAACTAATGTAATGTAAAGGGAGGGAATACCTAAAACGGAATTTGAATTCATTTACCAGAAACCATTTACTATATTGACATTAAATATATATAAAGGAGATGAATTCATATTGAAAACAAACCTCTGGAGTTATTGTCAGTGTTAGGAATTTAAATATAAATGACAGCAAATAATTATTTATTCGTGGCTCAGGAACAAGTGAACTTTGTCTTCCAGAAATTCAGCTAGGCTGCTGGTCGCCGTTTTGTTGCACACATTACTGATACGCAACCTGCTATACATTACACGACAACGGTAGAACGCTTGTTATACTTTATTTAATCATTCATTCAAAGAATAGTTTTCCACAAATCCTGATATCTAAAAACGTGCTTATTGCCGCACATAATCCGATACTGGTCTGCGGTACATACACTTGCGGTCGGTGGTTTTATGAGGAACTTATTTGATTGTACAACTAACACAAGCCAATAATGAACTAGTAAAACTTCCCACGTGAATTGTTATATAAATTTATTTATTCATCAGCTTCTTTGTTCAACGCGAAATGCTTCGAATGTAACCTTTCTCTCAACATCATTTTAATGTAAACACAATGTCTTGGGTGTCTGCAAGATGGCGACTAGAGTCCGTAGTAAAACCCCCTATCTCCAGCGGCTTCATTCACGTCACAACATGCTATCTCCTGTATACTCCTAACTCCATGTGTGTACTCTAGTGGTTTGGGACAGGCAAAGAGAAAAGTTTACTCGCAGGGTAACATTTTGGAACGCCGCCCTGTAACTAAACTTTAAGTTTTTTGTATGCTGCTACCTAGTGATGTGGATAGGAACTATGTGGACAATTGAAAGTTGAAACGTACGGAACATAAGCGCACAGTAAATGTACATTGAACGTAATAAATATACACGGAAAATGTTCAAATTCGTTGTGATATTACGTTGCATCATGCATCTTTTTTCCAAAACATTAGGAAGACCAAATTTTTAAAGGTATCTAACTTAAGTCAGAAAGATATTTTAGTGTAGTTATGGCAGTAAAAGGTTGGGTTTGGGTTCATGCTTTACATCTGTGTTTCACATAACGTTTTACAGAGTAATTATAACCTATTTTGGTTACTTGATTTATCCACTCTTATTCTTTTAAAAAAGAAATTAGTTTTTGAACTACTCGCAGACATCTTATTTGGTTTTGTGACAGTTTTATTCCTGTGCTTCATGACTAATATTACTATCGTAACTTAACCATTAATACACCGCACTCACGATGACGATGCTACTGTAGCAATGCTGCAGTATCACAACACCATACACACAGACGACGTGCAATTAGAAAACTTTATTGACTACCGACATCCGGAAAAATATCAATGTTACCAAACCAACCAATTTTACAAAATTTCCCCGATGATTCAAATTACCCCCAAAATAACTTTCTGAGATAAATTCCCCTCCAAAATTTGCAGATACTTTAATATTTATGACAATGGCATGCAAATCACACACTAATTCAATCTTCGACAGATGTGAATAAATTATGCAGTGTTTTAAGTTTCTTATCATTTAAAGTTCAACAATGCTAAGGTATCGTAGTGCTGTACTGTACCTTAGTGGCCTTGGCTTCTTACTATAAAGCCAGAAACAAAGACACGTAACATATAAAGAAAATAATCTAATTAACGTAAGACAATTACAATTGTTTAGGAACCATGATTAACAGTATTTTCACCTCTTTATTATAAATATTCAAGAAAGCCTCAAGCCCCTCCCCTCGAAAGTATTTTTTATCTAGCGAATGGTTTTTTACTGCATTGTTCTTTGCCTTATTCACCTCCCCCCTTATAAAGAAAATCATTCTGACGCCACTGAGCAATGTCATGTTGTTTGCAGGCTTCATCTAATTTATTTATTCCTGTGTCATATCTTTTCAGTCTTAAATTCAATTTTTAAATGGCCCACAATATTTATAGCATAGAAAATGCATTTCAGGCAAATTTAAATTGTTTAACCCCCAATTTATTATTCCTTAGGCATGATGTTCAGAATTCCAAAATGGTTGTGGAAATAAATTAAAATTTGCTAGATTTAGAATTCCTTTCAATTATTAATAACAGAATCAAAAATGTATTGTTTAACATATTCATTATGCTCACTTTTTCATTGTTGAAAGTGTTCTTTCCAGCATTTTCTTTGCCATGAATAATTAACAATATGTCGACCAATTTTATAACATCGCCCATCCAAACATATTCTTTTGGCAAAATATTGTATTTTTTATGGCTTCTCCAGATCTAGGATTTCTTGGAGAAATCATTATTTTGGGTGTGTTTGGCTCTGATCTTGATTCGCTTATATAATTTTCATAGATTGGTTTAGTTATATTGTTGTACTTCCATCTTTTCTTTCAGTTTACATCCATTTTTGGATTATATTCTTGGAGTGCATCATTATCTCTAATTATTTAAAATTATTATCTGTGTATTCATCTTAAAGATCTTTTTGGTTATTTTTGTTAACAAATTAGAAAGCCCTTTTGTTAATTTATATTCTATATTGTTAACAAAGAGTTATCACCATGAATAATTTCTTTTATGTCCCCAATGTAAAAATTATGCCCATCTCCTCGTAAACCACAATGTGTTTTAATAACATTAATTCTTTTTGAAATTTCTTTTCCGAGATTTATTGTAGAATCAGATGCGTCACGCCTCAAATTTTTTATGGATACAGTTCTATTTTACTCTTCCCTTTCATATGATGTTTCTTCTGGAATTGGTAGATAAGCTAAATTTTTTGCTGCTACTGGAACTAGTGTTGTTATTAAATTTTTATTTTCTTCACTTAGGGCCTACTTGTTCTACTTTTTGGCCAATATTTCTTAAATCGTGAATTCATGACTCCTGTTACATTTGTATTTCTCTATGAGTAATTTAACTCGAGAAACTGCCTTTGATGAATATTTCATTTATATATATATTTTTTTCTTATAAATGAGTTATAAAATTATTGAGAGTTTTGAAAGACAAACTTTTCCTCCAAATGATCAAACTAGGGGGAGTTTAAATTTTACAATAATAGAATTTCATTTGATATTCCTATAGGGGACGGATTCTCTTTAACGAATAATGCTTATGTTTTTGAGCAGTTTAGGTTACTAAAGAGAGATAAAGAAGAAGATGAGGCAAAATATGCAAAATTTGATAATATTGATGTTTGTGCTAACATTTTTCCTTTCAATTTCTCTAGAGTAGAAATCTCAATATATAATTATATAATTGAAGATGTTGATAATCCAGGTATGAGTTCAACAATTATGAATAATTTGTTAAGATCCCCAAGAGAACAAAATTATTTTGAATTTTCTGGTGTTGATAGTAAATATCGAGTAAAATCTGTTTATAGTGATAAAACCAATTAAATAACCTATCCACTGAGATATCTGTTTGAATTTATTCGTGATATCAATGAAGTTTACTGGAAAGGTGATTATAAAAATACCGTTATTCGAAATTCATTTGATAACAATTGTTTTTTGGTTTATGGAACTAAGAACGCAGATAGTGCAGTTCAGAAGCGGTATGCTGATCCAGGTAAAATTGTTATTCAGAAATGAAAAATTATGTGGCGTATTGCCAAATATGAATCGAACACATAAATTGCAATTAAAGAAAAAATATATATAAACGCCTAAAAATACCTAATAGTTTAAAAATATTGGTAATTTTTAAAAAAAGAAGTTCCCGTTGGATCAACTGTTTTCAATTTTGATATAAAAGATGAGATTAATAATTTGCAATATGATATGCCTGATTTTGTAATTGCACTATTTCAACCTAATAGAAATATCGTGTTTAACAGTATGTACACGCTTCTATGCTTGTCCCTGTAACGTAAGAAATATTTATGTTTAAAACGGAAGACATTTAATTTTTCCAACATAAAATTGGAATATAGATATTTTAAATCGTCTTTGTGAGAAAATGTTTCTTGCTTATAATGATTTATAAATTCATAATCAAAACTAGATACTTTATATAGGAATAATGAACTCTATTATATACCAACTATAAACTCTCTAGGTGACATTAATTATTATTCATTTTGTGGACGAAGACGATATCATGTTATTGATTGTTTGATTAGAAAAACCACTGTAATTGAAAAAGAAAAAGAAAAAGAAAAATTAGTCTAAATTTTGATACAGCTTTAGATGCAGGAACAATTTTAATGTAATTCTAATTAGCCAAAGGCATCTAATATATGATTATCTGAAAGAAAGAATTAATGAAGATATATTTTTTTAAAATTAATAAAGGGAGGATGTAAACGATTTTACGGAAACGAAATGTTTTGACAGAATAATACAAATTTTTATGTAAAGTCAAATTGTTTAATTGGATAAAATATCCTTTTCATAATTGTAAATACATTTTTTCTTTGTAAATAAAAATGGCTTTGCTTGGTTTACCATGCGGTATGACTAACATTTTAAAAGGGGGTTATAAATCAACATTTCCAGCGTATACATAAATATGAAGTCTCCCGAACTCCTAAGTATAGTTTTCAAATTCTATCGAAATTTACAAAAATTACAATGAATGAATTTGGTTAGTGTTAGCGATGAAGATGAACTTCGAGAGATTGGTGACAAATTTTAACATAGAGAAGTCTTTTTAAAAAATTAGTAGAGGTTCTAATATAATCTATAAAGAATAATAATAAAATATTTGATTTGATTTTAGTTTAATTTGAATAATTTTAACTTAAATTGTCTTCACTTTTTTGCTTTGATTTAGCTTGCATTTTTTTTGTCTTAATTTGTTTGATTTGCTGCTTAAGCGACTGAATTTGTTAAATTTTTTGTGAGACGTATTACGTTCACCATTTGTGTGCCAATGAAAAAATTTGACTTGAAATAACTATGTTTTTGGAGGTTCTTTTTTAAACCCATATTTGGAGGGTTTTTTAAAACCTATTTTGGAGGGTTTCGGTCATTTTTGAGGCTACCTTGAGGTGGTTTTGAGGCTGCTTTTGGTTCGAAATTGGAGGGAAAACGTTTGAAATATTTGAAAAAACATAGTACATTAAAAAAAAAAAAAGTTAAATCATAGCACTTAGGACCTAAATTGGATTGTCCTCAAGGTACCCATATACTACTACTAGCCCTACTGTTCTGTATTTATGTGTAAGAGGACAACATTTAAGTACGATTAGCTCATCACCTTAACACTGTCCCTGGGCCTATTTCATTAAGGTGACCGAAAGAGCAACATTAGTTTGTGGATCATATTGTAGACACTGGGAAAAAAAAATTGAAATATACATACGTCACATCGAAGATAATGATGCTTACTACCCAACTTTGAAAAAAAAAAATGTTTTGCCCAAGTTTCATCCTGTATTTACCGTATTTACTAATTGGTAAAATTATGACTAGCCACGGCTCTCTTCAGAAGATTAATTCTAATACCACCTAATAGATTTTGAAATAAGCGCTGTAGAGTACAACAATGCCGATTCCAATGTGGAATATTTTGCCTGCTCTGCACTGAGCGAATACTCTGTCGGACTTTTATAAAGTGCGACTTGCTCATCATTGTTGACATGTTTGAGAACTTTAGAAATTTGCACATATAAACCCGATTGTAACGCAACTGTCGCTACTATGGCAGTGTACCAAGGTTTTTAATTGATGTTCATGTCAAACATGAAACATGTTCAAGATTGTGCGAGATTGGGATTGTGGGGTTCATCAGGGGCCCTCCATACCCAGGTGCGATGTATCCATAACGAAGCGGCACTCATCACTAAACACCATAACATTGCCAAATTTATGGCGTTCCACATGGCTCTGACATGTCGCCCTTAGCTCTGCAACAGCGATAGCTCCTACCGCTGTTGCAGAGCTAAGGGCAGAACACGTAATGGGTGCTGAGATCGCAGATTCGTCTCCGCAAGGCATCGGAAAATGGTTAGTGGTCACACATGACAGCCAGCACAGGTCAGTTTTATGGACCAGGTCAACATAGGATCTATCCGTGCATGGCACACTATCCATCGATCCTCTCCTCTCGACTGGTATTCTACCTCGTCCTTCCTGGGTCAGTCCTGCTTTTGTAGGAACCTTCATATATCCACTGCTCCCAAGAGCAACAGATAGTATGATCTGAAATATCCACATGGTTGTCTATACGGCGATACGACGACTGTAGGTTTTTTTTCCGCCCGGTTATGAGTACTCTCTCGAAGTTCGTCATTTGCGTTAAGTGACGTCTTTGTTGTCTTCTGGTATTCCTCTTTACTCTGAACGCTTGCTTGGTATCGTTTGGTGTTTCTCACGTTAATGCTGTTTTCAATACACTGCTGGTCGGTGATTGCAGTGCCACTGCTGGGTGTTCGGTCCAATGTAAACCCACTAACTTGCAAATACTCCCGCTATTATATCGTTTAGTGGTTGTCGCATGGTTTCTTTGTGGTTTGGTGTTTCTCACGTTAATGCTGTTTTCATTACACTGCTGGTAGGTGATTGTAGTGCCACTGCCGGTGTGTTCGGTCCAATGTAAACCCACTAACTTGCAAATACTCCCGCTATTATATCGTTTAGTGGTTGTCGCATGGTTTCTTTGTGGTGGGTGTTTTTTTTTTTTTTTTCAATTTACAGCAGTAAATGTCTATTTCAGATCCTACCGCAACTCAATCATTAGACTAAAATTCAAGCAATTTAAAGCTAAATTGAAGCAAATTTATAATTTCCTGTGAAATCTTTCAAAGCGCAAATCAAAATCAATCAAATTTAAGGCCAAGATAAAAATCAATTTTCAACTTGCACTCTTTGTGTGGGGTTCTCTAAAGCATTATTTGCAAGCTAAATCATTATATTTTTGATGAAATTCCAAGAATATTCATAACTTTCTTGTGCGTTTTTTTATTAATTGATTTGGCTTCCAAATTTAGAGTAAATTGGGCCTTTTTGACCTAAATTTTGCCTCCATCACTCCCGAGAAAGGCACTGTTCAAAGAGTGAACGAAGCATGTTTTTTTTTTTAATGTGCTTGATTTAGATTGCAGATTGGATAAAATTAGCTTTATTTTAGAGTAAAATTTGCAGTAAATTTGAAAGAATAAATTGTGTCTCCAGAAGATCTTGGAAAATTTACTTGAAAGTGAGAAAATTGCTTGAATTTTAGCCTTATTTCTGAGTTGCGCTAGGATCTGCAATAGACATGTACTAACAACCATGCAGTTTCAGTACTTTGGTACAAATAATATCTTTGGATGGGCAGAATTTCTACCATTGCGAACCCACATTTCAAATTGGTCGACATGAACATCGGCAACATAACACTAACAAAGGGATGATGAGCCCTATTTCATAAGTTGGCAGCGAGTAATTCACATTCCTTCAAGAAAGTAACTTCTTGTTTGTAGCTTTAAATTGTGACATAAGACAAAAATATGTACCTTGTTCATTACATATAATTTAAAGAAGTTTGTAAATTTGTACTTCAAAATTAGAAGAAAATTAAATACATATTACGATTTGAATAGTGACCCGTGCTCTTAAGTGACGTCATGTTGAATATCCAGGTATCTCATCTTACCACTAATGATGTTTAAAAAGAATTTTTAAAGCGACCAACAAATGCATTTTTGCTAGACTTTATAAACACGAAATTAAATAGCTAACATTCCGTTGGTATTTACTGGAAAATAAATTTGGTTCTCGACCATAATTTCTTGGACCAAAATAATTATTACGAATTTCAGCCCTTCATTAATTTTCACCATTAGAGGGCATCATTCAACAAGCTTATTTGGTTTTCTCCCCACCGCAAGATCTCGTGGCCTTTCTCTATCCAATCTTTGTGGCTGACTGGATGATTGTGATATAATGCAAATGTCAAATCGGCTTCATTAGAACACATAAAAACATTTATATTAGTGATCTTTGTGTAATTATGTAGTTCAGAAAACTACAGAAGTGTAGTGCTAGTGCCTAATAATGTGAACCAGCAAGATTATAATTATTCCACTGTTTTCTTCCTCCTAAGGCACAAAAACTGATTTTCGAAACATACTATTACCAAATCTTGCCTTTAATGAATATTGACTTTCGAATTCCATCTGCACACTGGGTTTCAGTACTCGAACCACGTGAGGACCCTTGGTTTTACCATTGCTGCCCTAACCTCCGGTGACTGAATGTTGTCTTCAATTAATATTTTGTCTCAGCACATTACATTCGCGATTTACTTGTCGGGAATAAGTCAGCAATGTTGAAACTTAACTCACCATGCATTGGTGTGTGCACGCATCCCTCTACTTAGCCCGTTTGTCCGGCCGAACGCTCTAAATACACCGCAGCCAACACCCGCACTCTACGGGAGTACGTCAGTGCACCAGTGTGTGTGTGGTGCATGTCATGTGTGCGACGAGTGTAAGCAGATCAGGGTAAGCTAGAGGAACCCTAGTGCAGCGCCACGAACGACGTGTCTGGCCAAGCAGCCACGAACTCCGCGGTGCGGAGTAATATGTAAAGACACAAAAAGGGCATAAAGAATTATGAAAATCTTTGTGGCGCACGCCCCGCGAGAGGTAATTACGTGTGTGTGAAAGACGCCCAAAGCACAACCGTTTTTCAGGGTACAAAGCCTTTCGAGTGTCTTCCATAAATTATTGGTTGTTTTCATTTCACATGTGTTATGTCCATTTCGTGCCACCATCATTTTGCAAGTGTCTGTATGTGTTCTATTGATGTTTTTAGTTTTATATTCTGTTAATTAGCAAGTTAAGAGCGGGTATGAGATATCGTGTGCGAAGTGTGTCACAATGTAGACACACGTGGACCGCCAGCCCCTCATCACCGCCTCGCGCGCCATGTTGGGAAGACAGCGTCAAGCATCGAGAGGGGTCGATTGCATCTCGCGTTTTCCCGCGCCCGGGCGGCAATCAACTTTATTTCACCAGCCATGTAGATCAGTAACAGTGCAAAATTTATCGAAACCGTCTTTGCATCGCCACCTGGAACACTACCACGCGCCTTCCCCTGTGCTAGCTAGCATCGCATGGGGAAGTTTAAACCGCACTTAAATATTTCATGGCTGCAGACCCCTTTGCGCAGAGTAACCGTCGCCGGCAGGTTGAGCCGGCAACCATTGTAAAGTTACTTGGTCAGGAAGCACGTAAAGTGTACCGAATTTATTCAACAGTGAACTGAACCATGTGAGTAGTAGGGATTTCGGGGAAACCAAAGAAGACGGGATTCGGGAGTCATTCGGTAGCTCGGCCTTGGCCTAAAATTTCTCCCCTTCCCCCCCCCCCAAAAACCGTTCATTTTGGCACAAAATCGTAAGTTTTAGCACACAAATTCATTAAAATTTCCCTTTCTTTATTACAAATTTCCCGTTTTTCCTTAAAAATTTCCCGATGTTCCCTTAAAAAGGAAGAAGCCGCATAAAATCCACAAAAATGCAAAACTAGTTACTTTTAAGATTTTGGATGGCTTCATTAACGCTTCTAGACCAAAACAATGCGGCATATGAATAGCTGATAAATTAAATAATTTTAATAAATTATGTTTTAAAAATAAAATAAATTTATTTTATTAAAAAATTTGAAGGCATAAATATTAAGTGTTATAAATCACAGGACTCGTCTTTTCAAGACGCATACGATTGCAATATCATAATAAAATTATTTTAGCAAAATTATTTTTTTTTAAATTTAAATATATTATTAAAATTAAAAAAATTAAACACGATAGTATTACATGTTGTATATACCCGGAATCATCTTCTACACATACGATTGTGATGTCATACTTTGTTTTTTTCACGCTCTATCATTCCATGCTGTCTCTCTCTTTTCTCTTTATTTTCTATTTCATTCTCTCATCCTTTCTCCTTCACTCTTGCCTCCCTCATTCAATATCTTTCTCTAATTGCATCCCTTTCTCCCTCTCTTTCATTTCTCTTTCTTTCTCTCATTCCATCTCTGATCGCTCTTTCATTCTTCCCTCTTGCCTCTCTTTCTCTATTATGCTTCTCTCTTGTCTCTCTATTAGACCATAGGTTTTCTCGGAGTCTTCTCATTTTTTGTTGTTTCGTTTCTCTCTTCCCTTTCTCTCTTGTGGCTTACATTTGCTTTTTCACTTTCTCCCACATTCGTTCAGCCAATTACTCACACTTGTACGATTAGTCACATTTACTCCACTGATAACTTATACATGTTTGACCCCACCATCTACTTAGTTCCTTCAGTGCCTGCTAGAGTCTGCTAATCATAAGTGAGTATATTTATTTACGAATTTAAAGATGTAATTTTCCATACAGGATAAGGCATACAGAACTATCGTAAAGTACATTATAGGCAGGACTTTGTAAACATATTCGATTTTCCATACTTTATATTTTGAAAAACCATATTTTGTCTTAATATCTTACTTTATTTGATACGATTTTACTTTTGTACAGAAATTAAGTCGACTAGCCTTGTAGCCTGATATGCACGCATGAGCCGACAGGTCCGTCCGGGCAGACGCCCCTGCTGCGGCCCACCAAGAGTGACGTCATCATCATGCACGAGCAATTATATCAACAGACTTCGTGTGGGGAAGGGACAACTGCTTGCGAGCTTAAGCGATCGCAAGGTACTGGGCTAACCGGCCTTGTACACAATAATCTAGGAATCAATGCATTCATAAAAAGTAGAATTATTTAATCTAATTTTATTTATCATTTGAATAATGCCGAAATAATATTCTTTAAAAATGATGTAAAATGTATTAAAAAAATTTTTTTTAAGTGAATTCCGTTCAAATAGCTTAAAATTAAAATAGGTAAATTTTACACTTTCCCGTGACAGCTGGTAACATTTTAAAAAAGGAAAAATTTTCTTCCTCGGATGGGATTCGAACTCACAACTATTCGATTAGAAGTCCGACATGCTAACCATATGTCAACCACAAACTATCATCGAGTTAAGTGCTTAAAACTTGTATATTAGTGTAAAATGTAGAAGCTACAAGACCTCGTACAATTACAGAAATATTGTTAAGTAACTGACCCGTGCGACTTCGTTCGTTTGCATGATTTTTTTTTAAGTTATTAAAATAAAGACCAACGTAGTTTCATTAACGTTTTATGTATAAAACAATAATATTTATTTTTCAGGTTTAATGGAGTCATCATAAAATACACCTTGCCATCGCTTCACACATTTTTTATATTATCATGATATTTAGGACTTTGAATTGACCTAGTCACATTTTTATTAGATTCTCTAGTCACTGAGCAACTGCGGTCTCCTTTTTGGGTGATATAACCACTGATATACTGCGGCCCCATAATTGAGTGCTGTAGCCCCTGACCAGCTGCAGCCCCTCTATTCGGTTCTCTAGCCACTGAACTACTGCGGCCCCACAATTGGTTTCTCTAGACACTGAGTTTCTGCAGTTCCACTATTGGGTTCTCTACCCACTGAATTACTGCGGCCCCACTATTGAGTGCTCTAGCCCCTGACTAACTTCGGCCCCACTATTGGGTTCTCTACCCACTGTGCTTCTGCTGTCCCACTATTGGGTGCTCTAGCCCCTACCAGCTGCGGCCCCACTTGATATATATATCTATCCACTGGGTCACTGTGGCTCCACTTGGAATAACTTTTGCCACTGGACCACTACAGCTATTTTGGAAGGAAAGATTTACAGTCCATAGACAAAAAGGAATGGAGAAATGACGAAATCTTTTAAATGCTGTTTTTATGCAGTAATCCCAAGAAAAGCTTAATCAAGTACCTATTTACATCCCTGAACATAATTTTTTCCGGAATAGTTTGAGATATCTCGATGAAACAAAGAATAAGTTGGTCCTGGGGTTATTATATATATACTGTGTAAATTTAATGTCAATATGTTAAGTGGTTATTGAGTTAAATCCGTTCGGGCAGATAAAACGGACAGTCAGAGAGACACGAAAAAAATTAATATTAGATATGGCTTTCTGATCAATTATATTATACGAAAAAATAATTAAAATTGAAAATATTGAAAATCACAGACATACACTTGTATTTTATTCAGTAGTATATATGAGTTTTATATTTTTTCAACCAGTTTATATATGGTTCATAGTAACTTAGAGCAGTTTATTATTATTTTCTTAAAAATTTTTACTAAAATAATTATATAGCAAGTTGGGCTGTAAGTAAGTGAATATGTACAGTCATTTAGGTATGCAAATATAAATGTGAATTCTTAGGAGGCTGGCAGTCTCGCGAAATTTTAAGTTTGCATGTAACATTTCTAACCCCGGGAATGTATTTGTTTAAGACATTTATATGCATAGAGGCAAGATAGATTTTATTTATTTTTTTTTGCTTTTTTCAACATCTGTTTATAACACACTGGTTACTATATAGGATCAAATAAGAGAATAAACACTGTATTTATTTCGTTTTGTAATATTTATTTAATTTTTTTAAGTTGCACTGAATTTTTATGTAGAGTACAGCAAAAATTTTTCTTGGCTATTTTATGTAGGCATAATTATCCTACTTAGATTTTGATTCAATGTATACGTGAATAAATCAAGCACCATAATATTATATATATATATATATATCATGAAGGTCGACCATAGCTTCATATTCGACGAAGCTGAAGACGACGAACCATGTATTCAGCCATCCTCAGATGTCTGGTATGATATGTGGCTGGTGTCTGATGGTATGACAAACATGTTGCACTTGTGGTGAGAATATCTTAGTCCGATGACGGTTAGTATAATCAACTAGTTTATTTATGGGTGGTATGACATTTGTCTGGTGTTTGGTGGTATGACAAAACATGTTGGACTTGTGATTTTTGAAAGGTCAGTGTGGGCTGCGGAATGCTTGACTTCTATTAAGAGGTATGAGTATATTTCGTCTGGTGATGGTTAGTAGAGCAGATGGTATGGATGTTAGGTTATGGGTTTGTCTGGACTGCAAAATTTGCTTCGATCACTTGGGTTAACATAGATGATATCTAAAAGATATGTTTTTTCCCAGTATATTTATCTTGTGATTGTTGGTATATGTCAAATAGTGTGGAAAGTATGTGTGTGTGTGTTGGCGAGTCCTGTAATTCTAATACATGGTATGGGCTGGTCAGTATATTTTTACCTTGTGTCAGTTGACATTAGGGATGGTATGAGAAGGAGTTGTTTGTGTCACTGGTATGACCTTTATGTTTGCTTTGTATGGTTTGTGTGGACGAATGGTTGATGCATGCTAGATTTATAGTGGGTGGTATGGTTGGTAGTTATAAGAGGTGTTGGTATGTAGAACAAGTGGAATGGGTGTTAGGTTATGGGCTGCTCAGCTGTATAGTTGCTTGATACACCTGAGTTATGATGGGTATCGTGCTTGGTGTATTGGGTGGTGCGGTTGATTAGTTTGACTGAATTGTTTTTTGGTTAAAGGAGATGGTATGCTGGTTTGCCTGGTATGACTTGGGATAAAATCGATGGTTGCTTGTTATGGTGACTAGTATATATTTTCGCTGGTATCGACCAGTAGAGCAGAAATTATAAGCACTAAGTAAATTTTTCGTAACTCAGTGTGGACTGAATGGTTGAGGTATGCTTGAGTTATAGGAAGAGGTATGAACGTTGAGTATATTTCATCTGGTGCTGGTTGGCAGAGCAGATAGCATGCATGAGATACAGTGGTTGGTATGGTTTGTTTATATGTGTAACTCGTGAAGTTAAATGGGCTGAAATGGTAGTGAATATAGTTGACTGTTATGATTCATCTGTAATTCTGAGGTATAGTGGTGAATATTACATGTATTGTTAATAGCATGACTGAGGTGTGCTTATGTTACAGTGAATAACATGGTTTCGGCTGTATATTTTTTGGTTGGTATGGTTATCTGCTATGGTGTTTAGTTTATATATTCAGATGGCATATTATGTTGGTATGCTGGAGGGCTGTCACCTTGTATGCTATGGTTGGTGTCTAATGCAATGATGACATGACAGTCATGCTAGAGTAATGATTTAAGGTATATTTTTCTCAATTGTTTGTCATTATTGTTTGTTTTTTGTAGTATTGGAAGGTGGGTAGGTAAGGGTAGGGTGCTGGGATGAGTGTGAGGTTAACGTAATATGTTTTTAGATTTTTAAAAAATTATTTTGTTATTTTTTTTAGGGATTATTTTTAGAAGATTTTGTAATTTTTGTAAATTTTTGTGTGATTTTAAGAATAATTTTTAAATAATAAGTTTTAGGGAAATTTTTTAAGGAAAAAAACTGCATTTTTAGGATAAAATGCTTGATTTCAAGGTAATAATTACCAATTTTTAGGGAAGAAAGGGAAATATTTCAGTATTTTAAGTTGATGGTAGGAGGGAGTTTATTTTGATGGAATAACTTTGTCTCTGAATGTGACGTGCCTGTATGGCTGATAAACATGAGGGCAGGAGGTATGATGATAGGTGTGATGGTTAGTATAGAAGGTAGAAATGAATGGCTTGAACATTATGTAGATCAGACTGATAATAATATGAATTGTTTGTAGACTTAGCATTGGTAAAGGTGCTTTTAGAATGTTTATACTGTATGACCTCTCCGAATGGTTTTCATAAGTAGCTTGTTTTGGTTATTTTTTTTTAAATATCTGACTTGTATCTTTTTGACTGGAATGGTCTCTTGGAATGGTTGAAATGGATGGTGCAACATGATGGTATGTCTGCTGGAGTGGGCTGCCTGTATGTTTGGTTTATTTATAGCTGGTACATCTTAATGATATATCCTATCGGTATGACATGGTTGTACAGTTAGTTTCTTCTATGGTTGGTATAGTCATTATGTTGATTGGTATGGCCTGGTCCATGTTCGGTTGTTTTGGCAGTATGACATAAGTGTGGCTTCATTGGTGTAGGGAGAATGGTTTAATGGCGTGATTAGTTTCTAAGAGCGAAATGGTTGATGGGATGGTTAGTTATTATGCGAGGGGCAGAATGCTTAGTTTGTATGGTTGGTTAGAATGATTTGATGGTATTTTTGGGAATTAGGAATGTATGAGTGTCATAGTTGGTTAAACAAATGGTATTTATCTAATGACAGCGTGGTTGGAACTTACGATTGGAATATTTGTTTGGCTAGGCTGGTGATATGGCTTGTTTATATGTGTAACTGGTAATGTTAGATGAGGTGAAATGGTAATCAATGTAGTTAACTGTTATGATTGATCAGTAAGTCTTATGGGGGGGGGGGAGGGGGGTTGCCAAGGTTGATACGGCTAATATCATGACTGAGGTATGCTTGGTTTAGAGCGAATTATGTGGTTTGGACTGTATGTTTTGGTTAGTATGGCTATCTGCTGTAGCGTTTCGTTAATATATTCAGGTGGTATAGTTTGTTGGTATGCTGGGTTGTATTGCTTTCGACATGGCATGACTGTGACAAACTAATCCCATGGTAAAATTTATTATATATCTGTTATATAATATATATCTGTATTCAGGAGGTATGTTATCTGGTAGGTTTCAAAAGAGATGTTATTAGTATGGATCGCTGGCATAATTAACTGGTTTGTTAGTTGACACATTGATTTATATTAATCTCTGGTATACTGGAGGGTTGTCACCTAGTATGTTTTGGTTAATGGTGTTTATGGACGGCATAGGGGTGGTATGAAATGAGTAGTTGTTATGTTGCAAATATAATGTGATCTTTACATGACTGAAGTATGCTGGGGTTATGGTTGGTAAAGGCTGTTCAAGATAAAATGAGCACTTTTGAAATGAACCTCAGAAAAATGTCACTGCCTCTGAAAGCATATATTTTAATGGACGCACTGAGTGACATTTACCCAGTAAAGTTGGTAACGATGGATTAAAAATAGTTCAATATATTGGCGTTGAATAAATGTGGTAGGTATCCATTTGTGATAATTAAATTAATTCTTTCGCTTTGTGTTTTTTTAGCGCATCGAATTTGTGAAAATTGGCTGATTTGTATAATATTTACTTTCCTAAAAATTTCACAGTTTTACTGCGCCGGCGCATAAGGCGGAATAACACATAACATGCATACAAGTAGATCTTAAGCAGGGCTTTCAAAAGTGCTCATTTTACCGTGGACAGACTATATATTACCCAGTACTCCTCATCTGTAAGGTAACTCATATTTTGTTTGGTATGTCTGAGGTGTGATGGTCAGTATTTTTTGTTGGTATGGATGCTTGATAGAGTGGTTTATATTAATGTGTAGTGTGATATTTTGCTAGTGTCTGATGGTAATGATACTTTGACAGACATCTTGGAGTTACGGTTTTTGGTACATTTTTAGTGTGTGTGGGTTGATGTATGCTTGAATTCTGATCAGACGTATGTGTACATTTAGTCTGGTGTTGGTTGATATAGGAGATATTCTGCAAAAATGTGGTAATATATATGTATTCGAATAAAAACAAAAAAATAATGTAAATCATCTCTTAATCAGATATTAACTCAGTTTAAAGCAAATTTTTGCAAGTGCATGTTGTAGGAGGTATATAGTACTCATTCTAAATGGCCAACGATAGCTGCTAACAAATCACCATTGCCCTGTGAGGGAATAAGTTCTTATTAATGTGAAAATATATTTCGTCCTTACGTTATCTTCGCTCAGATTGAGCTCATTGTCACACTTTAAGCTTACTACTGTCAGACCTGCTGCTCACAAGACTGATTACACAGGCCAATGCTGAAAAAACTTTTTGAATGAATTTGCCTTATTATTATGGTTTTTTGTGTGCTGAACCCGAATATGACCACAATAAAATTATAAGTAAAAACATTTTAAAGGCAACCTTTTATTATATAGTGTAATAAAAAGAAACCAGTAATAATATTAATCATTAACAGTCACTTATCATGAATTTTACTCTGAAACAAGTATTGGTTGCAGTCTGGTTATCTAGGAAATGTTTTTTTCTCAATTGAAAGGGATTGTAGTGATATCAAGTATAGTTGACAAAGCAGTGTCTAATGATTATATTTAGATTCATTAAAACATTAAAATAAAAGTGTGGTGTGAGAATTTATCCGTTGATGTAATGTGGCAATGTTGTACTGATGGCAAGAACAGTCTGTTACCCACTTATTCAACTTCACAGGCATATGATCTGGTTATATATATGTATATAAAACCAGACCATATGTATATAGTACACTATATAATAAAACGTTGTCTTAAAAATTTTTTTACTTATAATTTTAGTTTTTCCTTTTTAATCGTAAATAATTACTTGATTCCCCATTCTGTTTATTTCCATAAGGGCTTCAGTATTGCAGTACTTTTTGCCACTTAATTTTGCACAATCTAACTCTTCGATTTTAAGACCGCCCAAAGACCTTACCCTACTGAGAGCAATAGGCTTGGCCAGCAGTTTTGGCCCCAGATAGATCACAGCATAGTCCACAGTACTACCCTGCACCTTGTGAATGGGAGACGCCCAAGACAGTACCATCGGCAACATCCTACGTTCAGCAGTTCCATAGCTAAACTTGCCTGGAAATTGTACTGCCACGATTTGCTCGGTCTTGTAAATTCCCATAAAAACTTGTGTCATCTTCGTATTCTACTGAAAATGAGTGGTAGTACATTCTGAAATTGTTTTTGATGACATCAAAATTACGCACTTCAGATAAACTGCTTTGTTCTATAGGGTGCGCTAATGGGTTATTCACTCATAAGGATCCAACTGTCCCATGAAAAGCGACATCCTCTAACATGATCTCATTTAAAGTATTCGCAGACCACTGACTAAGAGGGATAACGGTGGCTTTTGCAATATTTTCGAGGACTATTGCGCAGCTTTGAATACCTGCATATCTCGATGTGAAAATATTCGGAGTCGCTTGATGCCACAAAGTTCGAAGAATTCTGTTGTTTTCGCTGATTGGAGTGTAAAAAATCACATTTTCCTGTGTCATTTTTTCCTGACCTCCAATCTCCTCTGATTGTACATCTGAGTTATCAGAATTGTCAGCGTGATTATTATTCACAAGTCGAACCAAATTTTGTGGATTAATTTGTACGCCACCATTGATTACTACATCTTTGTACACTGAATTATTAGTGATAAGCAAACATAAGGCGTTATAAAATTGTAGACGTGAAATCGATAATTCTCGTGATACATTCAAGTTTTTTAGGTGTTCAGTAACAATTGTCATGCCAATACTATCAACAAACCTCGGTAGCGTGTTGGTCAGTTTTTCAGTTACTTCAAATATATCCACAGCAAACAAAACTACCTGCCCACGAAATCCATATTGTCCGAATAGTCCATCAAAATTTAATAATCTTAACAAAAGGTAATATCCTAGACAGAATGCGTTGTTCAGGCTATGTTAATGTTGCAATCACCTCAGGTATTGCACCAGGGTCCAAGCTATTCCAGTATGCCTTTGTCGGCGGAGCTGTTTTGTTACTAGTGACATGGCTATTGCAGCGATGGCAAAGAGTTAATGTTATTTTTTGTGCCAGTTCATCTGGCAAGTATGGTACAGCGATTAAATTAACTCTATAATTCGTAATTTGGTTAGGGTAGTATCTTTTAGTGCAAATTTCGCAATATTTATCACGAAATATGTTAACTGTTTTTCAAAATGATCGGTGTCAGCGTTTAGCGTTGTTCTTGTAAATTACATATGTTGCCGAGCGCTAGTTAAACGAGCATCACGTTGCTCCGGCGTGACATTACATCTTAATTGGGACATATGTTAGCAAGCATTATTGCTCATTCTGTACCCTGTTGAACTGTCAATATTATTTTTTGCGTTCATATAGTTTTCTAGCCTCTGACGTTTTTATTCAATTTTCTTCATTAGCGAGTTTATGCTGACATGTTAACTTCACCTTCTCTAAACGTCTTTTTCGTTGTATTGCAGTTTCTTTTATTTTGTTGTTATACGTGTTCATTGGTGTACCCACGAGTACCGAAGATATAAACTGTCTACCCGCCTAGTCAAATGATCCCAAACTCGAAGATTCCAAGTTTAATTTTGATGAAGTTCCTATGGCCACCTTCCAAATCCATCATCAGGCCTTACTGACCATCTGCCTCCAAAGGTCTCATCAAGAGTAATCAAATGAACCCAAATTCGAGTCAATATTATACACCGTTGAGGAGTTCCCAAGTGAGGGGATGATGCTGGCTGCAGCACCAGGTCGCTGTCATCATATTATTGCATTGTCAGCGGGTTTCTATATGTGTATCAAGTTTTAACTCTATTGAATACCTAGAAGTGGGTCAAACTCGCTTTCAAGTTTTCACCCGAACGAAAGTACAAATAAATTAACAAGGCAACGCAGTACCAGGTCGCCGTTGCCATATTATTGCATTGTCATCGGGTTTCTATACGTATACCAAGTTTCAGCTTGATTGAATACCTAGAAATGGGTTAAAACTAACTTGCAAGGTTAACCCTAACATACAAATAAACTAACAAGTCAAGTTAAATAAAAGCTTGTAAGAAAAGCCATACCATCCACAATTTTTTCACATTTCAACACTCAGTTATTAAATAAGAGAATTATTTTAAGAATTCAACTATATTTTTAAAATATTTAAAATGGTAAACACGGGTAAACTTATTGAACGAATTTATCTTATTCTTGTGGTTTATAGTGCGCTGAATCCAAATATTAGAATAAAAATCATGTATCACTCACCATTATTTCACATTTCAACACTCACTATTTAAATAAATGAAATTTTTATCGAATTCTACAGTATTTGGTATACTATTTACAATGGTGAAAAATGGTAATATTTTTTAGTGAATATGCTTTATTATTGCTGTTATTATTGCGCTGAATCCGAATATGACAAAATAAAAGCCATATCACACACCATTTTTTTTTTTTTTTCACTTTTTAGCACTCAAGATTTAAATTAATTACATTTTTAGTTAATTCTATGGTATTATATACATATATATGTAAGTTAAATTGTAAACATGGTTTTAAAAACACTTCGCAGTGGTAGCACTGGTCACATTGATGTAGTGTCCAGCTATAGTGTACAGCTTTTTGTTTCGATAGTGTCAACCTAAAATCACTTTCTAACCTTTCACTGCATGTGTTTAGTACAATGGCTAGTCGTGATTGTAAAAACCTTCCTGTCAGTTTTTGTTATATTTGTGGTGAGTTTGTAAATAAAAAACATAAAAGGAACATTACAGATTTCGTTAAAAAAGCGTGTTTCTCATACTTTGGAACTAAACTTGGTGATCAGGATAAGTCTTGGGTGCCACATAAGGTGTGCTATGTATTAGTTGGAGATCTGAGAAAATTGGCAAAAAAAGCGAAAGAAGCCTTTAGATTTGGTATTCCAATGATATGGAGGGAGCAAAGGAACCATTTAAATGAATGTTACTTTTGTAGCGTTGATCTTACTGGTTACAACTCATAAACAAGAAAGTAATGAGGTACCCTAAACGTCCGTCTACCAACCAGACAATAGGCCACGGTCCAGATATTTCTGTCCCTAAGCCACCAGAGGATTTTGATGAAGTTATTCTGGATATGTCTAGTGATGCCCAGTCTGATGCAGATGAACAAGCTGATAATGAGTTCGAATGTACAGGCAATTTAGAACCTAAATGTTTCCTCAAACCGAGCTAAATTATTTGGTTAGGGATTTGGGGTTAACGAAGGAGAAAGCTGAACTGCTTGGCTGCAGATTCAAAGAAAAGAACTTGTTGGCAGTAGGAAGAAACATTTGTGTGTATAGGAGAAAAAAGCAGATATCTTCTCAATTTTTCAAACAAGAAGGTGATTTTGTATACTGCTCAAATATTGACGCTTTGATGAGTGAATTCGGAATTGAATATAAAAAGTAAGAATGGGGGCTATTTATAGATTCTTCAAAAACAAGTTTAAACGCTGTTCTACTAGACAATGGCATCAATTATGCATCATTGCCTGTTGTTCATTCAATGCATATGAAGAAAAGCTATTGAAACCTTGATATAGTTTTAAATAATATAAACTATTCCACTCATGGTTGGATGATATGTGGTGACTTGAATGTTTTATGCATGCTCCTTGGCCAGCAAAGTAGCTTTACCAAATTCCCATGTTTCCTATGCGAGTGGGACAGTAGGGCAAGGGCTCAACATTGGCCCAAAAAAAAAACTGGTCTGCAAGAAAATCTCTAAAGCTTGAAGAGAAGAATATTCTGCGCAAGAATCTCGTGGACCCGGAAAACATTCTGCTGCCACCTCGACACATAAAATTAGGCCTTATAAAACAGTTTGTGAAAGCCTTACCAAAAAGTGGACAATGTGTCAAGTACCTCTGGGAGAAATTTTCTCATCTGTAAGAAGCAAAATTGAAATAAGGCATATTTGTTGTGTCAGACATGCGAAAAATGATGTTCGGTTCCAACTCTGAGTCAAAAATGACTTCAATTGAGAGGGAGGCTTCGATGTCATTCAAGGAGGTTGTTATCAAGTTCTTGGGAAACACAAAGGACCCATGTTATATTTCTATTGTAGGAAACATGCTAGAAAAGTTAAAACAAAAAATTAGGATGTTTGATGAGCCTGAAATTTCACTTCTTGAAGAGTCACCTTGGTTTTTTCCCCAGACAATTTGGGTGATGTCAGTGAGGAGCAAGGTGAGCGTTTTCATGACGACATCAAAGTAATGGATAGATGGCATCGGAGCTGCTGAAATACCAATATGATGGTAGACCACTATTGACCACTTCACTGAGACGTTCAGAAAGCACTTCACAGGAGAAAAAGTTATACCAGGAGCTTCCAGGAGAAGAGGGAAAGGAAATGTAAGCCAATGAATACATAAAGCCTATATAATAAAGAGGTAATTTCAAGTTTATACTTGATAAAAGTTTTGATCATATGGCAACATTAATTTGTTTTTCAGTCCTATTGAATGTTCCGCCAACTTTCTAGTTTATAACGAAGTCACAGTGTGTCGAAGCTGTGGGTGATAAAATTAACTGAGGTCAGATATGGATTCAGAACGCAAAAAATCACAAGAATGAGCTATTAACGTTCAAAAAGTTTTAAAAGTTTTTTTTGCTGGCCTGTGTTATTTGACCCTTGAATATTTTGCTGATGAATGACTCCAAAATGACTCCGAATGACTCCCAAATGACTCCTAAATGACTTCTAAATGGCAGCAAATGCCTCCAAATGACTCCAAATGAATCCTGATAACTCCAAATGACTCCTAAGTGACTCGCTCCATAGCTACACCTTACCTTAACATATTTTAAAAAATTTACTAAATATTTTTAAAATGAAAATTTTTTCCAAGTTCCATTGTACATGACTGGAGTGTGGTGGTTAGGTTAAGTCAAGTTAGACAAGTCTTTCAAAGTCCTGACATGGGGTGGAACACATACAAGAACGACTTGATTGTTCAGCTTGTTTCTTGTGTGGTTGGTATAGCTGTTACGTTGATTGGTATGACCTGATCACATGAAAAGTGTAGCTTCGATGGTGTGAGGAGAATGGTTTAATTGTGTGATTCTTTATTTGTAAGATTGGAATGGTTTAATGGTATGTGTAGTTAGTATGAGAAGGACAGAATGCTTAGTTGGATAGTTAGAGTGGAATGGTTTGATAGGAATTAAGATGCTATGGGGGTTGTAGATGGCTAAATTGATAGTATTGATCTTATGATAGCATGGTTGGAATATTTGATTGGTTGGGCAGCTAGTATGGCTTGTTTATATGTTATAGGCTAAGTTATATAAGGTGAGATAGTAGTCAATATGGTTGAATTTTATTATTGATAAGTAAGTCTGAGGTATGGTGGTTGATATGAACTATATTTTAATAGCATGAATGAGGCAAGCTAATATCATGGTGAAAGGTATTTTATCTGTTTTGGTGCTCAGCACAATTCGATATGGTTGTTAAGAAAGGTTGGAAGGAGGGGAGATGAATAGGAGTCTGGCGATGACTAGAGTATGGCTGTTAGGTTAAGTGAATGTCGAGCGAAATAAAAATAATTTAAGACTTCTTACAAGATGATTGGGTTAGGTTATCTTAGGTTATGTGAAGTTAGGTTAAATTGTCTTAGGTTAGGCGAAGTTAGGTTCGGTTATATTAGGTAAGGTGAAGTTAGGTTAGGTGAAGTTAGGTTAAATTAACTTACATTTCATGAAGTTAGGTGATGTTGGGTTACGTGAAGCAAGGTAAGGTTATCTTAGGTTAGGTGAAGTTAGGTAAGGTTATCTTAGGTTAGGTGAAGTAAGGTTAGGCGTTGTTAGGTAAGGTGAAGATAGGTAAGGTTATCTTAGGTTAAGCGAATTTAGGTAAGGTGAAGTTAGATTAGATTATCTTAGATTAGGTAAAGTTAATTATCATAGGTTAGGTTATCTTACGATATGTGAAGTTAGGTAATGTTATCATAGGTTAGGCGAAGTTTGGTAAGGTGAAGTTAGGTTAAGTGATGCAATGTTAAATGATCTTAGGTTAGGATAAGTTAGGTAAGGTTATCTCAGGTTAGGAGAAGTGGATACTGAACAATTAATGGTATGGTGTGTTGGAAAAAAATCTAGAAGCATTTCATTACATAGGAGTAGGATATATTTTTCTAAGTTTAACATAGATAAAAAGTCGCTACATACTTAAGTCTGAGATAGCAATAAAATATTATATGTAAAAATTATATAATAGAAAAAATACTTAAAATGTTAAACTTGAAAAGAAGCAGTTATTGCTGGCCTATGTAAGTTTGTTGATGGTTGGTAGAGCAGATGGCATGCATGAGTTACAGTGGGTGGTTCATTCAATCTTTAGTTGCCTGCTTGTGAGTATATAAACCATTGGGTTCATTTTACGGGGATGTTTGACAGTGGCAGTCGTAAAACTTTGTCGAGAAGAATATATGGCTAAGGGTTCTGGTTAGATGCTTGCTAGAATACACTATCTTCAGCTGTGTTTAAGCACTTTATATTAATTATGTGCTGCTGTAAAGATACTATGTGAATAGTGTGGAAACATTTAAGGATTCTGTTTGTAGTCTGACGTATGTAAATATATACATAAAAAAAGTCTTTAATTTCTTGCTGATGTTTTACCCTGCGTGTTATATATAGATTATTACCATGCTTCCTATTTTATTCACTTATATGTTGAATCGATATTTAAGTAGGATAGTTATACCTACGAAAAATACCCAAGAGAAATTTTTTGCCATACTCTACATCACATTTTAGTGCAACCTAAAATAGTTAAATTCATATAAAAATCGAATAATAAATAAAGTTTTTTATTCTCATATTTTAATCCTGCATAGTAACCAGTCTATTATAAAAAGATCTTGTTTAAAAAAAAAGCAAAATATTTTTTTAAGCTTGCCACTATGCTTATACATGTATTAACAAATAAATTCCCGGATATAGATATTTTACTAGCAAACTAAAAATTTCGCCAGGTTACCAGCCTCCTAAGAGTTCGCAAATTATATTTTCCTACCTAAATGTCTATATGTATTAATTTGCTTACAGCCTCACTTGCTATATAGGAAAATAACTACATGTGAGCTTAAGAATTCAGACTCCGACTGAAACTTACATTATTTTATAACACAGAACATCGCATGGTCTTACATAAACGATAACTGCTCGAAAATATAGCATTATTAAGCCATAAATAAACTGGTTGAAAATATATACAATACATTAACTATATATCTGTATTTGTACGAGAGAATGTAGATTCTATGTTTGAATTATATATACAAGTTTGAAGCACTTGACTTGATCTGAGTTCGTAGTAGTCCTGTGATTAGCATGTCGGACTTCTTACCGAAAAGTTGTGAGTTCAAATCCAGTTTGAGCAGGGGCCTTTTTTTTCTTAAATGTTACCAGCTATCATTTTAAAAGAATATTTTTTCGGAATTATTATAATTATAGATAAAGTGATATTGAATATTCTACTTATTTATTACTGCATAGATTCCTAGATGATTGTGTACATGGCTGGTTAGCCCAGTGCCATGTGTTTGTTTAAGTTCGCAAGCAGTTGTCCCTTCCCCGTGTGATATCTGTTGATGATGTCTCTGCTCATGCATGTTAATGACGTCACTCTTGGCGACTTAATCTTCGTACAAAAGTAAAATCGTATCGAATAAAGTAAAATATTAATACGAAATAATATTTTTCAAATTATAAAGTATGGAAAATCGAATATGTTTACAATGTCCTGCCTGTAATGTACTTTACAATAATTTTTATACGCCTTATACTGTATGGAAAATTACATCTTTAAATTTGGAAATATATATACGCACTAACGATTCACGCACTCTAGCATCTGATGAAGGAGATATGTAGATGGTGAGGTCTAACATGTATAAGTTATCAGTGAAAATTGTGGCTCATTGTAAAAAGGTGAGTAATTGGTTGAACGAAAGTGGGACAAAGTTAGATAGGAAATGTGAGCGACAAGGGAGAAAGGGAAGACAGAAACAAAACAACAAATAATGGGAGGACACAGAGAAAAGCTATGGTCTGATAGAGAGATAAGAGAGAAGCGAAACAGAGAAAGAGAGACAAGAGAGAAAAATGAAAGAGAGGCAAGAGATGGAATGAGAGAAAGAGAGAGAAATAAAAGCGAGGGAGAAAGGGATGGAATGAGAAAAATATATTGAAAGATGGAGGCAAGAGAGAAGGAGATAGAACGAGAGAATGAAAGAGAAATGAACAAGAGAATGAAAGAGAAATGAACAAGAGAAATAGAGACATCATGGAATGATCGAGCATGAAAAACAAAGCAGTATGGCAGTATGACATCACAATCGCATGTGTCTTGAGAACACGTGTCCAGTGATATACAATACTTAATACTTATGTCTTTAAAATTACCAATCTAAAATTTTATTTAAATAAAAAAGTTATTTATTTAAATAATTTTACTATGATATCGCAAACGTACGTGCTGCCATAAGATGAGTCCGGTGATACATAACACTTAATACTTGCACCTTAAAATTTTTTAATTAAAACATTTTTTAATTTTCATGAAATAATTATTTAAATTATTTTATTTTATCAGCTCTTCAGATGCCGCATTGTTTTGACCTAGAAGCGTTAAGGAAAACACCCAAAATCTTAAAAATAGCTCGGTTTTGCGTTTTTGTGGCTTTGGTGTGGATTCCTTTTTGAGGGAAAATCGGGAAATTTTTACTTAGAAACGGGAAATTTGTAGAGAAAAGAGGGAATTTTTTAGGCCTTTTTTTTGGGCTAAAACGTACGATTTTGTGCGTAAATGAGTGATTTTTGAAGGAAAAAAAAAAAACAAAAAAAATTAAGTCAAGGTCGAGTCACCGAACTTCTCCCGAATCCCGTCTGCCTTAGATTACACAAACCCTTACTACTCATGTGTAATTTATAATGGTTGGTGCAAAGCATTTCAGGTTACAGGCTCCTTGTAATTTCCTACCAGTTTCTGCAAGCGTATTTGTCATGTTACAGAGTATAATTATTGTGTGATTTTGATCTGCATCGTGTATCATTATTTGGGCGTGTGGTCAGCCCAAAATATTCCACCGTCTGTCACTTACTCAAAGAGTTTCAATGAATACTTCATGGTTTAAGCAGTTGCTAAATGTTTCAGTTAAAAATACTGGTGGTAAGCCCTAAGGCCGGGAACACACGGTAAGCTCCACGGGCCGGGCCCAGCACGGTGCAAGGGTAACATGGGCCCATGCCGGGCGCACGGTGACGGGCGACGGGTGTTTTCCGGTACCGTGTGCTCCTGGCCTAGTAGTCAACTGAAATAATAATAACATTTACAGGGCAGGAGTAATCAACGACGGAATATTACATCCGGGTGAATTGGCCCGCAGCACCCCGAGAGCACCAAGAATCTTCATTCATCACAGCCACCATCATTGATGCCTTTTTTTTGTGCAACGCCTGGCGCTTAGTCGGGTAATAACACCAATTCCTCACCTAAAATATTTCACCGCCCCAGAAACCTAACTTTATCACCTTTTCGTCCAGCCACACGGCGTCAGCATAAACTTTCAAATACTTATACCGATTGTTTGGAATTTAAACGCCCAAACTGCCGGAGAATATTTCTTATTAAAAATAAAGTCGTAATGCTGGCCGTCCTCGGCATGTGCGCATTGTTCGACTTCAGGAAGTGACACGTCAGAACATCAACGACATGCCCTCTACTAGTACATGCTCCATAGCGCGCCAACTTGGCGTGTCCCATTCAACCATGTGGGAAGTACTGTGGGTAAATCACCGCCATTCCTACCGCTGACAGAAAATACCAGACATTCAGAGAAAATACGTTTTAAAATCCCAATATTCACAGGCTCATATCTACTTTAATATTCTGTTTAGTTATATGGTGTCCTACATAGATTCGCCTTTATTTTACATAAGGAATCACCTCCCGTCAATCGGACGTTAATTTCCAAGCAGCCTGTACACGCTCTATGCATTTATATATTTGTTTTACAATGATCAGATGTGCTACAATTATCACTGAAATCTATTTTTAAGTGTACAACATTTGGCAAGAGGCCCCAAACTGAAAATTAATTATAATATTCGTATTAATTTAACATCGCCATTCTTTCTAATTATAAAGTTACACTGTAAAAAAAAGTGTAAATTTACACATACCAAATTTGGACAATCTAACGTTTTGTACATGTAAGTTGTAAAAACAACTATGTATTACGCGCAATTTTACACAAATGTTCGTAATAATCCGAAGACTGCTACTTATATTTTATGAAAATACATGAATATATTGCTTAATAAACACAATTTCGGTGTTAATTTACACATTTTTTAAGAATGTCTGAAAATAAATCCACTCACTGTATTAAAATCTTAAGTTATTGATTTTTACTCCTACATGTTCGTTGTATAAACACCCAATGTCGCTATAGTTAAACCCCTTCAATTGTGTAATTTTTGAATATTCGTGTGTGTAAACTTGCAATTTATTCTGAGTGTCGCCAAATAAAAAAAAAAATAATAGCTGAAGTCAATTGCTACCCATATTTTAGAAATAACTTGTTATAACTCTGTTAAAGAACCGAGTTACAAGACAGAGTAAAATGAAATGAAATATATAAGAATACACTTACAAATGATGTGAAACAACACGATGCAGTTGTAAAAGGACATATGCTGACGGTAAAATTGCATAATAAAACAGTGGAAAATATACAGTAATTATATAATTACAAGAGAGGTGCAGTCTCGTTACATTCAAGTATTCGTTACATCTAGTTACTACTCAATCGAAGACTCGTTACTTGTCCTTGTTACTTAGTTACTATTAGTTACATTTTTCCGGACCTTCCGAAGAAATCGCGTAGGTCGTGAAGATCGAATAGTTACTGCTTTAGGCTCTAAGGACGACTGTCCACAAAACAAAATATGCAAAGTTATGCATAATGAACCTTGTTTATATCAATTACATGAAGTCACAATAAACAATGCAGCACTTTCACGAAGCTCTCAAATGAATTTCCTATAGTCTGATCAGCAGTTTACAGTAAAAATAATGATAAGCTGAAAAAAACCTAAGTAACACACAATGTGATATTTTTATATACACTTTAAAGGCTTTTAACATACAAACAATAATTATCAATACAAAAATATTCTCCCTTCGACCCCCACGACAAAAACCCCGCGGGACACAATGGATGTTTCCTCTCCACCCTAATTCCCTGAGATGTTGAGCTGCGTCAAGGAGAGGACTCGTTACATCGTTACTTTCTACTACGGACCTCCGTTCGAGCCTACACGATGCCTACCTGTGAAATCTTCGTGAATAGTTAGTTGTGTAACGAGAATTTATAAGAATCGTTACTCGTTACTTCGGATCCTACGTAGTAACGACTACAAAAGTAACTATTAGTTACTTTCTACTACGGACCTCCGTTCGAGCCTACACGATGCCTACCTGTGAAAGCTTCGTGAATAGTTAGTTGCGTAACGAGAATTTACACGAATCGCTACTCGTTACTTCGGATCCTACGCAGTAACGACTACAAAAGTAACTAGTAGTTACTTTCTGCCCAACACTTGTAATTACCATTACCGTGAATCTGCGGTTTTACTCTTTTGTTAGTGATAAAATACACACACACACACACAGTGGTAAAATTACAATTGCAATGTCTGTGTATATTTACTTGCCGTGGAGAGAAAATACACAAATGTTGCAGTTTATTTTCTGTTACATAGTTATCGTTGTTCTATGTAAAGTGAGACGTACAAATTATATGTTATTTTAATAAGTTGCAGGATAAATTAACTTGGACACAAAAAATAAAAGTGACATTTAGGTCTAAAATTACACCGATCTCAGTGGAGACGCTGCTGCCACTTAATTTAGTGTAAATGTACACAATTATTTTTTACGGTGTAAGTTGAACTACTGATATACTCTGATATGTATTTACTATAAATAGTTACGTTTACTCATATATATTGGGATCGTATATCTGGGGAATAACTTTGAAATTATTGTCATATTAAACGTCACTTAATTTTCCAGCACGCAAATTCTTAAATAGCGCAGTGCAGATTGGTAGCATTCACTATGATTTTATTTGTTATTATTTACATTATTCACTAAAATGTAGAACTCTACACATTGAGTGATACGTGAATTGAGTCTGAACAATGGATGCATTTATCCATGGCCACATTCAGTTGAGGACTGTTATGAATATTCTTACTTCCGAAATGCATATCGAAAGCCATGTATTTTTTTCTGAGGACTGTTTTTCAGTGACGTTCCCCTAACCCAATACATTAAGATATCAGGCTTGACTTTACAAAATGCGAATTTGTGCTTTTCTTGGCAAATATTTGGGCCCTGTCTAACAGAAATATTCTTCAGCGTCGATGAAGGCGAAGCGATGTGAAGATGAATCAGCGATAAAGTTATGCTGTGAGGGAAATAAAAAAACACTAGTGAATCCCACCAACCCATGAAAGCATCCGCCATGCTTCTTGCATACGAAAGTTTAAATTATCTAAACCGGAAACCAAGCTCTGACCCTCTGATCCATGCGCCTCATCAGGTGCACTGTTAATGAGGCTGTAATTATAGTCTGGTTTGGGGTAAGAGATGTGTACTGAAAGCCAGAGAAATTGAGTAAAAGTTCATCTTCTACTTCATTTTATTTTCAGTCCTGTGTGTGTTTTAACCTTTATGGGCTGTGCATGCCCGGTGGCAATGCCGATTTAAAACGTTAAACTTATTTGTTGAACTAATAATATGTGCTTATTGATGCAATAACAGAGTAATAGTTCGTAAAAGTGTACTTGTTAAACATATTATATTTTATGTAAGTAGTAGGGGCATGGCGAACCTGTTGCATACAGCAGCTGTTGGCAGTGGATCGTGGATCCGACCGCCATGTTGGAATTTCTTGGTTTTTCTCAAAAATCGCTCATTTTCACACAAAATCGTATGTTTTAGCCCAAAAATTTGTCTTACAATTTCCCATTTTACCCGAAAATTTCCTGTTTTCTTTAAAAATTTCCCTATTTTTCCCCTAAACCCACCAACCTCAAGTGAGCCTCATTTACGAGCCAATTAAGATTACTTGCGAGGCTCGCTTGATACTTCTAGATGGAACAATGAAGAATGGAAAAAATTAAATTATTTTTATAACATTAAATATTTTATAATTACAAAAATTATAGGCTTAATCATTAAGTGTTATAAAACACTGGACTCGTCCTTTCAAGGCGAATACAATTGTGATGTTATAATAAAATTATTTAAATAATATTAATTTTTTTCTTCAAACATATTTTTTGTAATAAAAAAATTTAATGACATAAGTATTAAGTGTTATATATCACCGGACTCGTCTTTTCATGATGCATATGATCGTGGTGTCGTACCACCATTCTGTCTCGATGTTTCATGTTCTTGCATTCCAGGTTTTCTCTCTCTATCTTTCTCTCATGTCTCTCTTTCTTTCTCTCATTACATCCCTTTCTATCACTCCATCCATTCTCTCATCCTCTTTTTTTTCTTATCTCTCTTTCTGTCTCTATTTCGTTTCTCTCTTGTATCTCTACCAGTTCATAGGTTTTCTCGGAATCATGACATTTTTTGCTGTTCTGTTTCTCTGTTTCTCTCTTTCATTTCTCTTTCATTCTCTTATTCCACCTCCTTTCTTGTCTCCATTTCTTTCTCTATTTCGTTTCTGCCTCTTTCTCTAATTCCACCTCTTTTTCTTTTTCACATTCTCTCTTTCACTTTCTCTCTTTCATTTCTCTCTTGTCTCTGACATTAACTTTCACTCCTTCTCTATTGTCTCTCTTTTTCTCTTTCGATTCTCCCTCACTCTCTCATTCCCTTAGTCCGTCTATTTTTTATCCATCTCTAATGTCTTTCTTTATAACTCTCGTTTTCTCATTCCATCTCTTTCTCTCTTGTCTCTCTATCGATCCAAAGGTTTTCTTGGAGTCCTGCCATTTTTTGTTGTTTCATTCTTTCTCCTTTATCTCTTGTCTCTCGCATTCACCTTCTCTCTTTCGTTTCTTTCTTGTCTCTCAGATTCTATCTTTTTTTCTTATGTGTATCTCTTTCTCTTATTCCATATATTTTTCTCCTTTCTTTTTCTATTTTTTTCTGCTTCATTTCTCTCTCTTTCTCTTATTCCATCTCTTTCTATTATTCAATATCACTCTCTACTTTCTCTTCTTTCTTTATTTCACTTGCTTGTCTTTCATTCTCTTAATCCAGCTTCTTCTGTCTTGTCTCTCTTTTTATCTCTCTTTCTCTATTTCCCCTCTCTTTCTCTCCATCTCTCTCGTCTCTCTTTCTATCTCTCTTTCTCTCATTCCCTATGTTCCTGATTACAGCTCTTTCTTTCTTGTCTCTCTATCAGTTCATAGGTTTTCTTTGAGTCCTCCCATTTTTTGTTGTTTCGTAGCTCTCTTTCCTTTCTCTCTTGTTTCTCACATTCACTTTCTCTCGTGTCTATCATTCGTCCAACCAATTACTCGCGCTTGTTCATCTCCACCGTCTACGTAGTTCCTTTGTCGCCTGTTAAGAGTGTGAGAATCGTCGATGTGCAAGTATAATTATTTACGAATTAGAAGATGTAATATTTCATACACGAGAAGGTATAAAGAAATGATAATAAAGTACATTCCAAGCAATAATATGTAAAACATATCCGATTTTCAAGAATCTTTTTTTTTTTTTTAATAATATTTTGCCTTAATATTTTAGTTCACTTAATTCGTTTTTACATTGTACGAAAATTAAACCACCTAGTCTTGTAACCACGCAAGTGCCAATATGCTTGCGAGTTAGGCATGCTTGTTCTGACATACGCGAGCAGTGACATCATCAACCGGTGCTGTGGGGGAGGGGGAGCGGGTAGGGGGAAGGGACAGGGTGTAAATGACAGTGGCCAGTCGGCTGGCCAGACTTGTACACAGTCATTTATAAATCGATGCATTTATAAACAATTAGAAATATTTAAATGCATTTTGTATATTATTTGAATAGTGCCGAAAAATAATCCTTGAAAATGTAGTAAAAATGTATTTTAAATGCACTTTTAAAGTGAAAATCATTTGAAAAATCTTAAAAAGGGTAAATTTCACACTCCCCATGACAGCTGGTAACATTTAAAAACAGACAAGAAAATGCTTCGACAAGAATTCGAACCCATGGATTAGAAGTCTGGTGTACTAACCACTGGTCCACCAATCTGCCATAGAGGCAAATGCTCAAATATTGTATATAAATGTATATAAACCCGCAAATGGAGAAGCTACATTACCTCGTACAACTACAAAAATATGTCTTTAATTTTTAATTTTGTGGATATAATTTGCACATAGAGGGCTAAGTAACACAATATTTTAGAGCGGTTTTTGTTTTTTGTAATGCCATACGATGTTCTGTAATATAACATATCGTTATTTTCAACCATAGTCTGAAATCTTCAGCTCACCTCTAATTATTTGTGTATGTATACTTTTTAAAACAATTATGTAGCAAGTCGGGTTGTAAGCAAGCTAAATTTTTTAATCAGGTGAATATAATTTGCGATATATTAAGACCAGGCTCGTGAAATTCAAATATGAAGCAGCATTTCTAGTTCCAGGAATGTATTTATTGTTCTGGTAACCATGTTAACTAGACAAAGAGTAAGTCAAATGCAGTATTTATATTTTACAAATTTTAAATTATTATTTTTTATTTTGTACTCATACTGTATGTAGAGTACAGTAAAATGTTTTCTCAACTTAACTTTGGTCTGCTATCTTCAAGACTAAAAACTATGCAATGGTAATTATTTATTATCTCAGCTATTTTGCCTAGATATTACTTTCCTTGTCGGATTTTATTCCATGTATACATAATTAAATAAATCAAACACTATTATATTCTCTATATATCAGAGGAAGTAGGCAGGATATAACACCAGCGATAAATTAAATATTTTTATTTATTAATATATTCACATACTTCAAACTACTAAACATAAAAATTGAAACCTCGCACTTTTCTACACAATTCACATAGTACCTTTACAGTAGCACATAATTAATATAAATTGCTTAAACACAGCTAAAGACAGCCCATTCTAGCAAGCATCTAACCAGAACCCTTGGCAATATATTCTTCTCGACAATAATTTTACGACTGCCACCGTCAAACAGCTACTGGAAATGAACCCGATGCCTTATATACTCGCAAGCTGGTACCTTAACATTCAATGCTCCGCCCACTGTAACTTATGCACGCCATCTGCTCTACCAACCATCACCAAACTTACATAGGCCAGCAATATTTTTTTCTTTACAAGTTTAACATTTTATGTATATATAATTACATATAATTTTTTGTGGTATCACAACCTTATTTTTTATTTATTATTCAGATTGAAACTTATGTAATTTTTAAGTATTTTATTTACATGTAGGAGCTTTGTTCCACACAGTTACCTTACCAAAAATTTACTTGTTAACATTTTACGCTCTACTGGTCCACATCAGTCAAATATATACTGATCACCCATATCATCCATTATATAACCCAAGATATACCAGCCCCCCAACACCCCATCTCCTATAAACAAATAAAAACACATTTCCACTGCACCACCCAATTTACCAAGCACAATATTAATCATAACTCGAACAAATATACAGCTGAGGCCAACACATAACATCCCTTCTACTTATTCTACCAACCAAGACCGCTTATACCTACCAACCATACCAGCTAAGCATTCTGCCCCTCTCATACTAACTAAACATACCATCAAACCATTTTGCCCTTATGAAAACGAATACCACAATTTAAAAATTATCCCCACCCCATCAAAGCTACACTTTCGTAATGCTGCAAAAATTACCGAATATTTGATAAGGTCATACCAATAAACATAACAGCTAAACCAATCATACAATCAAACTAACTCTACAACCAATTTATAATTGTATGCATTGCACCTCATATAATAACTTTGAGTATATTTTATTTCTCTCAACATCCACTTAAACTAACTTCTCTTAACCTAACTTTGCCTAATATAACCACCGCACTCTAGTCATGTACATTAGAACATGGAATAGTTTTTTTAATTTAAAAATTATTAAGTATTTTTTAATATTATGAAAAGGTGTAACATGGAGCTATGTAGCTATAAAGATATGGAGCTACGCATCTATGGAGAGGGTCATGGGTCAGAATGGGTCAATATGGATCAATATGGATCATGTTAGGGTAACTAGGCTCATTTAGGGGTCAGCTTGGTGATATTTAGGGGTCATGTAATCATTACGGTCATTTAGGGGTCATAAGTCTCATTTAGGGGCCATGCTGGGGTCATTTATGGGTCATTATGGTCATTGAGGGGTCATGTTGGGGTCATTAGGGTCATTTAGGGGTCATTAAAGGGTCATCTTGGGGTCATTAAGGGGTCATGTTTGGGTCATTAAGGGGTCATGTTGGGGGTCATTTGTGGTCGCCACAGCTCTTAGCTCTGCAGGCACCATACTTAGCACTGCAGGCACTGCACTTCGCACTGCAGGTGCCACACTTAGCACTGTAGGCACAGCATTTAGCACCTTAATAGAACCTGATATGTCAACGTCTGGTATATGAAAAAAAGTAAAAACGAATTTTAACTGCTACAATTATGCTAATATTGACTCCACCAACACCACCATAACCACCACTACCACTACTACCCATGCCATCTGCTCTACAAACTATCATCTCACTAAATATACTCACATTTTCCAGTGAATTCAAGCCTACCTCACCCACACCCACTAAAATACACCAAAATAAAAAATCCGACATGTTTGTCATACCATCACACACAGAAAAAATACATACTAGTGTCCATACCACCATACATACATTTATAACCCAAGTCATGCTAGCCCAACCAACACGCCTTCACCTACAACCAAACAAAAACTCAATTCAACCATACCACCCATGCCATCTGCTCTACCAACCATCATTAGACACATATACACACCACTCATACTAGAATTCAAGCATACCTCAGCCCATCTGATCTTACAAAAAATCGCAAGTACAACATGTTTGTCATAGCATCAGTCACCAGCCAAAATATCCTACCACCCATCAAACAAACCACTTGACTATATCATTCATATCAATACAATTATTGACCACCACACCTCAGTCATACAAAATATGATTAATTCTGCTGATCAGGAGTACTGAGTACTATACCAACCATAACCCCAGCATACTTCAGTCATACTACACAGATCACATTAAATATGCAACATAACCACCATTAATTTCATACTGCCCCTATGCCATCCATTAATCCCACCAACCAAAACATACTAGGTGACAATCCTCCGGTAAACTGGACATTGATATAAATCACTCTTTCAACCAACATATTCTACCAGGTAAAATGCCTCCATCATAATTTACAACCATAATAATGACCCATTAGTACTGAGTACCAAAACAGATATAATACTTTCACCATGACATTAGCTTGCCTTAGTCATGCAATTTCGAAAGCCATACAACCAGCATAAGTCGTGTTTGTAGAACATTTATTTACCGAGATAAGCGTATGAACCATCTAAGTATATCAATGAATCACCACAACAGATAGCCATACCAACCAAAAGCATACAGCCCAAACAATATCATTCGCTCAACCCAAGTATACCTTATGAATTCTGTTTATGATACAGAACAGATCCACCACTATACCTCAGACTTACTAATCAATCATAACAGTTATGTATGTTGACTACCATTTCACCTCATCTAACTTTACTAATTACACATTAAAGAAGCCAAACCAGCAGCCAAGTCAATCAAGTATTCCAATCGTAATGTCCAACCATTCTATTATAAGATCAATATTATTAATTTAACCATCTCTGACACCCATACAGTCTTAATTCTCAAATACCATATCATAACATCCAATCATAGTAACCAACCATACCAGCTAAGCATTGTGCCCCTCTCATACTAACTAAACATCCCACCAAACAATTCTACTCTTAAAAAAGAATCACACAATTTAACTATTCTCCCCACACCAATGCAGCTAAACTTTTGTCATTCTGCCAATTGAACCGAAAATGGATCAGGTAATACCAATAAACATAATGACTATACCAACCATACAAGAGAGTATGGCCGACCAACTTGCAAAGGAGATGCTGGCAAAGGGTAGGGGAGGGCGTGGCTAGTGCTAACATTACCGCTAGGAGAAGTGTGTGTCGATAAGACATTTGTTCACCACCACCCGACCAGATCACATTCACCTAATATAAATAGCCTGTGAGGGTATCCATACAGCCCTTGCGAATAGTAAATTTAAGTTCGCTACAAAACATATCTACTAATATGCATATCCCATCCATTACACACAACACTACACAAACTTCTAAGCAGACGAATGACTGTCACTAATCATTTTGTCAACGATTCATGCGGACCAACATTTCAAGGGTCAAAAGTAAATATCAATTCTTACTATACTTTCCACACACACACACACACACACACACACACAAACAGAATGAAGTAAATACCTAAACCTTCATTGTTAGCTACCAGTCTGGTTTACCTAAACACACCTACCATTTATACTCTTCATAAACGCAGTAACACACGAGGGAAGAATACATCATGTCTAAAATCCCGCCATGGATAATTAAACAGATCATAAAGGTTATAATGCATTACATCAAAAAGAAACATTTATGCAAAACTCTTTAAAAAATAAATATCTCCATATATATCTTACATACCAGAAATAAATTATATACCTTAACCTCATATCACGCAAAGGCAAATAATATATTTTTACACATATATTCGGAATGATGTAGGTTCGAACATTTTACCAGTCCTTACCTATACACATCCAAAATATTCAATTTACTAGAGAACATCAATACATATCGGTATTCCATTTCATCTGTCCTATAGATAAACTTTTAACTCTCCTCGCAAACATGTTACGACTATACCAGGATATTCTATTTACTAGAGAGCATTCACTATAAGAAATTGTTGTGTTAGAGCCATCTAAAATCCTACAAACCACACACTTATAAACTTCATGATAAAATCCATGGTATATTTAAATTCTTTGACAGATTTATTTATTTTTCAGACTTTAATAATAAATTCTTTTTTTACACATTCCGATATGTAAATGCTTCATTTACAGAAATGGAGACCTCACCCATATTACTATATTATTATTAATTAAATATGTCGACCAGCTTTTACACAAAGCCCAATCATAATTTAATGTCATATGAAACTACTACACACCCCAAACCTCCATATGCCTATCGAAAATTGTTTAAAATATCTTGTAATATTTTGATGCCATAACATAATCGCTGCTTAAAAGAGAGACAGAAAATGCATTTATACATATTCTTCCAGACAAAATATTCTAACATGTAATGATCCAAAATATCCGAAGACTACCTCCAACCCGTTCCATTACATTGTATCGGATATACTAAAACTCTTCTGTTCATACCCTCCAGGACAAAAAAAAACTATCATATAAGCATTCCTATGAAATATTCCAATGAATTACTCAGATAAAGCATATCATCATCATCATCATCATCGTCATCATGCAGACTTATACTTGATCTTCAGTCAGATACGAACTCAAACATCCAATATAGTGTCAAAGTGTGATGTGAGGGCTGTAGGAATAGAGAACATTCATAATAAGAATAGCAGTCCTTCTCGTCGATATATGTCGCTAATTTAGTCATTATTCCTTATTCTTGATTAATGAGTAAAAACTTCGGAAAACAAAAAAACTTGTTTTCTTATTGTATTATAAGTGAAAACTATTAAGACATATTCCCATATTTTTTTAACGCAAGATGACAACATATGCGTTTTGATGGTAAATATTTGTCGACATGTTTGACTGCCTTCATAGTTCTTATGAGATCTCCTGGGTGGACAAATGCCCCCGTATCCTGAGTCGACAAATGCCCCCATCTCCTGGGTGGACAAATGTCCCCGTCTCCTGGGTGGACAAATGCCCCCGACTAAGTGTGTTAATAGACGAAAGTTATATGCTCAAATCGACACATTTGAATAGCGCTATTTTGACGGGAAAAAAGTAGCTTATACTCCTCACATGGCTCTAACAGTTATGAGAAAACATATCATAACACAGTTCGTGGACTGACTAGCATCCCGAGTGTAGGCACCCACGTATCACAGTGATGTTAAGTAAATTGGTGGTCTGGTGCGTCGAGTGAAAATCATGTGGTCAATGAACTTCCTGACTGTACAACGCATTATGTATACTGTTCAATAGCGTCTCTGTTGGGTCGTTAATGTAATTTTGCACCTAATTTGGAATTAATCGTAAATAACAATTTGGTTTGTACGTAGAATTAATTAACACATCTTTACTAGGCTGTATACATTTTAGAATTCTATTCACGCATTAAAAAATACGGATATATAGATAAGCCATGTTGAATGTGAAAATCGTCACGAGGGGAAACATAAGCTGTGGGTGGTACGTAATTTAGTATTGTAACACACCGACAATAGAAATACAGTTCATATACCGTGTAAAAATATCCAAGCCACGTGCAGAAATGTTCTAGTATAAGTATAGTATCTTACAAGTGCACTTTGGGCGGGGCTACTTATGGATAATCACATAATATCAATGAGAAAGGAAACCCTTAAATATTTCAATAATAGCAACCCCGTTTGATAACGTTTTAATATGTAAATTAATTATAAAAACCAAATGCTACGTCTAAGCTATTTTATTATGTTAATCACAGAACATTGGCGATGGCATTGCAGGATGTGTGAATTTAAGGCACTTACAAGCAGTAAAGTTAATGTCTACTCTAACATATTTTTTGTATTAGGCTAATATATACGACTAAAAGGTCTGTAATACAAAATTAAATAACTTTACTGCAAAAAAATAGCTGAGTATTTTATGCCACTAGAGATTCTTTTTTTATTTGTCTGTTTATAAGTACACATCGGGTGAATTATAGTTGTAATATAGACATACCATGTTAAAACCCTTAAATAAATACACAATGTGGAAAATATCTACACATCATTATAATATTTGAACAACATTTTATTCTAACTCGCGTACAACCCATCAGTTCCACATTTCAATCTGTTTCATTTCTTCAGCCAGAACATTCAAATAATTAAAGGGCAATGTACGGTATTTGGCAGGGAAACACACAGTAAATTAAATCCAAACTTTAAGCCACCTTCAAATAAACTAGTCTCACATTTTTGTATAATTCTTATGTTTTTATTATCAAAATTAAATTAAATTATTACATCTCATCTTACTTAGTATGTGTACTATATCTGGTTAAATTAATTATACAGTTATTCTGAATCGTTTTTCTGAGGCATATAATTTGTTAAAAGCTTTGTCATATACAGAATTAGAGCATGTTCCAATAACACATATTCTAAAAATTGTACTGAAGTGTAACCCGAATGGGCAAGTGTGATGTGAGGGCTGTAGGAATAGAGAACATTCATAATAAGAATAGCAGTCCTTCTCGTCGACATATGTGCCAGGCAACGAGCAATGGAATGGGGTTACAGTAGTCGTTGGTTCGGTAGTAGTTGTAGGTGTGGTAGTAGTTGTAGGTGTAGTAGTAGTTGTAGGTGTGGTAGTAGTTGTAGGTGTGGTAGTAGTTGTAGGTGTGGTAGTAGTTGTAGGTGTGGTAGTAGTTGTAGGTGTGGTAGTAGTTGTAGGTTGGGTAGTAGTTGTAGGTGTGGTTGTAGTTGTAGGTGTGGTTGTAGTTGTAGGTGTTGTAGTAGTTGTAGGTTGGGTAGTAATTCTTGGTGTAGTTGAGGATGTTGACGAGCAAGTTCCAAGGACACATATTCTGAAAGTTGAATCGAAGTGAAATCCTTTTGGACAAGTGAAGTGCAAGGCCTGTAGGAATAATGAACATTCATAATACGAATAACAGTCGTTTTCATCGGGAAATAGGCCAGGCAAAGTGCAGTTGAATGGAGTTTCTGTTGTAGTTGCTATTGTGGTAGTTGGTTGCATAGTGGCAGTTGGTGTGGTGGTAGTTGTTGGTGTGGTTGTGTTTTCTGTGGTAGTTGTTTCTGCAGTGGTCGTCTTCGACGTGGTGGTAGTTGTTGGTGTGGTAGTGGTTTTTGATGTTGTGGTAGTCGGAGTGTTAGCACTAGTGGTGGTGCTTGTTGTGTCTGCTGCCAAACAAGCCATGACACTTTCATTGAAGTATCCTCCGTGAGGACACTGGTAGAGAAATGGGTAGAGGTACGAGCCATCCGCACTGGCCATGCAGATGAAGTATATGTTGGGGTTCTTGCTGAGTGAGCCAATCTGATACTTCTCCGTACATGTTGGCACCGGAGGATCTGTGGGACAACTGGTGCCTTCTATGGAGCAGGTTTTCAGCAATGGGTTGTATATCCAACCGTGGTCACACTCTTGGTAGTCGTCCATTATGACGGTGTCATCTTGGTAACACACGTGGTAGCCCTTGCAGTCATATGGGTCTGGGAAGGTTCCGACGGAAGTGCACTGAAATGTGTATCCCACAGGTGCTCTCTTGGAGTTGCCGTCAATGTGCTGGTGCTGCATTTGTGGCAATACAGCCACACAGCCCATTACCTGCAAAAAGCAAAACATCCAAATACTCTTTATTCTAACCAATGGTATATGCTTATTTTCATATTTCACAAATATATTTTAATGCAGCTCACTACAAAATGTTTCAAGACATTGACAGTTTCCCACTTTTATGCAGAAAAATTTTCTGTATCCTCCAGACCCGAGTTGACCTGATGACTAAACTGAGTGGCTAGGTAGTGGATCAGACCATACAAATTCGCTTTGCTTAAAATTCGATTGACAAGGGGAAAATTATTAATGTAATACATGATCACATTCACAGAACCAAGTCTTTTGAATGTACGATTCCTGTTAAGATGATAATTATTATTGTAAGTCTGCATAACGTGGCTGAAAAACTGCTCTTTTCAATTACATTGCCAAATAAATCTAACTTTATGACACCTTAGGAAACTACAACATTTTAAGTTATTCTTCCGAATCTACATATTCCAGCAGAGAACATTTTTACTCATAAGTGAATAAATAATGAGAAAATAAATAATAAATGTAGAGTTTCTGTTGAAAGAAAGTTTTTCGCAAGAAGGCTAGCGAATGTTTGGGGAGTCGTTAGAATAAAGTCTTGGAAGGAGGGACAGCTTGCATCGTCCAGGATCGACAGGAGGCCTGATACTGTGTTGCAGAAACGCGGCTCGACAATTCACTACTGGAGGATGCAGAATTGGGAAAGGATTCCTAATTATGTGAGGACTTCATCACTTCCACTTCATCGGATACCCGCTGCCATCTCCACCTACATATTGTCTCCAAGTAAGATCAGCATTATGCCAGTTAATCCTACTGTCAGTTATTTTAGTCGAAACTTACCTTTTCAAGATATTAGAGGATGAAATAATTTTATTGAAACACAAATACTTTTAATTTGAACTCTACCGAGAATTTAACATAATATTGAATAATTCAGAACTTCTACGATATTCAAAATTCGTTTGTAAGATTTTCAGAAGATTTTTTTCTTGAACAATTATCAGCAAACTCAGTGGTCCAAGTGTAATGACTTTCTCATGAACTACTGATTTGAAAGCTAAGCCGGAGTAACGTGTTTTTTTTTTAAACAACAAGAAACTAATTTCAGTAATATGCTCAAATCCATTATGAAGACCTCCACTGCTGTGTCTCATATGGTATTTGGGAGAGAATATTTTTGATTTTCAAATTTTAAGTTCAGCTCAATAGTATTATAATTTCTGACAGCAGAGTTTTAAATGTTTTTGTACAAGTACTTATTTTCAAGGATTTATAATTTAATTGTTTGTGAATTATGTGTGTTAATTTGATTTAATAGTAAAATCCACTTGATTTATTTCTATTTTCTGGATATCATCATCTTGAAGTTGTCCATTATTTTAGAGCAAAGTCATAATTTAATATGTGGTACCACTAAATATTCAAATGATTATATGATCTCCACATATAATCTTATAAATCTTATAAACACAATTATTACTTATGACAAACATAAGTGGAAATATTTATTAATATATTTTGTCAATATAATTTCATTATTATACACCCACAGTTATTAAAATGGAAATTACCGCTTTTTCAAGAGCACCAGTGGTGCAAGATTCTCTGTTAGACATTGGCGTCCTCCTCCCCCCCTACCTTTATCAAAGACAGTTTCCGACTTCCCTAGTTAATTCAGTGATATTAACCCAATAATTATATGTTATATTACCGAGGAATTTTGGTCGGAAGTATTACCATAATTCATAGTGGAGGTTATGAAGCGTCAAACTGTTGCCGGGGAGACACCCAATGTGAGCAAATGCAGATGAAGGAAATATGTAAGTTAATGGTGTGTACGGAACATAGTCATATAAGTTATTCGAGTATTTTTCTATTACAGAAACGGGCATTATCATGTTCTAGCATTTAGCATCATTATAACAGTAACCTCTTCCTTAGGGTGTATATGCTATGAACAGTTAATGAATAAATTGGCATTTAAATGAAAGTACTATTGCAAAAGTTGCAGGATAATATTTTATGCAAGACATTAAGTCCTCTTGCCCTTTTAGGCTATTCGCGATCAAAGCAATCCTCTGAATATTGAAATAGAAGCACTAGGTTAGTTAATGAAAAATGTCTTCTTGTTATAACTTTACATTAAACTCAAGAAAATTATACCTGTTTCTGGTCGCAAGGAAAGGAACTAGTATATTCAGTGAAACTTTTAACTTCCCCCTGATCTCAGTAGAACCAGTAGGCAAAGGTTTTATTCAACTGAACAGAACAGAAAAATAAACTACTAAGTGTTGGCCAATTTTTATGACTGCACGAACATGACGCAGCGTTCTCAGAATAACCCATGATACGATGTGGTATCACTGAACCTTATGGTCTAATATAGAGATTATTACAATAAGACTATCTTTCTAGCTTGTACTTAAGGATTCTGAAAATCACAAGAAAAGCAATTTCCTTCGTCCCTGAAGAAAAGAGGCAAGAATTCTCTTTGCATTTGCAATACGGCAGGATACCTCTAATCCTAATTAATTGGGACCGGGGAATATTCGGACTGCAAGTTTTATGATTAACCAAAATCCATTCTGTATTGCAGTTGCGAGTAGCAAACTTTAACTTTGCTGTAACGCACAAAAAGTTGATGAGTGTGTAAACTTGTGCGTGTCCCAGAGTGATAGCGGGTGGTGAATAATCATACACAGGACGCCACTGCATGTGTGGCGATTCATTTCATATTCACGCTCTTTTAGTCTCTTAGTTTAATCGACTACTGAAATTGTTTCAATACACTTAAAAAAAAAAAAAAACAGCACCAATTGCTGAGTAATTATAAGCGAGTGCAAATTGTATGTTCTGTTGTTTCAAAATGGCTAGCAAAAGAAAGTATGTTACATATACACATTTAGAAGCATTTAGGCAAAGGCGACAGTGCAATTAAATGGCCTGTGGAACTCGACATATGGAAACTAATTCTTTGGGATTGAAATATCACTGCCAAAATGGAACACTGTATATTTCCTGTACTGTATTTTAACAATGCAAAAATTAAATTACAATTGATTTTGCATTTACGATTATTATTTTCCTCACACATTTTCGTTTGGATTAACATGACTTTCGGAATAGCGAGGTCCTCATAAGTGGGACTTCACTGTATTATATAGATATATAGAATTAATAATTGGGAGAAGTACCCGTAGGTCTATCTGATGAAGCAGATAATTTACAGTTTAATAAAATGCTAGGTTGTGATTTTCATAGCTCGAGCGACTAATGAGATGATACGTTCTTCAGGATAAACATGAATAAATATACAACCAGAAAGTAAAATAAATGTTTCGAAGCGATAATTAAGGTATGATGTAAGTAGTACGTAACTATGTTTACTTTCAGAGTTTCTAAGATGAGCGTGTGTGCAATTCTTAACTTTATTAATCACAATGTCATGGCCCTAAAGTAATACGATAGGATGATTTTGTATTATAGTGTTTTTTACTAACACGAATTAAAAAACTCAAACATATATCGAACTGACAAAAAATAATGCAAGTACAGCTAAATAACACACAACTTTTCATATTCGTATGCATCAACAAATGTTCTTAGGTTGCCTCGTAGTTAAAATGAGTAACATACTAATAGCTACATAAAACATACTGAAATTACTTACATCTTCTTATAACTGAAAATATCTCTACTAAATTTAATTTCTCTTTCCTGATGTTGTCTTTCCAGTAAGTCACGTGTATGTAAGTCTTTTGCAGTAATTCACAATAATTTTTAATTATGCAGCTTTAATTCCTTCTACAACTATTTATTTCTATGTTACCTTTACGAGTTAAACCTGGCCAAAAATTAATACACTATCTAATAGTAATTTTAAATTTAAAGGTTCTGTTGGCTATTAAAAATATAACATTTTGTGTTTAAATAGCAATTGATGCGCCAAGTTAAAATGCATCTTCCTATAAAAAGAATGACTTAACAAGTTAAATTTCAGACACTACAGCACAGAAGTCACAGAGTAACACAAACTATGCGCATTTCGGTCTGCCTTTATGTTTAGGGTTTAATGTACGACGTATTAAATAATGTGTGCCTCTAAAGTTCAAGTCTATTGCTCTCGTCACAATCATGTGACGAGAGCATGCTACCTTATCTCTTGCGTTTGACTTCAGTCGGTCTATAAAAATATAAACGTTTCTAACTCAGAAAATCTATTTAACTTCTATTTTATTTCTATAGATAATATTTTCTCGCTTCACTGACAATATTCTGCTTAAAACATATTATCCAATATACACCTATATCGTGCGATAACGAAACATTCTGCCATTGCGTAAAGTCTTGGAGTTTTCTTATCGTTTATTTTTCCGAACACCGAAGTTTATTCCATAAAGTTTTTGAAGTAACCAGTCATGTCTTGTATACGTGTACATCTCACCATCTATGTCATGTACACGTATACATGTCACCAGTTATGTCCTTTACACGTATACATGTCATCAGTTATGTCCTGTACACGCATACATGTCACCAGTCATGTCCTGCACGTGCATACCTGTAGCCAGTCATGTAATGTGTACGTATACAAGTCAAAAGTTATGTCCTGTACATATATACTTGTCACAGTCATATACTTTACACATATACATGTATGGAAATAGCTGATTTGTCTCCAACACCTTCTCCACCTATGTATAGGTTTCTAAAGGTTAGCTCTACACTTTAAGAAGTCAGTCTTTGAAAAATGTCACTACCCCTACCTGTATACAATTCAAAGTGCACATCGACTGGCTGGCACGCGCATGGTAATGTTGGCAATGACGGATAGTGAGTAGTTTTATTTCTTAACGTTCTTCACATTGAATCAAATGTGAATTTGTAAATACTGAAATAGTTGTTCTTTTCTTTTCGTTTTTTATGTGAACATGTGTAAGAATGAGCAAATTGGCGAAACATTAACTTTCCTAATAATTATAGAGTTTTTCTTAACTCTCGCATGAATGATGTGATGAGGCCCATGACAAGGATTTTTATATAGGGTGGAATGAAGCACAACGTTCATGCAAGTATATCTTAAACAGGGCTTTCAAAAATGCTCAGTTTGCCGGGAACAGCCTATACCAAATAAAACGGAGATTGGCATACACTCACCGAACTACTCTCCGCCTTGTTTGTGAATTTTCGCTTATATCACATTTATACTTCCAATTATATGGCTTCGTACTGGTCATTATTTTACCGTAAATACAACGAGGACTAACTAAATTAGGCCATATTGAGAAAAACCAACAGCTCTCATCCCTCAAAGATTCGCAACTTACTAATACTTGTGCTTTCCTTCAAAACGTTGCTGGTTTATATCGCTATAATATAGTTAAAAGTGTGATATTATACACATGGGACAAAACGCAACAAAGGCAAAGAGTAGACACATATAGTTCAGTTTAAAGGAGGGCTGCAATCATAGTTTCAATTCAATTAATCTATTTGTAATCGAAACAATTCATTACGTATTTGTAAAATAAATGAATTGACTAGTACAGGTTTTCTTAGAGAGTGATGACTGATTGGCGGTACTGATTTTATGTTTTCCGCACATGAATAAACAAATTGTTTACTTTAGTTATTTTATAAATCAAATTAAAGTTGAAATGAAATTTATATTTGTAAAATGGAGACACTTTCTTTTTTTCAAGTTTGAAAAGAGATACTGAATAACCATGTAATCTTTTTATCAAGGCAAATGTGGTCCAATCAGAGACAAGAGTTATGCGAGAACAACTTCCACCAAAATAATCACCTGTGCTTTACCTCTCGTGTTGATTTTATTGTTGAGTATTTCAGGGTGGATGCGAAGAAATGCACGGGAAACCTGGAATTGCGGAGTGTTTGTGAAATAAATTCTTTTCCGAAGACCAGTATATCATATCTAGCTCCAATTACTGGTCTTTCCAACATGTTAGCGTAATGCATAGTAAGTTACATTAAAGAGAGAAAATCTACCTTGTAACTGTGGAAATATTTACCAAGTGTATTGAAGTTTGTGCGTTTTGAGAAGAAGAGCGATGTCAAATTGTTAAGAGAAGTACGTTCAATCGAGCGTATCAAATATTTCAATTCGTCTTAAAAATGGCCAATACACTCGTACAATCTAAACTGGAATCAGTAGAAAAACCAAACTACTACTAATCTCTTCAGTTAAATGAAATCCACTAATACAAATAGTAGAAAATCAGTTAGGTATTTATAGTCGGTTAATAAAAAGCACAAGGATTAAAAAGCGTGTATTACGTTTTGAAATAAAGTAAGCAGAATTGTTTTGTCGCAAAAAAAATTATTACATGTAAAAATAAATTTTGGAAATTGTTGGTATCGAACCGCAACCCCAAAACGCAAACATATTCTCTTGTTTCTTTTGGCTGACGTGCTACCAACTCTGCTGCCTTGTCACTGAGGTAAGCTGTCTCGCATTTCCGTAGTAACGTAAACTTACAATGGCGAATGGCTGTAAATCTCGTAATGTGAAAGTACTTCATGTCGAAATATACACATATTACACATATTATGTGTACGTAGGTATACGTCTTTGTAAGGCTAGAAAGTCATTCTTAGTTAAGTTTAGTTCAGATTGTGTTCTTTAAAAGAGAAATATAGTGGTTTTAACGGTGTTGTCGGTGTTTTCTATGTATCTGCTATTTTACAATGCAACGAGATTTTACAGAATGAAACTGTTATTTTGAAGAGACAGACTGGCTAGTAATAACTGTGCTAATTAGACAGTGGAACGTTAGAAACAATGCAATATTTTATTAAATTTGTCGTTTCCTCATTATTTGATCTGTTAACATACATACCACAAAACTTTTGTTGGTGTAAATCCACATTTCTTATTGAATCACCGCACTATCGAGTCAGTAAAATAATCAGTGATCTATCTGTCACTAAAAATAACAGTTTAAATCTGCAGTGTCTCGTTGCATTGTAAAATGGCGTATACTAGTGGACATCGATAACCTCGTACATTGAAACCACTATATTTATCTTTTAAAGCACAGAATCCAAACTAAACTAAAAATAGATTGACTTTCGAACTTTGCAAAGACATGTACTTGCGCAGAAAATCTTTATATTTTGACAACAAGAAATACTTTCACATCACGAAACTTGCATCAATATTTGACATTACATTTTGTAGTTTAGTGCATGTAATACGAGCACACGTTTGGCCGTGGTAAAGTAGTGCAATGGATATGGCTAATCATGAAAGCTTCAACATGCTTTGCTTTATGGGCGGAGGCTCGAGCCCAACCACTTCCAAAAACGTTTTTTGTGTAGACAATATTTGTGTTCTGCGACAAAATTAATCGTACCTAACTTATATCACATAGGAATGCTCTGTAAATATTTGTTAATAACAACTATAAATAAGTAGTTTTCTACTGCTTGAATTAGTAGATTTCTTTTAACTTATGAATTAGTGATATTTTTCTACATATTCCGGATGGAGCAGTTTCAACTGACAATCAGTAAAAAATAACGGATTCCGATTTAGAGTGTATGTGTTTCGTTTCTGGTTTCAGTGGATGTCGCGAAAATTATTATTTTTTTTCTAGGTCAAGCCACTTAATGTTTGGTATTTTCAGAAATCGAATGTACTATCTCCAAATTTACTGCAATAGTTACACGAAGCTCTTATATACGTTTATTACAGCGCATCGTTCATGAAAGCAGCATTGCGTGCGGCAAAATAAGAGGAACGATTTTGGACATGTAAATCTGTACTCAACACACATCGTTCACTACATCTGTGTGGTAGACGTGATAACTTCTCTGAATAAAACCAGTGATTTTAATTTTATTCGAAGCGTAATGGCAGTTGCCTAGTTAAATAATCCCAGGAATTTAAGTAAAGTTTTTTTTTCCGTTTCCTCAAGTATCTGCGAAATTGAAATAAGATCAGAAAAGTATATAGTACGATTTCAACTGGTGGAAATGCATTTAAGAACACCCCATAGCAATATACGCAACAGCCTCTTAGTTGGTACACAGTAACAAAGAGGTGGTGTGTGAGACAGATGAATATATTAAGTCAATTGGATATCCTGAACATTAAAGGCCACACATTGAACAGACACCGTAAAGAGAATTGCAACCACCCAGAACGGTCACACATGCAGTAATTATGGCAAATAACATGACGTACAAATGCTGGATGTCTGTCTGAGGTACGGTATCCCAAGCTCGTTGTACTTCATGGCGTAGCTGGGCGATAGACGTTGCTGGGTCTGGGCTGGATGTCTGGCGTCGACCCATCATGTTCCACACATGCTCGATGTGTGGAGATCTAGTGGACCATGGTGGTTCTCGTAACCCGTGTAGACCACACGCGTTATTGTATGGAAGATTGGTTCCTGCAATGTGTCGAGTTATAGCCGGAGGACAGGACTGACAAGGTCACGTATGTACGACACGCTCGTCATGTTACCTTGAATAAATACCAGTGGCGATAGCGTTGTGTAGCTTACCATAATTCCAGGTGTGGGTGTGATATGGCAAATCGAATACAAGATGGATTGTCCCGCTCACACTCACATATACGAACAGGAACATGGCTATAACTTTGTACAAGTCAGACACGACTTTCATCACCAAACACAACTACTCTCCACCCGCCTCTTCAGTACACTCTCTACCGATATCACGGGAAACGTTCACGAGTGAGAGGAACAAGACAACGTCAGCCTATCTCAAACTATCGATTGTTTATTGTTCATGGAGGCACACGGCGTGGAAAGGGGAGTTAAGTAGTGGTTCTTATTGCACTTGCGGTTAATGCTCTGCCAATAAGGGCTGCCCAAACGCTACTTCTGTCTAGGCACTCTTCAGTGGAGAGAGGAGACACTGAATTGGGCTAGGCGGCTGGGGGAAACCTCTGTTATACATCTTCTCCACCACCGATGGACCACTGGCACGTCACACCCCGACTGAATGGCAGTCCTGCGGAACGTCCTGCGACTTTCCCAGAGTGCCAATACACAGCCACGCTTATAATCACGTTACTATTCAACTGATGCTCGCCGTTGTCTTCCAGGCATTGAAGACACACTCTGTGATATACACTCAATATAATTGCACACCCAACTATACTCGTCGCGTTATCTGACGACGTGTGATAAGACACATGGTTTAAGTCTGTAGTCCAGTGCAGGCGAATGGTGGCCTTCCACTTATGGCCAGAGCGCCCTCCACGTACGGTACAGTTAATGTTGTAAAACCCATTTGTATTGCAATATTTTTACTTGGTGTTGCTTCAATGTATTTCCACTAGCGTATTTGCCAAAAAAAATAGTTGAAAAATATTATGCACATATATTAAAGAAGGAAAGTTAGGAAATGAGCAAACCAGTCGTAGAAAATGAAGCAGAATATCACAAATATTGTATATATTAATTAACTTTAAAAAGCAAAGAAATAAAGGAAATATTTACACCAGAAAATAGTTTCCAGACTTGGAGTATATCACAGAAAATTTATCAGATAGTCTACAGGGAAATACCACTACACAAATACTGAGCAAAATTCTAGAGGTCATGAACTTCAGCAAGTAAATTGGCATGTTATACAGGAATTTGAGGTATCGGTTGCCGAAAAATTAACAGGGATCTTCACGATAAGAAGTAACTTCGTATTTTACAAAATGCCATTTATAAACGGTATTGGCCAGCGGTTCGTTGTACCTTACTAACCAAATCTGTGAAATAGTATTTTTTCCCTCAAACATGTGCACCAACGCGAGGATCATTCGGACAAAGATCATGGTAACGTTGATGAATTGTATTTCAAAACAAAAGTTTATTTTTGAAAATGTTTTATTTGGAACTTTTTTGGTTACACAGGTTCGTGATATGAAGCGAACAATTCACAGTCGTTAAGAGAGTAACGTTTTGCAAATATTCGGGTAGCTTCTATGTTCAATAGTTAATGTCTACTTGGTATAAGGCATGCAGATATTTTAAGTTACTCCGAAAATATGAAATCGGATTCACACCTTAAACGAATATATTATTATTGTACTTATATTATTGTACTTCACAAGTATTTTCATTTTCTCATAAAAATCTTCAAGAAAATGCCATAATTATTCTCTGTGTAATTATGTGAATTCGTGTACTAAAGCGTGGGAATTTTCTTCGTTGTAATTTATAGCAGTTCTTCAATTGAGTTAGGTTGTATATGTGTAAATGTAAAAAAACAGTGATTAGATATTCCTAATCTAAAACAATTGGCATCATTCTACAAGTTTAACAATTATTCCAACAAAACGAATTAATAAATTTTATATTTTTTAATATTGATAACAACTACTCTACTTTGCAGCCACGCAAGAGGTAACCTTAAATTTAGCTGTATGGGTTCTGAAGTTTATGTGGCTTACGGATGGGCCTGCAAGCACGCAAACATATTGGTCCAAGGTCACAGTGTTTGACGTAAATTAATTTAATCAGAATTAGGTGATTATTTTATCTATTTTTTTCACATCGGTAAAAGGAACTTGAAATTAAATCTAACAACAATGACACAAATATCCATTTGGTTAATACAGTATGTATATCTAATAAAGCTGCTTATCATCAGAACTTCAATCGTCTTCCACAAAAAAGTTTGGCACGAAATAACAAAACTGGAAATACTTAAAGCGGACGAAATTTACGAATTCTAATAAATAGTAAATGTAATTAATATTCATACAGACAAAATAAAAAATAGTTAAATAATTCAATACATTGAAAAGAGTAAAACCAGAGATCGGTTTAAAGTATTTAACTTACAACATTTTTGCTCCGATTTTTAAACCAGTTAGTATGAAATGTATTTCATTGACAATATTTACGAGATTTCTGCCACTCACTTGCAACAATTATTTATGAACACATTCCCTTTTCAGTAAGTACTGTACAATTGCAGAAATGATCTATGTTGTCATGGATATGGAACACAAAATTTGGGGAAGGAGGGAATAAAATGGTCGGTAACGACAACTAGATACAATAATGCGACAGTGGATAGAGCTAGTCGACTTCTGGATTGCGTTGTGGGAAACTTAGTTGCATGTCAATTTTTTTTTGCCAGTTCCCTCTGCGATTATAACAAGAGCAAAAACAAAGGTTCAATTTAAATTTCTTAACTTATTTTAAAATAAACACTAATATTTTTTTCTAATTGCCCATGCAAATTGCAGATATTTATGCATTTATTTAGGAACTAGTTTGACTTCAAAAACTACTTTTTATTACATTTAATGCCATTCCTGGAGTATTTTTTATAATACTTCCGAGAAAGGAATTTTGGGCGATAAGAACACTCTGTATGTCAAATTTCAGTCAAGGAGCAAAATTACAATTTTTCAAGGTAAATTAAATTATTTTCTGAGGCATCCATGTGATTAAGAATCTATTTTATCCAAATCCTATCCTATGCATATACTCCATAACAATTCTAATTATACTGACTTTCACTCGCTACCATTTTTAAATGTTTCCATATTTTTCCCATGAAGGATTACTTTTCAAAATGACACAGCTCTGATCTTCTTCCTACGGCAATACACAAGAGTTTTAGCAAGTTCTGCAAAAATCGCTAACGTTTGCAGCATTGCGAAGTTACTGAAACATAACAGGGAATATTTGGAAACAACATTGCTTGAGGTAGACTTTGTAAATGTGTCGTACAACTAAAGAATAAAAGTTGTAAATCATAAAACGCAGTTTGTTTATACTCGCATTTGAAAAGTGGATCATTAAAAACGGGACATTGGGAAAACAAGCCCAACCTAAACTGTTAAAACCCGTGCGCTGATGATAAAACATACCGGCACTACTGGGTAATTTCTGGTATCGTAATTCACTGAAACAATGTGATTAACAGAGATGTGAATATTCACATTAGAAATCTAGACAACTATTTTCAAGATTGCTTGCGTAAATGGAATTCAATTACAGACTTACCACGAGAACAATGCCAAACAGAAACATTCTGATAACATGCGCGGTTAGATTGCTACAGGCACATAAGAAAATATTTTGGTGGATTATATAGATACTGCTATCAGAAATGACAAACGATAATTTTTTTCACGTGTCGAAATGACAAAAATTACTCAACTTGAAACTGTTGCATAATTGCACGTGAAGACTGGCACAAACGTATCAAGTAATGCTGCCAGGGTCAACATAGTGTAGTATGTTTGTACGCGACACAATAGATAAAGATTCACGCATTTTATGAACTTGACAATACTGATAAACTCTGTATGGCTAACAAAAGAACCCAAATTAATGTTACTTACACAATATAAATAATTTTGTTTTCGTATATCAACGTTCACACTAAAGAACATACTAAATTTAGAGTACAGCAAATGTTTTTTTAGCAAATTTTCTTTTAATACCGCTACTTGGTCTAAAGGGAGAATCATTAACTTGGGCAGGTGGTAGAGTGTTTTCATGATTAGTTTTTGTTACTTTGGTAGTCTTGCATTCTATGTATTTTCACAAGCAGAAAAACTTAAACTTAACTTTTCTTACACTTATTAAAACCTGACGATAAACGTTGAATTAAATGTTTACAAATAAAGGAAAAAACCAAATGTGTGTATTACGCTTAATAAATAGAAATAGTTTTCCAGAAGCGTTCGGTAACTATAGATGAAGAGTCGTGTTATTTTATTGTTTCAAGGTGAATGTAAATTGACGGTAGTCGAAGTGTCAAAAGGCAGAAGGAATGTGCCACATGTTCGGGCAAGCCATTGGACGGCTGTCGAATGCTCAGAAAGTGGTAAATTTAATTTTGAGGAGTCGTGAGGTCTGGAATGAGGTGTTTTGTTGGAAATAGGTTTCGTTACCCAGGGCGCCAGGCATCATCCAGACATGCTGCCATGAGGTGATGGTAAAGCTGACTATTTCTTCACTCAGTGTCGTGCAGCCGACGACCATTGGCTGCAATCATCTCACCTGTGCTGCAATCCTCTCACCTGTGCTGCGACACTCCTCTGTAGAATTGGGTAAAATTGATACGCGTCCTACTCGGTGAATTATTAGGGCTATCCACACGCCCATATATTACTCTGTGAAGTCCTGAAAACAATGCAATAAAACTTAAGTGGAATGTTCAGACACACGTGAGTTTTGGCGGGAATAGTAAGGCCCTGTACACTGCAATACATTTGCGGCTTACCGCAATAAAACACTCGGTCCCACGTAGTGATATTAATTCGGTACTCAGTACACTTCCCACCATGGGAAACATTTAACAATTGCAAGCTGTATGGCTACCGGTCAGCAGCGGCGATACAATAAAATGGCGCGAAGTACAGTGCGTTGTTTATTAGTGCGTTATGCTTCCCCAGGCAATGCAAACTCTGGGGAAGGTGAGAGGTGACATCCTGGGCGGCAGAAACGAAACGATTCCAGTTGATTAAAACGTTCTATTGAAGTTAAATGATCAGTGCAAATGATGAGGGCCACCCGGGTGTGGACGGACGGTACACGTGACCTGCCTCTCGAAGTCCTCTTTGTCAACTTAAGTTCCAACATGACGTACCTGCCGCCGTTGCCGCTCAAGCACGCCACGTGGAACAACTTTGTCACTCACAGTTTGCAAAACAATATACTTTCCTGCTGAAAACTGCTGTTACGTGCTAATAAAAACCCTTTGCATAATGATGAACATATTACCCTTGCAAAACACGTGAAATGAAGTGTGGATGACTACACGTGGTGACGGCATACATACAAACACAATGAGAATAATACTTTGCAATGCAGTACAGGCTGCAATGTCTTAGGATTGCGGGTGTACTGTTGTACACACGTGACCGCGCGTCACCATCCTTCCCTTGTTAAGCCCTTCTTAGGAATGAGTAGTATGGTGGTACTCTTTATTTGTATCCTTGTTCGTTGGTGCACGTGGCTGCTTGGTCACTGTCCCTTCTCCACTTTGCACTATGTTACCTGTAGCACTTTGCAATGCACCTTCACTTGCGGCTGCTAGAATGCGGCTCTCTGCTACAGTTGCTACATTTGACTTGTACCACCCGAGATGGTGGATCAAACTTAACACACAAACTATCGTACGCTACGGAAAAATATTTGCACCCACCTAATATTACAAAATTGAACACTAAAGAAATACGCAAAGCTAACGCCCAAACAAAATTACTGCTACCCACGACTCGCCATGCCCTTCCATCGTCCTCGCGTAGACTAACACTATTCATTCTAAACCACAATTACATAAGAAGAAACGTGCACAGCTCAGATATTTCACTTTAGCGTCACACCAGTCACCCTCCATGACGGTGATTTCTTGCTTCCCGCAGAAGTAGTCGGCTTGGCTCGCAGGAGCAGAATAATAGCCGGGAATATCCCCGCACACACCAGCTAACCAGTGATCCCCTCCAAATTACTGACAATGAAGCCGTGAGGGGACAGGAGGAGCGAGGCGCAAGAAAGAGGGAATTGGAATCTGAGCATCCCAAGGCGAAAAGTTTCTAGCGCCACTATCGGCAATCGCAGGTCACTAAATACGGCGCAGCAGCACCATCGCAACGACTGCCGGGCGAATCCGAATCCGACGCCCCACGCACTTGTACGCGAACTGCCATTTCCCTACTACTAACTTGACTCGCAGTCACTTTGTTACCCGCCGCATAGAGCAAGAGACGTCACTAGGAGGATAATTGTTTTAAATGCCGTTATATATTTAGTACACTAAAGATTTTACAAATTACTACTGATAGTAGTTTTAACACATTTCACTGTGCAGACGTTGACTGTCTTTCAAGACAAGGTAGAATTCTTTCACTTTTATCCACCATTAGAGGAAGGACTTTTCTTTCGGTCTCTTCCTTTTCAGTTACCACCGCCATATTTGTTGACATTGCACCGGACACGCTTACTCCACTGAATAAAGTCTATTACTGGCTGTCTATCAGCCAATGGTGTTTCGAGTTTGATGTTTCAGTATCAAATATCCTTTCATGTGTAATAGGTAATAAAAACTGTATCGTTCATTTGAGTTATTTAAAAGAGGTCACTATATTTAATTCATTATATTTAGTATCGATGTGTTGGAAATTTATTTTTTCGTCCTGGCAAGCTTTAACGAGACAATGAATCTACACACACGCGAATTTTAATTAAGGGGATGATAAATTTTCCTTTCCTGTTTATCCCGAGTTACAATCGTGTTGAAAATAGGCAGTTGTTTATCAACTGGTATTACAAATAGAAATGTGTTGAAATACCAGGGATGACAGAAAGAGGACCAACAATAATGTTTTGTGGCGAGGGACGACAAAACGTCGGGATGGATCTGATAGCAATCCATCATAGCACATGCTTCCTTTCATTCACGGACACAACCAAGTTTAAAATTTAGGAGACTTTACGATTGGAAAATATATTTGATACCTACCAAAATGATTCTGTATAACCACAACTGCCACGACTTTACGTATTGTTTTGTTGTTTGATTATAATTGAAAAAGAGAATTATTCTTATGTAACGCTCATTTTCCATTCAGTTTTTTATATTTTCGTAGACTACTTTACAAACAAGGCGCAACCTTAAATAAAGTACAATAAAATTAATGAGATTAACAAACCAAATGGGCCGCGGTATTGAAGTGGTAGGAAAACTCGCCTCCCACCTAGGCGAACCTTGTTCAATTCCCATCGGTGTCTCTCCCATTGCCATGTGGGGGTCGTGACGGACGATGCTGCTGGTGGTCGGCGGGTATTCTCGGGGATTTCTCGATTCCCGCCCTTGCATTCCGAAGCTGCTGCATACTCTCCTCGCTTCACCCGCGTCGGCTCTCAAGACCTCGATGCCAAGAGTCTCAATGCACTCCACTCAACAAGCCAGACTTCCTCCTTCACAGCTAGTAGCGTAGTAATTCATGCCATCCAACACCCAACACAACAGAACCCATGATGAGGTTGATTGTTTCTTTAGAGAACTATGTTATATTAAAGGCAAATTTGAAAGAATGGGAGAGCTTGCTAGTAATTCTACGGCTGCACGGCAAGAAGTTGGTTTTATTTTATACTACGATACGTTAAGGGTACATGGCAGATGAGCTTTACCGATCTCTTGCCTCCCATGATGGACAGAATTGCACGATCCCGGAGGATCGGAATCAAATTTCTCGCTTGTGAGAAACATGACGGATTTTGTCAGTAAAAGGCTGGTTTTCTCTGTGTCTTCCCCCACAATTACATTAAATCGCTTACTCTCCTTAAACCATTTTACCTCATCTATTATTTACGTTGACCTAGGCCAGCCGGCTCCAGAATATGCCAACAACCAACTGCCTTTCGTTTCATCAATATATAACTTGTAAAGATCATGTGACACACATATTATTTTCAGTTCAAAATATGATCAGTGAGTTTATGCTTCACTTTACGTAATGGAAGGCCGTCTGCATGTGTGTGTATAAATAAATAAATAAATAAATATATATATATATATATATATATATATATATATATATATATATATATATATATATATATATATATATATATATATGTATTGGAGGCAAATATCATTATGTCTTAAATATTAAAATTTACAAGAGTGCAGTTTAACTCAATATCATGACGGCACACGGTCTGGATAAATCGCTTATTATTCCGGATAGTATTTAGGGGATGTAACTCCTGAAATAGCGCGAAAATTACAATAAAACAATGTCAAAACTTCGGTTTTGTAAAATATATAGTGCTTTCACCTCAGATGCATATATATGTATGTATATATATAGACACACACACACGTGTATGTGTTGGCTCGTATCATAAAGATTCTTAACACTCAAGATGTCAATTAATATAACAGTAATATTGCAGTAATATATCATACTTTAACTTCGACAATCGAGCGATTATGTGAACTGATCGATACTTGGTAAATGTGCTTAATCAGCAAATTGGGAATTTTTTATTATTGTAATATGATACTTTCACCTAACTAGACGATCATCAAGAACGGAGTTATTTATACGACTTCTCTCAGCAAACAGCTAGAAGGGAAAGACGTTTTCTTTACCACTAATATGAAATATTTTGGTTTCGAATTAAGTTTCGTAATTTTTGGTTGTTCGGTGCATTTATAATGCATTTTACAAGTTGAACGTAAGCGTGGGTGTGCGGTACTGATCACACTTTTACGCTGTTATGGCTGGATATTTTAACCTATACAAAATAAGGTATAAAATAAATTTAAAAGTTGTTTATATTCCCATTTATATAAGAACATAATTTTAAAATAAATAAATTTAAAACAATTTATATACATATATGTAAATAATAAAAAAATAATTTTATATTTGCATATTTATATAACTATAAATATTTATGTAGAAAAAATATTAAAACTAATGTTATATTTCTGTATTTTTATATAAATTATAATATAATTTAAATAGGGTTATATTTATATCTTAATGTAACTATAAATATTATGTATAAAATAAAATTTAAATAAATATTTATTTACTAATTCATAAAACCTATGCATAATAATATATGAAATTAACTTTAAATAATTTTATATTTACTTATTTTTTACTTAATAATTTAATATTTATATATTTATGTACACAAATTTATCTCTGTGTTTTCTTCTGGGGCGAACGATTATGTGGATTTTGTCAGACTGCTACAATACTTATTACCTAAAAATGTTATGGTGGAAGTCCTTTTGTGGGCAGAATCTAGTCTCTTTACTATAAAAGATATAACTTTAAAGCCCTGCTTCAAGTCTGACACGCGTGTCAATCAACAAACTCGAGAAATTTTATGTGAGTACTCCTTTCCTGCCAAAAAACTGTCCTGTCTGAACGATTTATTTTTAGTCCCGCCATCTGGTGAAATGTGTGATGTCTACAATTTCCTGAAGAACGATTAAATGCCGCTGTGTTCACAGAACTACAAGACGTTAATGAACTTGGTTAGCCAGTCTGCTTGGTTAGTTGTCACGTCTGTATTTGGTAGCCCAGATCAATAAACTGTGATTTTGTTTGAAGAGGGGTTATTATTTGAAGAGGCAATATTTTTGCGGCAGAAAAACGTACTTTGTTTTTCTTTGCTCCCCTCTCCACCCCTCTTCCCGCGGGGTGGCGCACGTCTGAATGCTTCCAAACGCTGAGCTACACTGAAGAGAGGCGCGTGGCGTTCCTGGCGCGGCCGAGCGCTGTCTGATGGCTACTACTGGCAACGAGTTCAGCCTCGCACACTGTGGTACTTTCCATACACCTCTCCGTTATTCCCCCCGCCTCCTTAACCTTCCCGAGTCACGTTTTCACGTATAAATGTTCATCCCCAGCCCGAGCAAGTGTGCAGTGCTTCTCATCGAGTTGCGCGGGCTGGTTTACGATAGATCATGTCTACACCACTTCGTACTTCGGGACTTCAGCATGCAAAGACGCGTTTTCGCATAATATGAATACTACTCAAGTTAAGTATTGCAATGAACGTAGTTGCTATGCCCTTTTAGTAGTGTTTTATTAGCGATTTTTATAGAGAAGGTTTCTCACTGTTGTGATTGTGTGAATTTTCAATATGGTATTCTACGGAAATGTTTGTAAGAAGTGGATTCCTCCTATTTTTTTGGCATGCTGTAGGAATGGTCTGCTGGAGTACGATTTGCCAAAATCATTTTAATGCCGAGGAGTTTAGTGGATATTTTATGACATGCTTTTATGCTCATGGTTAAGCGTAATGAGGGTTTTTGCTCCTTCACAAAGTGTTATTGAAATAGGTATTCCATCTTGTACTTTTTAGTGAATAATCAGACGTACTTTTACTTTTGAAGTTGTAATGGATGCTTGCTTTACTCAGGGAGTCTCTTTACCTCTTTTAATGGGCTTTCACAAGTGTTTCAGGTTGGGTGATTTCTCAGTTTATATTAATATTGTTGTTTTTCTGTTTGTTCGAGTGCATGTGTGTTCTCTCCTTCCCCTAGTTCACCGATTAGTAGCAAGCAACAGACATTTACAGATTCAATTTATAATTTTCAAATCTAGTTGCAAATGTGTTGTTCTTGGCGATAATGGATAGATGTGCTTCAATTTATTTGTATTGATTGTAGAATTTTTGTCTCCATGCTTTTTTTATTTTTTATATAGTGTGCGTCCTTCTCCTTGCCTTCCTTTAGCCCTGCTACGCCCTAAAGGGGCGTAACAGAAAACTGCGCCACTCTGCTTAAGGCAGAGTTGGTTGCATTCCATTGCCATTTATCCAGTTTTTTGTTATTGATTGGAAATGAACTGTTGATTTGAAAACGTTTCAAGGTACTGCCTGGTTGCAGCAACTGTTCAAATAGACTCTAACACAGCTGCTCCAACAACTTCATATTCCAGACTTGCCGCAGGAAGCGACTTTCGACGAGTTGAGGACGTTAGCTATTGGTTTGGCGCGGGAACCTTGTGGTGGTGCGAATGAAGTTAGTGGTGAGTCATCTGCATTTTCTCCCAGTGTTGGTATACTTTCCTCGGTAGCCAGCAAACATGTAGGAAGAAGTTTGGGTGATATTCCTACTCTTAGTAGTTGTGCTGCGGTCGAAGTGGTAAAGTTTCTACAACAAATTACTTTAATAGTAAAATCGCAGGTCTTTTCATTGCAAGATATCTTGGGCGTTTTAGTGGTTCATATTCCTAGTGAGCTACTGCCCATTATCATTAGAGCTAGAGAATTGGGCTCACCTCGGGACACTGTAGTTAAATAAGTATTTAAATTTTTTGATAGTGAGTGTATCAATGACCATTTACAATGCTTGTGTCTCCAACAAAATCAACAACCAAGGGATACTTTGCTGACATATTCAGGCAAAACAGAACGTCTGGTAGAGATCGCAGGTTTGCCATATAGGGAATCTGAGTTTGTAGAGAGCATTATCGATCATGTGCTGCCACAGTATCAGCCTTATCTATTATCAGCTGATAGTCCAAAAACCTTGAGTTCGCTGAGACAGTTGTTTCACAGTGTAGATGTGTGGTTGCAGGTGAAAGATTGTGAAGGTGGTGCAGTTAGTAGGGCTCATGTTCAGGATAAATGTTTTCCCAAGTCCACAAAAAATAATGTTTTAAATGTGGTAAATGTAATCATAAAGCATAGCAATGTAAAGCGTGTATGGTTATGGCAGATAATGCTCAGACTAAGCCAGTCGAAAAGAGTAGATGACCTGTGATGTATTTTGAGTGTGGTAAGTCCGGCCATTTTAAAGCCCAATGTCGTAATCAAGATCAACCTAAGATTTCGTATGTCCAAATTGTGAGTGATAACAAAGTGGCTAGGGCAGGGGATAGTTTCCATACGAATACGAGTACCAAACGAAGGAACTGCCCTAAACCGAAGAAGAAAATTAAGAAAATTCACAATCAAGGAAATATCAACTTAACATTTGTCCTAGTGAAGTTAGGTTCAGTTAAAGAACCCGCCCTGATTGATAGTGGTTGTTCAGTGTCCTTGATATATCAGGCTTTTTGTAATAAGTTTTTTAGGGATCACCCATTAGGCGTTATGACTGTTAAACACAGTGAGAAAACTGTTTTTATTCTAGCAAATAGAGGTTTGATGCAATCATATGCTCTTTTGACTATTAGTATGCACATAGGGTATTTATCATGGAAGATGGAATTCTTTGTTTTGCCACACCTAAGCCACAATATAATTTTAGGCGCAGATTTCCTCCACAGCACTCGTGCCTATTTAAATTTGCAGAAGGCACACTGAGTTTTCCTGTTTGTAAAGAAGGGGTAAAGCTGATGTGGCAAGATGAATATAAGCAGGTAAATGCCTTGATAGAGATTATGCACAAGAAATGCGAGAGAAGTTCCTATCTGTAATAACAGACAAACTGGAGTATGTAGTAAATATGTGCATGATTTAGTACTGACCGACAACACCTCGGTTAGGTGTCATCCCTGTAGTGTAGGTCCAGCTAAGAGACAAGCTTTTAAAGAAATGCTAGACCACTTGCTTGATGAGGATGTTATTAGGTGTTCTACTAGTAGTTATGCGAGCCTGGCATTTTTATTAAACAAAAAGGAGCCCGGGAAATTTCGGTTTGTGATAACCTACCGAAGTATCAATAAGAAAAATGAACTAGATCCTTATTACACTTTACCTAAGGTAGACCATGTTTCTCAGTTATTAGGGAAGGCTAGGTATTTTACAGTGTTAGGTATGAATCAGACTTTTCAGTAAATTTTGTTGCACCAAGATGCACGAAAATTTCTTGCATTTGTTACTCCTTGGAGAATTTTTGAATGGACCATAGTCCCTTTTGGTGTTTCGTTTGGGGCCCGGGCACTTTCTCGTGCTTTAGAGACTATCTTGTTGTCATATAAAGCTGAATTTGTTTTCAACTCTCTGGATGATATTGTCATCTACAGTGAGTCTAAGGAGTTGCACCGGGATCATGTCACGTTAGTCCTATAGTAGCTTTTGCAAGTGGGATTGACCGTGAATCCAGAGAAAATCAGCTGGTGTAGCCGGCATGTGAGGCTGTTGGGACTTATTCTGACTGAAGGACAATTGTTGTTAGACTCTGATCGTATTAGCTGTGTGGTTTCCTTTCTTTGTCGGAAGAACTTACGTGGTGTAAGGCGTTTTTTGGGCATGATAGGCTGCTATGCCAGATTGATTCCATCTCTTGCCGAATTGGCGGAATCCCTTAACATTTGAAAACATAAGGGCCAAGAGTTTTTCTGGGGAGACGAGCAGCTTTGGTGAAAATAAAGACTTGTTTGACCTCTCCACCAGAGTTAAGATTGGCTGAATTTGACTGTAAGTTTGTACTGCATGTAGTTGCAAGCTCCCGGGCATTAGGCGCCATTTTGTCACAAGAATATGAGGATCCTGTTTTTCCCATTGCTTATGCTAGTCGACTATTAGCATCCACTGAAAAAAAGTTCTCGGTCTATGAAAAATAAGCCCTTGCTTGTGTATTTGTGGTTGAGAAATTTTTCGATTATCTAGAGTATACTCGTTTTAAGCTGTGTACAGACAACCGAGCCTTAATGTGGCTTTGGAATTCCAAGAAACCTTTGGGTAAATCAGGCCGTTGGATCGAATGATTTAGTAATTTTTCATTTGATATAGTTCATGTAAAGGGAAAAGAGAATTCTGTAGCAGACAGTTTGTCTAGAATGTTTGACCCTAACGAGTTTGTGTGTGATGGAGAAATTCAGGAGAGGTAAATGTTCGGAGTTGTGACATAAAATCCAGCTAGGTTTTATTGTGGAGAACAGGATTATTGGCAATGTTTCACATAAGGGCGTTTTCAAGACCTATGTGCCCAAGGCAGTGAGACCAATGGTGTTTTATTATTTCATAACTCTTATTTGGGCGCTCATCAGAGGCAAGAACACACTTTGCAGCATATTGAATAACATTTTTTTGGCCAAAAATTAGAGATTGGGTGATACAGTGTGCTTTGTGCCAGCAGGTAAAGACCCCTAATAGTAGAGCCTAAGGACAGTTTAGTAGTTCATCACCTGGTTTTGTCTGGGAAAGAGTCTATATGGATGAGTTTGGCGTCACTCCCTAGATCTAAGAAGGGTTTTAATTATTTATTTGTTCTGGTTGATGGATTTTCAAAGTTTGTTTTGTTATTCCTCATGACAGACCAGAAGGCCACTACTGTTTGCCAGATCTTGCAGGAACAAATATTTTGTTATTTTGGTTCACCCGCCCAAGTTGTTAATGATAATGCGAGAAACTTTACTTCCACTGAGTTATCAAATCTAGCTTTTTCTTCGGGAGTTTGTTTGGTCCATACAAACACTTACCACACTCAATATAATATGGCAGAGTGGTATAATCGTACCATTAAGGCTGCACTTGTTGCCTTTCATCATGATGTTCACACAGATTGGGATAAAGAGATCCATGTCATAATGTTGGCCTTGAATTCTTGTGTAAATGCTGCCACAGGTTTGATGCTGCAAGAAGTGTCCGTTGGTCGATTATTGCACCCTCTTCTTAGTGCCTGGGGCTTACATTTTGATGTAGATATAGGGGAGTGAATATAATTCTGGGAGGATTCTATCAAGCATCTCAAGAAATACTATCGCTATATGGTAGGGCGCAGGACAAGCAATATGATCCTGTTTCTTACAAGGTTGGTGATTTAATTCTTGTAAAGACTTATCATATATCTAGAAAGGTTGATTTCTTCTCAGCAAAATTAGGCCTTAAGTACGATGGCCCATATTAGTTTTCTTACCACAATGTCAGTGTTGTTGCAGGACCCAGCAATGGAAAAGTTTTTAAAAAGCCATGTCTCTTATATTAAGATTTTTCATTAGCCATTATAAGATCGGCCATACCCCATGCCATAAACAGGAGTATTCACCACTAGGGGAGGGATCGCACTGTATGGCAATGAATATTGGAAGTAAGGTACTGCAAATATTGTTGTTTTCCTTTTTGAAAGATGTTCGCTGTATATATATATATACATATATTATATATAACATTTAATTAGCTCCTAAAGGAGTAAAGCTAAAATCAGAAGTTGTTTTTATGGATTTGAAGGCAAAGGATATCCACCTCATGAATTTTTTTATGGTGAAGAAACACAAGGGGCCATTATCAGAAGTTTCGGTAGGTTAGTTTAGGCGGACATCTCCTCCTTAGTCCTTATCCTGTTTTCCGTATTCCTTGCCACCCTGCCAGAGCAAACGGAGTTCAAGAGCAGAAGATACAGGGAAGGACCTGGCCACTCTTTCATCGTCATCAGCTGTTTTCTACTGTGGGCCTCATCCATCAGCTTCTCCGGGCTTGGAGAAGATACCTTTGCAGCTCTCCTCCAGTGTGCGGGAGGATTGAAGTACTACTTAAAGTCTGACATGCGTGTCAATCAGCAAACTCAAGCAATTTTATGTGAATACTCCTTTCCTGCCAAAAAACTGCCCTGCTTTGACGATTTATTTTTCGTCCCGCCCGCTAATGAAATATGTGATGCCTACAATTACCTGGAGTACGATTAAATTCTGCTATTATTGTGTTGGTGTGTTTACAGAACTACATGATGTTAATGACCTTGGTTAGCAAGTCTGCTTTGTTATTAACCACGTCTGTATTTGGTAGCCCAGATCAACAAACTGTTATTTTGTTTGAAGAGGGGTTACTATTTGAAAAGGCAATATTGTTTCTGCAGATAAAGGTACTTTGTTTTTCTTCGACCCCCTCCCCCCCTTTCTCGGAGTGGCGCACGTCAAAATGCTTCCAAGCGCTGAGCTATACCAAAGAGAGGTGCGCGGCACTCCTGGCGCAGCAGAGCGCTGTCTGGTGACTACTAGTGGCAACGAGTTCTTCCTCGCACACTCCGGTACCTTCCATACACCTCTCCGCTATTCCCGCCGCGTCCTTAACCGGACCGAGCCGCGTTTTCGCGTATAATCGTTCATCCCCAGCCCGATCAAGTGTGCAGTGTTCCTCATCGAGTTACGCGGGCTGACCGACGATATATCATGTCTACACCACTTCGTACTCCGGAGTTTCAGCATGCTAGACGCGTTTTTTGCGTAATATGACAAACTCAAGTTAAGTATTGCAAAGAACTTAGTTGTTATGTCCTTTTAGTAGTGTTTTATTAGCAATTTTTGTGTATATGGATTTTTGTAGGAAGTCTTTCTTCACTGTTTTGATTGTGTGAATTTTCAATATGGTATTTTGTGGGAATGTTTGTAAGAGGTGGATCCTTCCTATTTTTTGGCGTGCCGTAGGAATGGTCTGCTGGACTATGATTTGCCAAGGAGTTTTGTGGGTTTTTTATGGCATGCCTTTATGCTCATGGTTAAGTGCAATTAAGGTTTTTGCGCCTTCCCAATGGTTATTCTTGAAATGAGTATTCCATGTTGTACTTTTTAGTGAATAATCAGGCATAATTTAATTTTCGAAGTTGTAATGTTGCTTGCTTTACTCAGGGAGTCTTTCTACCTTTTTGTAATGGGATTTCACTGGTTTTTATTCAGGTTGGATGATTTATAAGTATATATTACTACTGTTGTTTTTCTGTTTGTTCCAGTGCATGTGTGTTCTCTCCTTCCCCTAGTTCACTGATTTGTAGCAACCTACAGAAATTTACAAATGCAATTTATAATTTTCCAATCTAGTTGCAAATTTGTTGTTCTTGGTGATAATGTACAGCTGTGCTTCAATTTATTTGTATTGATTTTATGGAATTTTTGTCTCCATGATTTCTTAATTTTTTATACCGTGCATCCTTCTACTTGCCTTCCTTTAGCCCTGCTAAACCCTAAAGTGGTGTAACAATTTATGCAGACCAAAATGACAGTTGATGCTCTGATGCCATGAGGTGAAGATCGATTTGGAAGCACTTGCTCGTCATACCAGGAAGATGAATTCCGAATACGAAGGCATGTCTTCGACCTCGACGCTCGTGGAGCCGCGACCTTCATCATCGCTAACTGGTTTTCACCAGTGCCGATTTTACGATCGAGATTCCACCATGTTGAACATTGGTGGTGGTGACCTGTCATGGTGCTGCATTGTTCAGAACAAAGCCCAAGATCGTGGGTCAATGAGTCATTAGAGGTAATTTAGGGTAAAGGTGGTAGGGGTGGAGTTATTTTGGAGTTTTTTTAGGGGTAATTTTGGTATGATTATGGGTTATTAAGGGGCGTTTAGGTGTAACTAAAGATTATCTGGGCGTCGTTAGAAATTATTTAGTGTCATTGGGGGTTATTCAAGGGCAAATGTGTTGGTGGTGGAGTCATTTTGGAGTCATTTAGGAGTTATGTTAGGGTATTTGTGGTCCTGAGAGGTTATTTTGGGCTCATTAGAGGTCGTTTAAGTATGATTAGGGGATCGCTTGATGGTATTAAGTGTCTTTTAGATGCTATTAGTGGTAATTTAGGAGTACTAGGCATCATTTAGAGGTCATTAGTGGTCATTTAGGGATCTTTAAGGGTCATTTAGTAGTCATGTGGGGGAAATAATGGATTAGTCTTCCACGCCATCGGTCTGTAGGATCTGCGTCATCAGTAATCAGAAACTTACTCTAGCATGTGATGTTTCAGTCCCTTTATACGATTGGTCAGATGCAATGACGTGGTAACTATCTGACTGGCTGGTCGGCACTCGAACAATGTATTAATGGTGTAATATTGTTAGTTTAAAGTCAATAAGATGTCATATGGGTTGCATACACATATTATAACCACAGGGATGTCAGCTGAGAGGCTTAACTTGACAGTGGCTGTCGTGAAAGTTGGATTGTATCGTCTAGATTATGCACCTTCGCATCTAAGTCTTATTCTGCATCTGTGTTGTCTTCGGACACTCCAGAGCTAATAGTAACTATTGCAGTGCTATCGACTTCTTTGGGAGTGGTACCTAGAACACCCATGCCGACATTACCTGCTTATTTATATCCGTCACCTACATCTCCAACAGTTCCGTCCGAGTCTTTGCCTGAACAGCTATGTCGTCATCAATGTCACATTTGTGATAAGACATTAAATTTCTACCATAATGTATAGCGACATGAGTTCTTTAATTGTGCCAATACTCCCTGGAATATGTCATATTTGTGTGATAGGTGTGGTAAGCAGTTCAGTTGTAGCGACAGTTTACTTAGACATGCAAAGACCTGTAAAGGTGAAATGCATTTCTCACCAGTACCTTACTACCAGGTTTACTGCAAGCAGGTCTCTTGCGACTTCGGTACATGACTTCAAATGTGTAGTTACCTACATAAACTGCCCTTCAAGGGGTGTCAAGTTCATCTGCACCCAATATGGAGGTAATGGTCAATAACATAGTATGCTTGCTAACTTTTATGCATTTTATCGAGTATTTGTGTTGATGGCCATTCAAGGTCTTGGGGTGAAGTTCAACGTCACCTGCATCCAATATGGTGGTAGTAGTCTGTAATGTTATATGCTTGCTGACTTTCATGCATTTTTTTTGTTTTGGTTTTTAAGAGTATTCAGGGTCATTGGGGTCATTACCAAAGGATGAGGTCAAGGTAAAAGTTCAAGGTCGAAGGTCCAGGTCAAAAGTCAAGGTCACAGGACAAGAGAAAATGTAAAATTCCAAGGTCAATGTTCAAATGACAAGGTTAAAGTCAAAGATCAAGGTCAATCTAAGGTAATGTTCGAAGCAAAAGGCGAAGGTCAAGGGCACTGGCTTCCAAGATGGCAGATGAGTGACAGCTACCAAGATGGTGGTCACCTACCAAGGAGGTTGCCTACCAAGATGGTCGCTGGTGGCACCTACCAACATGGCGGAATAGGTATGTAAAATCGGTGACCTCTGAAAATTAATGTTTAATATATAAATTTTTACATTGGTTTTCATAAACATTTAGGAATTCTTAAAACATTTTTAAAGGGGAAATACTAGAGGAATAAAGGGAATATTTAAGTGTAAGATGGAAATCTTGAGGAAATAATATAAATTGTTAGGGCAGAATAGCTGCTGGGATATGGAATATTTAAATAAAGTTAATAATATTTTTTTAAATAATTTTTAATAATAATTTCTAACAATATTTAATAGGCTACTTTTATAATGATTTTATAGTAAATTTTTGTGAATGTTTGTGTTTTTAATTTCTTTTTTAAATTTTTGGGATTTTTTTGGAATTTTTGGGATAGTTGGGTTCAAAGGTCAGAGGTTATGGAACAAAGGTCAACGGTCCTGAACCCTCAGTCCTACTCTCCTGGCTCGGAGTTACAAATTCCAATCTCCTGCTCTGGAAAAATGTGAAATTTTTAGGTAAGAAGGGGAATTATTAGGAATTTTGAGAGAAAATATGGGAAATTCCAAAATGATTTGGCAGTAAACTCTGGCTCAGATGCCTGGTGCCATGGCTCCAGACTCATAATTTTTCTTCCACTGACTGGTTTATTGAAATCCAAGTTATATATTATTTTGGCACAATTGTTTTCGAAATTCTGACTGAGAATTTATTTAAGGGCTTGATCAAAATGTTTGCGCATGAGATTGCGATGATGCAAAATTCCATTTTCCGTATTATTTGATGGTCACTCTCACCACTAAAACTGCTATAATATTAATTTATTTGTTATATTTCATATAAAGTCCCACATTTTTATTCATTTAGAACAATGAATTGGATGGATGCCACTTGTATGTGTTAAAGTTACCCTAGATTCCTGAAACGAAAAACCACTTTCAGAAAGGCGTACTTCGTAATATTCACTATTGTGTCCAATGACACTACTGTATTCTACTGCTGGAAGCACAATAGAGTTCTGATATGAATACAGAAGAGATTGTAATGAAGGCAATATTAATCTGCAGGAGGAACAAGGCAGCACTCTAGCAGCAACAGATCATGTGTTTAGGCTTTTTATAATGTAATGCTAGGAGCTCCGTACGACTCTGTAAAGTCAACATATTATATATGGTGATTGTAACCGTTTTAAAATATAAAGGTTTCAATGCTACAATGTGACAATACTCAACTACTGGAGATACATTACAGCATTGTAAAGGAAACATAACATTTAGTTATGCCTGCTGCTGGGAAGTCTACGCTATTCAATAATGATAGCTAAGTTATTACTTAGAGCAGTACTGAGTACCGTGAAGCCAGAACCACGTTGTACTACATGTGACAAACAAGACTGTTCTGCCACTACTACCATTTACGTTTTACAATATTTAAAGGGTATAAGTAACACGTCAGACAACTGCCCTTGTCTCAAGATTATAGCCAAATAAATTTGGCTTCCTTGAAATTTTTTTTTCTGGATGTAGTAAAGCGACTCTGATGTCACATTTGTTAGTTGATGCTCATGTGCAAAATCAGCTGCATAGTTTATTTTATAGGAGAAAATACTACAGAAGGGAAATATAAAGTAATATGATTACAGAACTATAGAACTCACCCGTAATTTCAGAGTCATATCAAGCATTGGAGGATTAAAACTGAAATTACAAATTTTTCTGGGTCGGACAATAGTTCGCCACCCTCTTCTTTTACTTGAACCCATTCTAGACAATACAGAAGCACTTATTCGTGTCTATGGGTTTCTCAATTGGCTCTCTTCATCTCTATACTTGTCCATAACAGGTAACCACAATCTCCTTGGGGCCACCTGTGTTCGTTTAAATTGCACTATTGCTACTTTTTCTTGTTTTTTTTTAAATATCGTCTACAATACAGTTCATAACCTTTTGTTGTTGTTTCACGATATTGTACTGTTTGGTTGCCGAATTTCCCTACATCGTTCTCCAGAGTAGATTGGAAAGTGTCTTAAAGTGGGTGCTCATATTTGCTCTCCCACATTTTGCGCCCAGCCCTACTCGACAGAGCTTCTCTGCATGTACTTCTGAAGATGCAAGTAGAGGCCTCTACTTTTCGAGATGCGAGTAAATGCCTTTACTTCTGAAGATGCAAGTAGCTGCCATTGCTTCTCAAGATGCAAGTAACTGCCTCTGCTTCTGAAGATGCAAGTAGCTGCCTCTGGTTCTGAAGATGCAAGTAGCTACCTCTACTTCTGAAGATGCAAATAACCATCTCTACTTCTAAAGATACAGGTAGCAACCTCTTCTTCTGAAGATGCAAGTAGCTGCCTCTGCTTCTGAAGATGCAAGTAGCTTCATCTGCTGCTGAAGATGCAAGTAGCTGCCTCTGCTTCTGAAGATGCAAGCAGCTGCCTCTGCTTCTGAAGATGCAAGTAGCTGCCTCTGCTTCTGAATATGCAAGTAGCTACCTCTATTTCTGAAGATGCAAGTAACTATCTCTTCTTCTGAAGATGCAAGTAGCTACCTCTACTTCTGAAAATGCTTGTAGTGTGGCTTACAATGGAACACTGCACCCTACTGCACAACATTTACAACTCATTAAGAAGCAGTGCACACATTACCAAAACTGAAAAGAAATGACAAGTTATTTTGCGTGTGAAAAAATATTGTATAAGTGTTATTGACACTGTAAGCGATTTTGCTAGAATTTACTTCAAACTTTTTAATAAGTTAAAAAAATTAGTGTACAGATTATTTATTAATTTAAAGTGAATTTTTGTCCTTTATGCCTTAGAAAGCTCATTTTCAAAGGGAGACTTCATCAAGGAAATCCATCATAGTTATTACTGAGGCTGACTGCAATTAAGACTTAGCACTATTAATTTTAAAAGTTTAACTTTTAATTTTTTTTGTATATTTACTGTAGTAATGAAAGATACAATTTTTGCAAATATACTGTATGAGCAAATCATATATAACATATATTTGTAAATATTACTATTTCTTTTATTATATTCAACCAGTCTTTTACGATATCTTGCTAGAGGGACGTATTTCCAAAAAGTAGTTTTTGAAGCATTAAGAATAAAAATATATACGTAGTCTTATTGGTAGATATTTTAAACATTTAACTTATCTAACTAAAGTAACATATTTTACAGTGTTATAATTTATATGTGTTTTTCTTTAAGATGCATTATCGATCATAATATTGTGTCAATTCTGGCCATGTGTGTACTACTTTATAATCGTTTCTGCATGTTGTACAGTATGGTGAAATGCTCTATTGGAAGTAAGTTCCCTTCTAACTTACGGTACTCTTCCCTTATTTTACGCGTTGTTCGGTTGAAACCCAGGGATCAGTTCATTATTATAGTTATCAGTTCATGGTAAACTCTCACGTCCATCATACTCCAAGATCTTATGTAACCATGCGAAGTAAACCCCAGGAGATAATCAACTTCATAATTTTCTTTATTAATATGAATTGTTTTTGAAAGAGTCGCATACTCTCACCTTAGTCACTTTTTTCTGTCTGTTTGTACTTTTGTGGTTAAAATGAGGTTTGGTATTTACTTGGATCACGCCTGGAACGTATTCTGAGAACTACTAGCATTGTGTAGCCTCCGCTCAGAAAATTGTTGTGTTGAACCAAACAAGATTTGTTTCGTGCAACCAAATTATATTTTGTATAAGGGAAATGAAATATTTTGTTGCTGAAACTAAATTATTTTGTTGTCTCATTTGATTGCCCCAAACTGTAAGATGTGGTTAGAGTAACTAAAGATTTGTCTGGCTACACGTGCATTAAACTGTTTGGGCATATACGAAAAAAAATTACAAATTCGACCGAGTTACAAACGTAGATCACCTGCGTCCGAACGCCACGCCTTAGTAATCTCGGCTAATGACGCCGGAAAGCTTTTAAATAGATATACTACAAATATCGGGCAACGTGTGCAAACAAATATTTTATGTTTTACAGCTTTAATTGTCAATTTCTTTTCGCATTGTTTATTAATGTGTTCATACGGTTGTTTAGCATCAATAGATGCACTAGCAAATACGGTTACTAACCAAATTGTTATAAAAATACAAACAAACTCTAGAGCTGTATTTTCAGACAAATCTATACAGTTAATTGAACAAAATGTTTAGTTGACCGTCCAATTTTTTGTTGACCCAACACATAGGTTTTGTATATTCAAACATATATTTTTTTTCGACGAACAAAAGTAATTTTGTTGAGTTTCAAATTTTGTTTGCTCAACAATATATTTGTTTGGTCAACTAAATTTATATTTGGCCCAGTAAAAAACCAATATTTTGTTATATTTTCTCTCAGTGTGTTAAAAGAAATTTCTCTCCTTCGTTCACGTTTCTTCTTGTATTGCTTACAGCTAGTAATGTGATATTATCCATTGCCTACCTTGGATTCAAAACCAAAACCTTATTCTGAAGATTAATTACTTCTTATCGTTCTCCGATATGAAGATCTCCTGTTTGTCAGAAAAGAGTACAAACATTTTTTAAAAAGAAAGACTGTTTATTTCGGCTCCATGCACTGGTGAAATTAAAACTCTGAATATAAATATCACCTCCAGAGGATTTATATTTGAAACTTATAATAATATTTCTGCTAGTTCCTTAACTGCCATGTCAAATATTTAATTTAACATTTAAATGATAACTAGACAAAATAAATATATATAAAAATAACTAAAGAAAGTGTCAAATAAGTAAGTTTGTCGTTTCTTACATAGGAATAGACAAATACCAAGGAATTGTAACATGTCAAAAACGAAGTTCTTAAAAACCAAAATAAAACTAATGTAAGTAAATAATCTTAAACTAATGTTTTTGCAGTACGGTATGTTTGACTAAAAATTTATTTTACATTATTTATTGAACACATTTATAATTAAATATTCTCGTAATTCGAAACAGTTGCCATGACTTGGTACGAAACAGTTTATTTGTGGATGTTTCCAGGTGTAACGTCAACCTGAGCTGGCACGGCGTGTGATCGGGACAGACGAGCCTGGATAATCGGAGTTGTGTGAGGGTAAACAGTCATGGTGGGGGGGGGGGGAGTCCTTGCGAGACGTCAGAGGTGGATCGTGTTTGCCGGGCGGTATCTGCTTGTCAGCTGGCGCCCAACACAGGGCATCGCCTTGCGCCCTGTCATCAGGCGGCAAGTGTGACACGCGAGACCCAGCTGTGAGTCCGCCCGTGTTACACGGTACGAGGTTGCTAATTACACGGCTCGCACTGACCTCCCCATCCCACTCACCTCCTGCAACTGTTGAAGGGCGTGTTGCTGACGTCGATGCACAAGCATTCACCCTACACACCCCTCATGGCACAGCCCTCTGACAGAAGACACTCAAGTTGTAATTCTAACCGCAGGAGACATTAGTCCACTACAAGAGTACTTTGTCAAATGTGGGCAGGTGGTCGCAAAAATCAACATACCGACTCTCTGCTTGGCTTGTAGAATTCTAAAATAAATCCTTAATACTAGGGACAGCTACGTTCATTGAGATATTAAAAAAAGGTTAATAGTCGTGTTATGAAAATACGTGGTAATTGGGAACAATGTTCTATGTTAAAAACTCTGTCCATAATTTGAGATTTTTCCTTATGATGAACTGCTGACGACAGCCAAGAAACCATTCTAAAATGTAATGTTTGTTTTGGTCCTGTATTTGTTGGCGTATGTTTAATGTGTGATTACGGTTCATTTTCAGTAGTAGACACACTATACCTAGGTACCTACGTGATAGTCTGAGAGTTTTCTAGCAATGGTTACAGAGCAGCAAAATCAAATATATGACTTACTTATTTTTCATAAGTGTACTAAACCGCTGAATAAACGAAAATTCGTTAAGAAATACATAGCTGCTGAATTGCCAATATAAAATTTTCTGATTAACATAAATGAAGTAGTTGTGCACGATAGCATTAAAGTATTATATTTTATTTACAAACTTATAACTGAATTTGATAATTCTCATAAATGTTTCAAAACAATCAAACAGTTACAATATAAATTTCAGTGTAAGACAAATATTCCTGTTGACTGTAGCGCTCTAAAGCCTGTATTAAAACACAATAGCTTGAATTTTAATTCGTAGTAAATATTACAGACTTGGAAGTTTCGTACTGATTTGGGAACTAGGGAAAATGTTCGTACTTGGCGTGCTAAATGTACTGGCAGAATTAATTGGCTCATCATTATCGGCTGACGAATCAGTACCCACCGATACAGCATTATATATTGGTGACTTCACTTGCTGGCTTCCAGTAGACGAACTCTTGCAGATCTCGATGTGTTCCTCCAATGTATCGCCTTGCATAAACTGCGCGCTACTAATGTCATAATGCTTCATCGCGCGAAAAGGACTCTTCGTAATAGTGGTTCTGTCATGTCGCCGAGCTTGGCGGCTTTCGTTGATTATCTTTCCACAGTAGCAAAGCTGTTGCTATGGTATTATGTATCCATAGCGGTAAGCTCTATAATATTCACGAAAAAAACTTACATTTTTCTACAGAAGCAACTTTTGTATCTACTTTACCTAGCTACTGCTCTATATCAAAACTTACATATTTCGTCAGCGAGATTTAAGCATTTTTATGCATCCATTCAAACATATGTTTTATCTATTTCCTTGATCACATTTCCATGCATGAAAGAGTTTCTTCCAGGCAAGTTATTTGCTCAGCTTGAACTCTTGCTCCACAAATTAGCCCTAAATCACCCATTGTACTATGCAAATAATCCGCAATAGCCTCTAAATTACACCTATGACACCTAAATGACCCCTAATGACCACTGATTGTGGCGAGTGCGGTGCTGAATGTAGTGCATGTGGGGCTGGTTGTTGGTCATGTCGTGCTGATTGTGGTGCATGTGCTGTTGATTTTGGTGTGTGTGGTGCTGATTGTGGTTGCATAGAACCAGTGCTGCAAATTTTAAAATGCCTGTTTAAAGCATTCCTCTGAAGAAACTGCCTCTAGCAGAGTTTGCACTGGAATGACATACTTGAATCTGTGATACATCCGTACTGTTGAAAGTCTAGAATATTACTTATGGTGGTGTATTATTTTTAGGCTTGTGAGATGTGTTTCCGAAAAGAAATGACAACTTCATTCCTGGTTCCTGCTCCTTCGACATGACGAAAGTCAAATAATGTGGGTCCAGTAGTGTATCATCTACAGAACTTTCAGTGGCCAATCGGTGGCGCTATTGCTGCTAGGACTTTTTCCTTCATGATTACTGTAGACGATACGAAATTTATAAGTAGCAAAATAGTTGGTTTCGTGTTTAAATAAGGACCGAAATCTCTTTAAGTATGTGCACTTTATATGGACGAACATGAGTAGTTTTGCACTAATAATTTTGAATAAATTGGAAATAATAAAAAAATATTATTTAAATTTTTTACCTCAACATTTTTCTTCCCCTGTTATAATTGATTTTTATTTTAAAAAGTACTATGATGCAAATATTATTTCTAATTTAGCTATCCACTATGTCTATAAATGGTCGTAAGCCTTAAACATGAATACTTTCCTGGAGCTAGATATGACACTTGAAAACTGAATTTCATGAGCCTGGCCCTAATAAATCGCAAACTATAATCTCAGTTCCCTATATAATATATATATATATATATATATATATATATATATATATATATATATATATATATATATATATATATATATTCGCTCGCTTACCACCTGTCTTGCGAAAAAGTGTGCATACAATTATATAAAATAGAGACCCAATCGAAAAAAAAGACGTCTCATAATACAATGCTTGCCTTTAAATAAATTATACAAAGCAGCTCTAAAAAATAGTATTCATAAGCCATATACGCACTGACAGAATATTAATATAGCAAAATGTTTAATACAGTAAAATTTTCTCTTATTGTACGAGGGAATGGCAGCCTTTTCGTTATTGGTTATTGTAGAGGATATAAGAAAGTCTTCTTACCGTTGTTTGAGTAGCTCAGTGGTTAGAACACCCAACTCCTGATGGAGCGGGTGTGGGTTTAAATCCCCATTATTATATAATAACTTTTAATTTTTTTGATGTTACCAAGTGTCATGGGAAAGTGTAAAATTTGCATTATTTAATATTTATAAAACGATTTTCGATTTAAAAAATATTTTTCGATATATTCTAATGTATTCTTTAAGACATTTGGGCATTATTTAAAGGATAGAAATTAATAAAACAATTATTCAAATTATTTATCCATGAACCGATTCCCTGAAGTATGATAATTTTACGATTGATTTGACAAGATCAGCCAACTGCTTGACCTACGAGAGTGGTGTGGGAAGAGATATTGTTATGCTGAAAGGAGTGGCCAATACTTTCGTGGTGGTTAAGAGTCGGAATGGGGAGAGGGTTTGGATGGTAGAGCAAGGGAACGGGATCTAAATTTATTTATACCTCAATTTTCAGAATTTTTTGTGACTTTTAATAATTATTAGTAGGGGTTGGAATGGGGAGGGTGAGCTAGGCCAGGATGGGGTGAGGGTTTGGTGTGGGGTGGTGATGCGAGCGAGTGGTAGGTTAGTAAGGGTAGCATTATATGTTCTTCGAATTTTTTGAATAATTCTTTGATTTATGTTTTTTATTGTGAGGGGGATCAATACGTCCCCAAATTGGCAGGCCGAAACTATTAAATTTTTATCAAATAACTTATTTTTTTTAATGGAATTAAGATCTGCAGCAACACTTGAAACCAATGTTATAATTAACAATCCATGGTGGCCAGCCTATACTTACTAATTATTTTGCAAAAAAAAATAATTTAATATTTTTGTTGCAATCATTGGTATGGCACAGGTCGCTGGCCGTAGGTTGCGAAAATTGGGAACGGCTGACGGTGGTAGGATTTGGGGGGGGGGGGGGGGGGGGGGGGGTTAACGAGGCCGCCGGCCGCACCTGTGACATCAACTGATTTGGCTGTCACACATTCAGCTGGTATAATTCCTACTCCTATCATACTTACACAATTTAAGAGAAAATAAGTATGGTGGGAGGGGAAGTCAACCAATAAAAATGCCAAGCCAAAATCGTTAAATTATATTTCGCATCGTCTCCGACCAAATAAGTAAGACTGGCAGGAGGGGGAGGTTTTGAAAAAAATATATTTTTTTATTTTAGGTACATCTTTTCATAACTTTTAATAAATGTAAATAAATGTTAAGAAAAGTGACTAAAACTTTATTATAACATATAAGAATAATCACGACAAAATATTTATTCATCTCTCTACACACACACGCTATTGCTTCTTTTAAATCCTTGTCCCAACATATGTCCGATAGCCGAGTGGTCTAAAGCATTTTCATGCCGGCTCACGGTTCGGCAGTTCGATCCCGTCCTCCACCAGACGAAATTTTGAGCTCTGCGAAGATTAAATCGCAGCACCCGCAGTGGCGAACTCCAGAACCAATACGGCGGCCAAGCGGGAGAGACACTAGCGCCCCTAGCAGGTGATAAAGGAACTACTGCTAACAAGATGGCGGACACACACCAGCACCCCTAGCAGGTGGCAAGAAAACTAGGTAGATGGCGAGCGAAGAAGGAAACGTGAGAAAAAGGGGGGCAGAAAATAAAGAGACAAGATGGCATAACCGACAACCAAGACGGAATGAGAGAGCACGAAAAAACAACACAGAATGATAGAGCATGAAAATGCAAGACGGAATGCTAGAGCATTAAGTGCAAAAAAAAAATTGCGGCGGTTCTTCGTTTCCTCAGCCCCAGCCACTGCCTTCGTACATACATTACCTATCTACTCACTGCTCTGAAATAAGCAGAGAAAAATCTGATATATATATATATATATCAAATGTGTACATGATTGGATTTCAAAGAAAAGTAAAAAAGTTTACAGCAATAGAAAAATGACGTGACGGTAAGAGTTAAGGTAACGAAAGAATAGGAAAAATATTGTCATAGCAATTCCATAAGTTTTATAGAGAATGCCATTTCTATAGTAAATCGACATCTTAGCTCTATAAATAGGACATCCTGCCATCTAAACAGAATAGAAATATTTAGAATTAGTTGATATTAATGAGGTGGCGTCACAGTCGGTGCTTTGTGTTATAATGCCGTTACACAATGAAAGCTTTCGCTTTACCTTTAGACTATACATTTGCTTACCAACCTGTTTTTTTTACAGTATATCAAAATGGAAATGGCAGAGCACTCTTAAACTTTAAGTCAATGTTAAGCAGCAATTTTGCTGAGAATAATTCAAAGGTTAGGGGAAATGATTTATGCATTTAAATTACCGATAGGTGAGTTTATTTTTGTACATTGATGCAAGCTCGTGATAATATTGTGTGATGAATGTAGTATTTAGAAAAATCAAGGACACATATGCCCTTATTATTATGAACAATGTGAACAAGGAAGTTTTTGAATATGTTTTGAATTAAGCATTGATATATAGGCCACGACTTATTTTAGGAATAGGTAAATAAAATACAATCCTGCGTGATTTATAACGATTGGCATAACAAGAATAGCATTTTCTTTAAATCGCGTAACTGATTTTCTATTTTTTGGAATTTTTACTTTACGTTTGTGTATTGTATTGGTGAGCTTGTAAAAGGAGTGGGTAAGTTACTTCAAATACTAAAGTGTTCGCACATCCTACGTTCTGAAACTGCTGTGTGATTGACCAGATACGAAAATTAGTATGAAACCTACCACGAAAAATATGATAATCAAATTACGAAACCTGGTATATAACCCAGCCGTATAAATCGACAAATGCCATGACGGACTCCGCTCTAGCTCAGATAATAGCTGATTTGGGAATACTTGCACACACTTATTAAGGAATCTTTGACCGTGTAATATAGGATTTTTTCGACTTTATTCCTCTGAGAAAACCCGTCGACCAGAGTCATCGTCAGGCTCGATTACCACATGCGATAATATAGGAGCGACTCGGCGGGATACGAACCCGGTCCGCCTATTTGATAGTTGAGTAGTTTGACCACTTAACATCGTCCCCCCCCCCTCCCAAAAACCACAGAAAACGTATTTGAACTTTTATAAATAACGATCTGTCGTTTGCTGCTTAGAGCCAACATTGAAGACGGAACATTGTTGTCAGAAATATTATAGGAAGGAAAATAATTCAAAGCTAAGGAATGCCATATATTTTCATTCCGTTTCGATTCTGTAAAGTAGAAGCGAGGTTATGTTGAGAAGAAATTTATATCAGAAGTAGAAGCTTTTGTTTACTAACGTTTTGTTAGGGCAAAGTTAACACAGTCAGCGTTTTATTACACTTAAAGATTTCACAACACAGAGTTACCACCAACTATTGATCATTATAGTTAATTTAAACTACTGAATTTACTATAAAGTACATTAGAAAACAGTTTGAAGGCTACGATTTAAATGGATAACAAAGAAATAATAATAATTGTATTGCATGTTGGTCAACTAATAATGGGCCGGACAATGAAACTGTCAATAAACAGTAAATTATCGGAAAACAACAGTTAAAATGAAATTTTATCGAGTGAGTGATACACTATGTACCCATAACAATGAACAGAATTTTGTGTTTTAGGAATTGTGGGAAACTTTAAACGGTTTTTTTCCAAACCTTTGCTGTAATCCCGAGAACGTTTCGTAGATCTTTCAAAACCTCAGTATTCTCGATTTTCTTTAATACGTGCTAATTTTAGTTTTATTGCCATGTTGATGAGGAAGAAAAGAAAAAGCTCTTTTATTTGAACAGATAACTTAGTTGCACATCAGTTATCAATACAAATAATGATTTCCACAAAAAATTCTGTAATATCACTAATATTATTCTTAAAAATTTACCCTACATTTATCTTAACTCGAACTTACACACACTAGACACGTCAATGGTTATGTGTTTTTTATAAAATAAGTAAATAGAAAATTTTTTGAAGATATGGATTTGCTGCGGGTTTATGGGAAGTGGAAAATTTATGTTGTATTTAAAACGAGTAGTCATTTATTTACAAGAGAAAAAGGCAAACAATTGTGTAATATTTTGCAGAGTAATATCGGAACAGAAGAACTCATTTTGTATGGCATTTCAAAATCTTTCTCTTGTGTTTATGTAATTGCTTGGTATTAAATATGCCGTTTGCTTGAAATAATGCATATTATACCATTATTTTCAGTAACGATATGAGGTCATTCGCAAATATATTATATGCCACTATATCGGTTTCTATACGTGTAGGATTGGGTAGGAGAACGCCTATTGTCACATTGATGTGCTAATGACCAACTATCTGACCTCGCTGATTGCCTTCTGGAACACAATGATCCGGATATACGAGTGATTACCTGGTCAATAACGTGATTTCTAGTATCGGTAACAGGGTCCCTTCTGTCCGAATGGGCCATGCGCCTGACATCTGGCAACAGAGTCTACATTGTACTAGGATACTCACTGATGAAATAAACTTGAATGTATTTTCAGTGATGACCATTTACGCAATAAAGGTTCAATAAACTAATTCAGATACGTTAATAGGCGAATAGAGCTAGAATAATACTCGCCTTTATCTTTTCTACTAATATTGACCAAGATGTCATATATCAAAGTGCTAACACTTCGACTGATATACTTACGCACGAAGGTTGTAGTAGTGGAGGAGTGGATATGTTTGGGTGGCTGTTAAGAGAGAGTTATTGAGAGCCGATGTGAGTAGTGCAGCGAGGTGAGTATGGAGCAGCACCGGAATGAAGGGGCGCGGGGAACGGCAGATCCCAGAGAAAACCCATCGACCAGTGGCATTGTCCGGCACGATTCTCACGTGCGAAAAGCAGGGGGAGAGCTCGTCGGGATCGAACCCAGTTCGACTTGTTGGGATGCGAGTGCTCTAGCCGTTGCGCAACCACGGCCCCTATTTGGGAGGTTACTGTTAAATTTCCATCACAACAACCCTCATTTGGATTATCCATTGTTTTCCTAAACCGGTACATTTGGATGTTGTTCTTTAACACAGATCATGACCATATTTTAACTCCGTTACTGCTTGTTTGTAAAACTTGTTTCCTTTCTAATGACCTCACTTTTGACGAGACGTTACGCCTTACCCAACTATCTATCTGCAAAGAAAATCCTTATATATTATGCTATTCTCATAAAAACTATTAAGATGTCTTTGTTTTAAGCGACCGCGGTGGCCGAGCGGTTAGCTCTCGCCTCCCCACCGAGGCGAACCGGGTTCAATCCCCGGCCGGGTCACCGGACTTTCGCATGTGGGAATCGTGCCGGACGATGCCGTTGGTCCACGGGTTTCCTCGGGGATCTCCCGCTTCCCCCACACTTTCATTCCGGCGCCGCTCCTTACTACCTCAATCAGCCTCACTGGCGCTCAAGAACTCGCTGTTAAGAGCAGTCCAAATCTCTTCACTCACTCAATGGTCGAAAACAAGGGCTTAGGACTTTCTTGTTTCTCACTATACAGATAATTTCTGCAAACATTTCGTATTTGTATGTACGAAAAATGATAGCCATCTGAACGAGAGGTTCATAAGAAAACTATATTGAAAACCAACACTGGTGGAACTAACGACACGCTAACACTCATACGGAACGAATGAGACTTGTGTACGTATTCTCGCTGAAGACATACGTGTAATGTACACTCGTACACTTAAACTTGTACACAGATATATATATATATATATATATATATATATAATATATATATATATATATATATATATATATATATATATATATATATATATAATGCTGCAATCACAAATATGTTTCAAGCGAAACAAAATATGGATACACTTATTTGCTCAGGAATACGCCCGCATCATGTTTTCACGAAGTGAAACGATACACACTTATTAATAAATTCAGGAAACAATCATTTTTACATAGTGTTTATTTATTTTAAAATATAACACGCACGATTGGTTTATTGAAGTGAAATGTATAGAAAGAAATTATTGATAACAGATTTTATTTTTCACTTTCCTGAACCAAATATTTAAATTGGTATTTAACATGCAAATTTTGTCATTGAGAAAACAGTTTGAGATTTGCAAGTAAACAATGCCGTACTCTACACAGAGCAGAGGTCGCTTGTGATGCTGTTGTACTTCAAATTCGCGTTAAATAGTACAAATAGTAACACAGCACGGGCTAATTCGCAGTATATTAGTGTCTCCTAATATGGTCTGTTGTATTTCTGCTAACGAATATCGGTAAACATCTAAAACTAATGATTGTAGGTGTCCCTTCTATTCGTATTTTGAGCCGTGTTAAATTTTAAATACAGTTGTTTCCCTATTCGTTTATGGTTAATGCAAGTGTTTAGTAATAAAAAATTATCTACATTATTATAGCTACAAAATTACATTGTACTATTGATAACATCTGCCGACGTATCATTGAAACAGGAAATTGGAACCAAAAAAACAGAAGCATCAACGTATTAAGAGAGCAACTAATAAGTTATAGTTTTTTATTTCATGAAATGCTCGCTTTGTGTACACTGGCACTACAGGTGACATGTGCTGTCTGTACAGTATTACTCTCTTTACATACACATGATAAATTGATTCCCCACAGCCAACATTTGCATTTTGAATATTTCCACATATAGTTTAGGGAAGAAAAACGTGTTCCGTTATCTGTTATTATACGTAGAGTTTTCATTCCATAATAAACAACACGCACATAGCCTTCAAACTCTTAATACTGTGTTGAAAATTATTTATTCTGGATTTACTCTGTGGAAAATATCTTATCATGTTGTAGACTAATGATATGGGTACAGTACAGTGCAAGTGAATGTTCTGTATTTTATTTATAAAACATTTGAGGTCTCGACGTCAGGTGAATCGCCTCGTATGTGTTTGGGTGTAAACTTACATACAGTTTAAAAATAATTTAAAGCAATATCGAAGCGACGAATGGATTATATAGTTTAACAACGTCATTCAACATATAGGCCTACTGTTTTTAACCTGGAAGGTTTGCCGCATCACGAGACTAGCTGATGGAAACGACGTCCTTTAACCCAGAGAATTCTACAAATGTCTCAAACACACCCGATGCCCAAGGTTGGGTGCAGCACGCGACCTGATGGGCATAAAAGGCACTCTTTGTAATAATTCTTTGACTCGCCGCCGCCATGTCTCCACTTACAAGATGTTTACAATAATAGAATAGAATTTGACATTCCTATAGGTGATGGATTTTCTTTTTCCAAGTGACGTTTACGTTTTTGAGCAATTTAGGTTATTAAAGAGAGATAAAGAAGGAGACAATATTGATGTTTGTGCTAACTTTTTGTTTCCCAGTTTTCTGGAGTAGAAATCTCAAAACATGGACACATTATTGAGACTGTTGATAACCCAGGCTAAACTTCAACTATGATGAATAATTTGTTAAGATCCCCCAGTGAACAAAATTATTAGAATTTTCTGTTGTTGGTAATAAATATCACGCAATTTCTGTAACAGAGATAAAACAAATGAAATAACCTATCCACTGAGGTATTTGTTTTACTTTATTCATGATAACTGTGAAATTTATTGGAAAGGTGGTAATAAAATTACTTTTATTCGAAATTCATCCGATAACAATTTTTAATGAAACATAGAACACAGATGGTGCAGTTCAGGAAAGTTATTCTGATCCACGTTAAATTGTTATCCAAAAATTAAAAATTATGTGTTCAATCGTTGAATACGAATCCAACACAGCCATTGCAATTAAAGAAAATATATACAAACATCCAAAAAAACCTATTAGTTTTATTATTGGCAATTTTTAGAAAAAGAAGTTCCTGCTGGAACAACTGTTTTTAATTTTTATATCAGAGATCAGTTTATCAATTTACGCGTTACGCGTTAAACTCACAATGAAAGCCTGTATTTATACTACAATTTTCTCGTTAAATAAAAAAAAAAAAAAACAAAGCGCTCTTCGTACTAACCATAAGACTTTAATTTTACCATACAAATACGTATTTTCTATTTTTTGGTTAGGACTTAACAAACTCATCTTTAACACACAAATCTTCCCTTTACGTTTGACAACACAACATTTTGAGGGATAAGGTTTATCAAACAGTGACGTATTAAATGTGGTCCAGAAGATAATCAGAATAATAAAAATAATGTTCGATGGCACTTAGCTGTTACGTAACATACGAAGTCATATGGAGACCCAAAATATTCCTTTGAACGGCAGAAAAAGAGAATCCGGTCATATTGTCCCCGAACAGAAGAAAATACTCCGAACCAAAAATAACCTAAAACTCTTTAACGTTGCATCAAAACCTCTTATAAACTTTGAAACCAAAAATCTTCCGAAATTTGAAAGTAAAATATCTTCTCTCTGGAACAGATTAAGAAAAATAATCGCGAAAATGTATGACTTGATCCAGAGTCAAAAAGGAGCAGGGTATAGAGTAGAAAGACTAATGCTGTATCCACCCAGATCGGAGGGAGGAGAAGAAACTGCGTAGGATTATGAAGATTATTCACAATTTAAGATTTCCTACATATCTAATAAACTATTATTTCTGCACTATACTTACATGACGCTAACTAAATGAACTGCTGCGTGAGAAATCATATCCTCCTGCAGCTACCTCCCCGAACACGGGAGAACGCAGAGGAAAAAAATTTTTGCGACTGTGTCTGTGCAGAGAATCAGGTTGTCAACAGTTAGAAACGGCGGAAGGATACCAAATTGAGCGCTGGGTACAAACGTAACATAATTGAACTCTGCGGCCGTTCCTAGAGAGCACTGGGTGTACTGAAAACGGCCCACAACTAAACATAACTGGTCTACAGCAAGAAATTACTTGTGTAGCACCTCCAGCAAGTAGCGCGAACCAGGTACAGCTCGAAGCATCCCACGGCTCATAAATGCAAGCGTGTCAATTGGCATCCTGTTTGCAGACTGAGCTTTTTGCAGCAAGCAACGGCCTCCTGCCTGGCCTGGCAGAAGGCTAACCCTGTACTTACCGAACTGAGTTTCCAGTGCGTGAATACTATATTGAGACGAAACTTCTGACATAATACAACTGGCCTAAATTTGGAATGAATTAACATTGCCCTAAACTTTAGAAAAATTCTGACACCAATAATTATACAAAATATAAAAATATTCTAAATTCAGTAAAATCTGAAAAATATTGTGACACAAAATTTTAGCAAAATTTTACAACGGTACATTACTCGTATCATATCACATACCTAAATAAATGCAGTCTTTAGGGGAAAGAAACAATTTGATTTCGTTTGTACCCTTGCCCAGCTGCGAGTTGTTTACAGTTCTCTGTTAGCACTTAGGTAACGTGCGTGTATGAACTGATGCGTACTTTCTTCTCCTATTCTATACATACTCGTGTGCATTTTGATGTGCCTATGGGCATAACAGAAGGTAGCAGAAATTGGGTATCGTGTAGTGCCGGCTTAAACGGCTCACGCCTCTCGCATAATTTAGGCTCCGAAAACTTCACAAAATCATTTTTAAATATCGAAAGACATACTGTTTGGAAAATATGATACACTACATACTGTTAGTATCCAACTAACCTATTAAAATTAACACTGTTTAGTGGTGGGGAATGCTACTAAATAAGAGAAAATACCCATGGTGAATGAATCGAAACTAAATGTGCTGTATGAATTAACACTGCTCGTTGTTAAGATGATCTTACATGTTATAAAATATATTTCGTTCTGATTGTATAATCGTACTAACAAAATGAGTGGTTGTTAACGAAAAAAGTATTTATTCATTCAACAAAACATGAGGCACAGAGAACATAACTACTTTTAGGAAAAGTAAAGTATAGTTATGTAAATATGCCACAAAGGTGACACATGTCCTACCCTCACAAATAATTCAAATTGTTACATATTATTCGTAACTTGCTATTGCTATCGATTTGTGGGCTAGGAGACATTAAATATTCCAGAATACATAAAATCATTATGACACATTGCAGATATTTACAATTAATTTCTGCTGGGTTTACAAGAGAAAATTTATGCGTTAAGACGTGTGCAGGAGAGACGAAAGTGTGATACCTCATTTATTAGTTCACAATGTAACTTAGCAGGTATTGAGCGTTGTTGGAATTTCCTTAGGTGTTGAAAGAAATGATTATATTTTATATCTTAAGTGAAACTTGTGAGGTGACGACCACTCGGAACACAGCAGACGATGTTTTTGGCGGGAAACGTTTATTTAGAGTAACATAAGTATTAACAATATTAAAACGTCGTATGTGTGCACATGTTAACGATTACATTTGTTTACAAAAATAAGTTCCTCTGATAGAAAATGTCGTCTTTGTAGTATAATCAGCTTAAATATGGTTGTGATATTCAAAGTTAGGTTAGGAACAGAGGTAAACATAACGGGCTTGTTGCCTCTTTCCATTGGCTATAATTAGAATCAATACATTTTTTGGAAACTGCAAATACAGAATACGTGTTTCCAAATGATAGATAAGCGCTTACTGCATAACTCATAATGCATGATTCTTTTATTGTAAATAAACTTAGCTTAACTACTAACCATTGGCACCAAGTCATTGCATTCAACCGCTGTTTAGTGTAGAAATAGTTATATTTTGTAATGTACCTAGTCTGAAGTAGAATATTGCGAAGCTCTTTGTTATGTATAGTTTCCATGCGTTTTTTAGTGTTAACATTGCTTATATTAACTTCAGTGTCAACAATTTTGCAGTGTTATAAGTTCGAGGTTTCACTGTAAACCGAAAAATGATTAACTATGTTACACTCGTGTAACTGTAGCCACACATAGCTGCCAGATTTTCAGACAGTAAACACTAACGCACATCATTATTGATCACATTTATATTACGGAGACAACATTAGTATTGTCGTTTAAAAAAAAAATGTGTCAGAGTTGAGCCTTATACCTGATCATCAACGTACTTTTCCTGCAGTATGCATAAGGTTTTCTGCTTAATGAGATGCACACTTATACATCGTTCACATTCGCCTAAGTACGTAAATGTTGTACATGTCTCGGGAAATTATATAGGCACGTACACGAGGTAATAAATATGTGTAGGTCTCGCGCCCTTACAGCCTATAGACTACTATTCTGAAAGCCATTTATATGTAATCTTTCGAATGTGATGTGGAGGTGATAATAATAATTCTATATGATGATGTGTGTGGTTTCAGTAATGAAATTAATATTCCGGGATAATGTATAACAAACAGGAACTGAAGACTGCCAAATCCCTGAATTTTGAGAACTACGGAAGCTGTCCTAAACTTGTGTAGCTGTATTAGGAAAAAATCTTCAGCCTTAGTAGAATGATTATGCCAGTTCTGGCACAAGAGCACTGGGGCTAGGAGCACCGGAACCAGCCGGCCACCGTGTTATGACGTCGGCGTCCACCATCTCGGAAGCCAGTGCCTGTTGGCAATTGCCCTTTGACCCCTGATCCACGACCTCTAATCCAAAAAATCCCAAAAATTCCAAAAACATAAAAAATCATATAAGTAGATTTATTATGAAAATCATTAAACAAGTATTAAACAATACACACAAAAGTTTATAATTATATTATTAAAATTTGTTTTGAAAATGTATTTTTTTTCTTTTATGCGCACCATCTTAGTATGCTCCCTCCCCGCCCCCCTCGCTCATCTTGGTCAGCACAACCTACCACGTCTTGGTTTTCTCTCATATTCGTTCGACCATCATATTGGTATGCTCCTACCTTCGTTCGACTGACATATTGGTAGGCAACATGACAGCCACCTTGATAAACTGTCTCCTGCGTTCGTCCTCCATGTTGGTATGCTCTCACATTCGTTCGACCACCATGTTGGTAGGCATCATTTGTTTCGGAGTATGTCTCTCACTTCGTTCGACTCCCAGCAGACGACTAACCCCCATCACTTGCTAAAAGCTCTTTAGTTGGCAGGCCTCCACAAATTAGTCACCTTCATTCCATCCCCGCCAATGTTTCCCATTGGCTATTTACTAACCTTCGTTCGACCAATTAGTCATGTTCGCTCCACCACCACCAATATTTCTCATTGGCTAATTACTTGGGTGTGTTTGGAAACCTTTGTTTTGGCCAATCGGCGACCTACTACTACAGTCGAGTATGCAAACTATTATTTTTCCTTAAACACACACACGCTCTCTTTCTCTCTCTGTCTCTCTCTCTAAGACGCACCCTGAGCCACTATCGGTAAAATTGTAGTTTTTACCTCGTTCTTGGAGATGTATGTGTACGTGTGTTTTTCGAGCGGCCATAAAATCCTTTCGGCTGCTATTTTGGCATTCGGATTGGTGCACTCACTTAGTGCCTTGGACAAACGGGACGAGTTGCCGTACCCGCCGAAACAATTTATCTTGGTCTATGTACCTTACAAAATTTCAGCCGCATTCAAATATTTGCCGACTTACCTAAAGCAGGACAAAGTCATATGGGACTGCCTCCCATGAAAGAGATGTTTCGAGGGCTGCATCACCATCTCAGTTCCCGACATGTCCCATCGGAGGGGCTGGTGCAAGGCTCGGCGAGCAACCCTCGCGATGCCCGTGGAACACGAAGTGCATGTTTTCTACTCTACTACAGAAGACGCCCTCACAATGTCTGCGCTCATAGTAGATGGCGTGCAAGTTTTCTACTTGCTAACAGTACTTGCAGAAGTCACTCTCTCCTATGTTTTAGTCTGATTCGATTCGTTTTAAGACACTCCTAACTTTTACCGCATGTTTTCTTAAGAAACGGAAATTACATTTTTTTATTGGCTTCATCGTTTTCGTGTTACTCTATTGACCTTTTACTGCAAATTAAGTGGTGGATTTGAACGAAATTTCTTAAATTTGTGAAAACCAGTTTTTGATTAATTTTGTTCTTTGTGAAATAGAGTCGTGTATTGCTATGGAATACGACATTCCTAAAGCCGTTTTGGTCGTAACAAGAATTCAAGATACGAGGGCCACTCTGAAGACCCAAAAAATGCATATCATGTGACCCTGATAGCAATTCTTTTTCTTGGAATGTCTCGCCATATCTTTGCATTACAAATTTCTAAAGTATTTCTTTTACTAAAATTGTTTATCATAGCTTCTTCTCTTCAGGATGTCCCAATCCATGTGCGTTACCATTCATGACTAATGTAAGTGTCATTTGTTTGTCCTAACGGTGTAATTGATTTTATCAGTAAAAAGATATACGTTTATCTAGTAGATGACAGCCGTTGTTAACAACAGGCTCTATGTATTACGTAATTAGCAAGTAGCAGGCATTACGGAACAAGTTTTATGATTTTGTTGTCTTCACTGAGTAACTGCTTAAAGTTCACAAATATGTCTTCAATAGCCTGGTCTTGTAGGGATTATTAAAAGTGACCTCGTCATTATACTACTCTGTGCCAGTGCTTACATACTTAGTACTGTTTAGTTCCTTTCAATTCCATGTTTTTTAAAAAGAACTGTATGCCAAGTAATGAGCATGAACCAATAGCAACATTAAAATTAGACTAAAATTATGCTATGTTCAAACGTTTTAAATATCTGGAAAATTACCCCAGGTTAAATATGTATGCTTGTATTTTAAATATGTCCAGTACAACAAATGTGTGACACTGTCGTTAACATTAAAATATATATTTTTTCATTGAATAATATCTTCACTAAATACTTTCTATATATTATATATTGTTTTCGTAATCAAAATGAATTAATTAAAAAGTGACAGCGGTGCTGGTTTAGCAACGACTAGCAAAAACTAACGGCTGTCCATATAGTCCCGTTACCGTTACAAACTGTTAGCACAAACAAAAATATACAGTATCGACAAAATTCTCTAAAAGGTCCATATGTTTTGTCTATATGAGGTTCCCAATTGCTACGGGATTTGACTGAAGCACGATGGAAATGCCACAACATTAAGCACAATGTGTTATATGGTATGTGGAGATAAAGAATGCAACAACGTAAAAAAATTGAGAAAATTATTTGGCAAATGTAAGGTAATATTCACAAACTTGTGGGGGAAATACAGTTTTCCTTACGGGAAAGGTAAAATTATGGCACTGTGGAATAAAATTCACGTACATGGTAGTGGAAAATCCCATACATGGATGGGAAAATTACCTTACGACGCGTGCATCTCTTCAGCAATGTTTCAACAGCTAAGTGGAGGAGAGACGGGCGGGAGAAACTAACCTTTAACACTCTAATATTCATTGATGCTGTCACGCTGTCGTCATGGTGTAATAGATAGCGCATCGGCATATTGTACTAGAGTACCATGGTTTGCACTCGCCCACCAGCAATTGTCGAGGATATTTGTGTTGAGGTTTCGGATACTATTCGTCACAGGATACAGGTAATAAAAGAAATTAGTAGTGCTAATAATCCGCAATATTTCTTAGTGTAATTTTATTATACAATACAGTTAAGTTTCCCTTACATGTATGGGATTTTCCCACCGCATTTGTCAAGTACTTTTTCCGTACGATCAGAGAATAGTACTGTACTTGTTATGTAAATTTACTCTACATTTAAGTGATAATTTTACCTTACATATAGAGGTAATCAGCTTCACGTACATTTAAGGGAATTTTACTTCAATTTTATTTTTACTGCAAACGAAATCATCGACGTCAATATCGGACTGTACCTACCACCAAGACAAACACTTTACACAAATACGGGTGAAACACTTTAAACGAGACAGGCAGTGTTCATGACCTATCTCGTGGTGGACGGGCCGGCATATCGTACGGAGACAAGTGATAATGTCCGAAAAGCATTTGTACGGAGCCCCCAGAAATCACTTTATTGTACTTCATGGGAATTGCACTGGCCAAGTTCAAGCGTGCACAGAGTACTAGGCTGTTCGCGGTAAAGTGAGCAATTTTGAGGCCCTAGTTACTTTTTACTTTCAGCCATATTTTATCCTGTCACCACCTTTTAAAATAAATACTGCAATTTAAGTCATTAACACAGTATTAATAATCCACTGCAATCAGAAGTTAACGCCCAAGACTAAAATAAAATATAGTATTTGACTATTATTGCAAATTAGAGGGCTTTCATAAGTGCTCACTTTACCATAAATAAACTATATATAAACACTAACGTCTTTATGCCTCCGAAGTCGAGCATATTCAGGCCTTGTTTCCAGGTAACTATCATCAACGCTTCGACTTTGTATGCTCCATGTTTTACGTCGTTGAAGAAGAAAGTGACTACCTGAAAAAAATTCTGATTAATCAACCTTCCCCGTAAGTAGCCATCGCTGTAAACAAATTGAGGAAAAATTCCTTACATGTAAGGGAAGATAATTATCTCTACATGTAAGGTAATATTGCCTCTTTAATGTAAAGTAAATTGACATTACAATTAAAGTACTATTCCATAAAATCGTTTCGGAAAAGTTCCCGACAAAACTGTGAGGGGGAGAGGGATCCCATACAAGTAAAAGAAAATTAACTATATCGGAGTATTAATACTTTTAATTTATTTTACCTATATCCTCTGACGATTAGTAACCAAAACCTTAAATCTAAAATCCTTGACACTTGCTGGTGGGTAGGCGCGAACTATGCTCTATCCATTAAACCACTACGACAGTATGACATCATCACTGAATATTAACGTGTTAAAGATTGTGTCTTTCTTCTTCCCCCCCCCCCCCCCGACAATAGCGATCGAGAATGCTGAAGAGATGCACACGTCGTAAGGTAATTTTCCCATCCATGCATGGGATTTTTCTCTACCATGTACGAAAATTGTACTCCAGAGTGCGGTCTTTTTACCTTACCTGTAAGGAAAAATTTGTTTCTTACACAAGTTTGCGAATATTACTTTTGACTTGCAGGTAATTTTCCCATTATTTTTTACAGTGATGTTAACCATCACAATGTGCAGATATGGAGGTCAGAAAACTCACACCTTAATCGTGAAAACATTTGCGACAGTCCAAAGGTCAATGTGTAGTGTGCTCACATGTACGACAGGGTGATCGGGCGTTTTTTTTTTTTAAGAAAAAACATTACGGAGGACATTTACCATGACATTCCGGAACTTTATGCCTTCCTCCAGGTAGAGGAGTTGCAACAAAACCTAATCTTCCAACATAACGGCCATTGGTGCCATAATGTAAGGCGTGATCTTGAAGAAACTTTTCCAAACAGATGGATCGGCCGTAATTACCCGTTGCTTGGCCTCCATGTTCTCCAGATGTAACACCATTAGACTTGTTCTTGTGGAGTTACGTCAAGGGTAATGTGTAAGCAACTCCAGTTCCTGGAATTAGGGCACGCATATTACAGATCACGGAAGGTATCAAGCGTGTCAATGCTGCTATCCTGTTCGTACATGGGCAGAATTGAGATATTGCCTGGACATCCTGAGGGCAACAAAACGGGCTCACATTGAAATTGTGTGATTATAGACACAAACGTTTAGTCAGAACGTTTTGGCGGTTAACACTACTTTCTAACTCTCCTTGTGTGTTTCTGGTAACAGTTTGTAATGGTAACGAGACTCTATGGATATCCTATATATTAAATGAGAAATATTATTAAACTTAATTTTAGAATGCTGTTTGGAAAAATTAGTTTCTCTCATTGAAATAAATTTTCACATACCCTTGGTCTAAAAAAAATTTTTTTTTGTGGTTTATCCTGATCAGTGAAAGATACGGGCTTAGGTTCTTATTTCTTTGTGTTATTTTCCACGAAAGAAAAACCTCAAGTCCAGCATGTCGTCTTCCTGAACTCCATTGCTCTCCACGTTTCACTTTCTCAGCACTCGTAGCAGACAAATAAAACTGTATTTAGCTTCTTGGTTTTACTATAGTTTAGATCTATAGGCCTATTATAAATTATGATGTCTGAATTGGTAACCCACAGTTAAAAAGTGAATTTACGACTAAAAAAAGTTTTGAATTAGTATTCAGATGTGATGGTGTGACGGTTAAAATTTGCACGTTGGAAAGATCGGCGACATGACAAATTGCTGGCGCGAGTGTTAATTTTTTTTTTTTTTTTTACTTTGGTGAAACATATGAAATATTATAATATTTTGTGTACTAAGTTATTTTAATATACGTAATACAGTACGGTGCCAGCCAACTTGATGGCGGCTGGCAAACGAACTAAGTTGCTTTATTACTTCCGCGTAGTAATAGTAATATATTTCCAAGTCAGACTTTCTTTTGATCTTACGACTGATGTTTTAATTTATGGGTACAATAATTGCTCGTGCAGCTGCTCCAATTATTGGAATATTACGATCCTCTCAACAGCATCCATTCATGAAGTAAGCAGATGGGCACTGTTTAGTTGTGACAAAAGTGTTTTTTTTTTTTGTAAGTGCAGAACTATTTCAACGTGTGTATTGCTGTTGTTGGACGAATGAAGTAGTGTTTGAATGAACTGCGCATTGCACTGATTGCGTGTATGGATGCGAGTGCTGACGAACGCACAAAATTTGTTTCCAACCGTAAATTTGGTTAGTTATTTAAGTAATAATTTGAAAGTAACGTCATATATTATACACTCTGTAAATTCCTCCAGGTGTTTGTATTAATTCGCCGTCTCCCAGTAGAAGGATTTTGTTTCTCTCCCGGGGCAAGATGCACGTAGTTGGACCTCGCAGACTCCAGCCATGACCTAACAAGCCACGATAATGGTCGGTGGCTTGGAATGGACATACTAGCGAAAATATAGCTTATTTAAAATCAATAATTACCTCAGAAATCGATTATTTCACCCAAAATAATGTTTTTTCACCAAAAAATCCAAAGATTTGAAAAATGCCCCAATCAACTACTGAAACGTCCAAATCAGATTCGAGTTTTCCCCGATGCGAAAACATAAAAGTCCTCCAGGGCGTCATCAGCGAACAAAGTGGTCGGAGACATCAATGATAATTGTTCCTCAATTTTTAAAATTATTTTTATAATTTTAGCAATTTTGTCGACTTTATATTATTGGTAGGCGGTTAGGTGAGCGGTATGTGGCGTTATTAGGGAGTTGATGTCATGGGCGAGGAGGATAGGATAACATTATATTACTCAATTATTAGATGATTTTGCAGTTTACTGGAATTTTTGTGATTAATAGGATGAGGTGAGGCGTGGAGGTGTTGGTCTGTGAGGTGTGCTGACCAAGAGGGGAGAGTGAGAAAATGTTTTATATTCCGTGTTTTTTAGAATTTTATTTTGTGAATTCTCTCGATTTTTTATGACAGAGATTGTGCAGTGATTGGTTAGGGGTGTTGGTTAGTATGTTGGGTGGTGAGCAGAGGGAGGTGGGTAATGTCATATGTTCCTCGATTTTAAGAAACTTTCCATTATTTGCGATTTGTCTCGACTTTTCATGACTGTTAGGGTGGCAGTGAGGGGCGCAGGGTGTTATTTATCGTGAGAGGGGAGGGTGTGACGTTGTCATTATATGTTGTTTATTTTTATAACTTTTTCGATTTTTTTTCGATCTTTCTTAACTTAGTTTGAAATGTGTGGTAACCTCAGTAGAGGAGGTGATGAGGTGAGCCTGGCGATGGTTGAGGTGTCGTGAAGAGGTGGGGGTAGAGGAGATGAGGACATGGTAGGTGCAAGATGTGGGTCGGGGGAGGGGGCCATATACACTTATCCACCACAATCTTTTGGACCTGATTTGAAGCATCGAATCCACTTTTACTTTAATTTTTCGTGGCCAGGCAAAAGCTAGACACGCGGTATTTTTCTTTTTATCCCCGCGCCTATGCCCTTTCTGGGTAATGCAGGCGTATAAGCATTTCCTTTAGCTTATCATTGCGTTTTATAACTTATAGCTTTCCTTTGTTTGGCTCTCTCGGGTCACATAAATTTAACTTTTTGTTATTATTACTTTGCATACCACCCTTTGATTGATTATTGTTGTATATGAATACAAACGATATTTTATTTTACTGCCAAGCTGCTTCGAGGGCGTGTGTGGTACGGTTGATCCTAACATTCACCCTGACTCTCCAGCAATCAGGGAGTAATTCGCTTTATTATAATGTATATATTTCAACACTACTTTTCTATAGGCTTTTCAAGGTAAACTGAGCCCATTTCAAAGCCCTGCTTAAGATCTACTTATATGCACGTTGTGTATTCTTCAGTATTACGTAAAATTTATATTGCCTTGGTCCTGATCACTTTATTCGTGCGTCGGTCAAGTGGACCTGTGAAATTATTAGAATAGTAAATACATATTAAAAGTCTACTCATTTATACATATAGATGCATTAAAAAATACAGAAAGCAAAATAAATCATATAATTTATCACAAATGGTTAGCAGACCCTTTTTATTCGACGTTAAGATATGGAACTACTTTCCCTCCATCGTTGCCAAATTTACTGGGCTAAATTCATTCAGTGCGCCTGTTAAAATATATGCAGGTAGGGGGCATTGACTGTTCTGAGGTTGATATCAAAAGTGCTCACTTTATCATGAACAACCTTTAAGCTATTGTATACCAGCTCTACAATATATTATCTTTACCCATCCCTTTGCTCGGCAGGAGCCAGGAAGGGGGCCTTTATACCCCTTTTTGATCCCCTTCCCCTAGCATATACCATCCTTCAGTCTGGATTCTCTTCATTTGATTCTCCTGTTTCATGTTCCTTTGCCTTGTTCATAAATGTAGATTCTCTTTTATCCCGGTTCATTCCTTAGGTCATTCTTCATCCGTTTTTCATTTACCTTATACCTTGACAAATTTGCATCATGTGTTCTAACTTTTTCAGAGTGGGGAAGCAAAGCCCCCCAAAATTATTAGTTGCCTTCTGACGAATCCTTTAAAAGTTCTATCTATTTCCACTGAGATTACCCATAGTGTGCAGTTGATCCATTTCCACTAAAAAATTTATATTGCAGTTTTAAATTTGTCCACTTTAGTTGAGCAGGTCCAATACCAGCACCGAAGGTTTTATATTGGTTGCCTTTGTAAGTATTATGGTGTGGTATAATTTTCTGGGATAAGTTTCTTCCATTTGTTGTGAATTTTTGTACCTACATATCAAACTCTTCTAGGCTTATAGAGATTGGCCTTGCATATTCCTCCATTATTATTGCCTTTCCCTTATTGGATATTACATCACGTAAGTCATATCCATTTTCTTCGATATAGCCTTCTACAGTAGTCAGTTCTAAAGTCCTCAATCTTAGGGCAATATTGTAGTACATTTAACATTGTGTCTTCAGTGTTGCATATCCTACAGAGAGGGGAGTCTGCCAAACTAAATCTGTATTAATTTGCTTTGTAATTTCTATAACCTGTTAACATCTGTGATAGATATTAATTAGTAACTAACCTGTTATTACAGACTATATCCCTTATGTCAGGGAATACTCTTTATGTTGTTCTCCTCTTCTCCGAGGCATTCCATCTCTTCTGCCAGAGGTCCCACGTCTCTCTTCTGACTCCATATTTCCTCTCCGCAGAAGCATATCTTCCATCAGTTTTATTCATTAAACTTCCTCGTTCTATTACTAACATTTCGAGGGAGACTAGTCCAGATATCACTTACAATGCTTCAGTAGATGTTGTCCTGTATGCTTTTGTAACCGTAAGCCATGCGGCTCTCTACACCTTCAGTAGAAGCCCCTTTCAATGCACTTATCTTGCTTTTTCATACCACACTGCAGATCAGTACAATGCAATTCTCAGGGAAATACACTTGTACAACATTATCATGCTTTTAATTCCAAGTCCCCATGATTATGTGGACACTGCTCTCATTTATGTGAAAAAAAAAACCTACAGCTTACCCATGAGGTACATGATGTGATTCACTCCAAGATACGTAACTGTGCTTTTTACCTTCAGTGGTCTTCCATTAATTCTTAATCGTGGTGATATTTGGAGTCTTCTCTTTGTAGCATTGCATTGGTTTTCTCAAAACAGAATTCCAAATTGGCTATCTTTTCCCATCTCTCAATATGCTGAAATGTTTCGTCTATTTTGAGATTCAATTGAACTCGGCTCCATGCTGGAATTATCACAAGAGCATCATCGGTGTAAGAAAATGTATCGATTTCTTCTGTTAGCTCAAAATGCAGTAGGGAGTAAAAAAAACTGTCCACAATAATGCACCTAGGACTAATACCCAGAAACATCCCTTAGACATTATCTTCAGTATACAAATGTTGTTCACTTTGTACTGACTTATTCTATACGCAATAGATCATTAATATCCCATAAATATTAGATGGGCACTCCTCTCACAGATGCCAAAGCACTCCTAGTCCCCATGCATTATCGAAGGCTACACTTATTTAAAGAAAAACTCCCAAAACATAAGATTGTCTACAGTATTTTACCTTCCCAACCACATCAAGAACAGCTCTTTCTGTGCCTCTGCCTTTCTGAAAACATATTTTCTCATGGAGTACCTCAGTTGTTTCTAGAATCCCTAGTAATTTTTTCTTTCATAACTTTTGCAGATTTTTTCCCAATTACCGACAATAATGTTAGGAGTCAGAATGATTTTGGGTTTGTTGGGTCTTTGCTTCACTCTTTATACAAGCTCTTGATAATTCCATTTTTCCAGATATTCGGGAAGCGTCCATTACATAGACAATCGTTTATCAGTGCAAGTAGGTCCTTTTGTATCCTGAGGTACAATCTAGTGAATATTTCAGCATTTATACCATTATTTCTAGGTGCCTTCTTATTTTTCAGCTCCTTCACTATTCTGTCAATGTCTTCTAAATCAAAATCTGCAGTTTCCTTCTGACTGATCACCACTCTTCCCTGGATTATTAGGCTCTTCATGATCTGGTTACTCTTAACTGTATTTGCAAGTATTTTATACACTAAACCCCAACGATCGTCATTCTCTTTCTCGGACACAAAACTTCACCAAGATTATCTATTCTTATCCTTCAGCAATCTTGCATATGGCCTCTTCTGATTTCTGTATTCATCAACCAGACTTAGGCATTGAGTCTCATCTCTGCTTCTTTTCAGGTTTCTTCTTACCTTCTGCACTTTTCTTCTCATCTTCTAGTTCTTTATCCCACTTTCCTAATAGGTTTTGCCTCCTGAGTAAACTTCCTCGTGACCCTTGTCACATAGGGGAAGGTTGGTTTTAGTTTATGCACTGGTTTATCTGTTTCAATTATTACTCTTTTTCTTATACAGAATGCCAATCTCTTCACATATACTTGCAGGAAGGAATACTACTGTAGAGTTAAGAGTTTAGAAGGTACACCTTCGGTAAGAAAAAATTGGCATTATCTTTGCTTACCGTTTCCTTTCCAAAGTGAAGTAATCAAGTACTTTCACAAGGAGAGCGCCAGTCTCTGGGTTGAATCTGTCCAATTCTTTCATCCCATCACCTGTATCTTCTCCAATGCACATGCATTAGTCATCCTCTCAACCATCATGGTAATATTCACTGACAACCTTTAGGATTTCTAAGCAGATCGACCATCCATCCCCATCCATCATTATAGTCCGGGTATATATTCCTTGAGATTTGGGAACTTAAAAAGTTCGTGTGACTAGCTTTTCAATTATCTCAGATTTGTTGCCATTTAATATCTTGCAGGCTCCCCCAGGAAGAGAGACCACCATTCTGTTGCACTCATCGTCACAATTCAATAATATACTTTAAATAAACACTTCTTGAAAATCAAACAAAGTACAACATTCTTTCACTTCTGTTATCCCCAAGTGTTCTGTGGCAGTACGTTAGTCGTCCACACTGCTTGCCGGTGTTTCCAGTCCAGAAGCGCTGCTAACTCGGCCAGCGAGCCACAGGTGATGTTGGCAGCAGTTCTCCTCCGCTACTTAGACGACTAGTACCGAGCAGCTCACTTCTATTCTGGTGCCCGCATTAAACTGACTGCATTACGCTGACCACACAAATCTCACACATATACGTATATGCTCGTGGGACGACGTGTGCGTACCGCGTACACGCTACACATGTCCATCCTGTACGGCCGCCAAGAGCCGACCCCATTTTTTCAGCTCAGAGGATTAAGTGGCTCATTCTGCTAAGAACCTTAAATCCTCTTGCTCTTCTGAGGATTTTTAGAATCTCTCATCCCGGAGTTTCTTATCAACTTTGCTGATTTGAGGACTCGATTAGGGCATTTATCTATCTTTTGAATTTTTTTTTGGTGAAAATGTAATTTTTGGGTAAAATAATTAATTTGTGAAATGATTTTTGTTGTGAAACAGGCCATTACGTATATAACATGGCCGTTCCAGGTCGCGACCACCGTCTTTCATGTCATGGTTGGTGGCTCTGGGCTTTTACTCCTTGAATCATGTAACAGAAGGAACTAAATCTGACTACTTCTTCCCAGTAATGATCTGGGAATGTCTGTCTCTTCAGAACCTTCCTACAGATGTACATTTTCATTTAGATTTGCTATAAAAGAAAGTTCAATATTATAACCTCCTAATCAAAATGAGATTTTAAAACTGGTAGCCAGTAATACTGGTATCCATCTGTTTTACTTTATTTAAACACATGATGGTAAGAACAATTGTAATTCTAGTACAACCGTAACGTCACTGTGTAAACTCACGGCGGTATTTTAAGGCCGCACCTAATAATATACGACTTCACAATTTTGTCTTCGTGCAAGAAAATTTAAAACAGGCAAATACATATTCATTCGTTACTTTTTTATTGCAAACGCACTCATTTTTGGAAAGTACTCAAATTCGTTTAGGAATTATGTAAGGCTCGCTCGTATTTCATATATTTATTACGTATTCTGTTTTAAGGAACCACCGAATAAAATACGTTGCATTGATCTAATCTTGTGCGTCTGTAATTTAGTTAAAACTTTCCAAAGGGAATAAACTTCTTTTCAACTATCATGTCCTATAGCACAGTTATTGACTTCATAGAATCTACGTTATATTTACACATTATTTCTTTATACAAACACTCGTGACCATTTTTAAATGTATTTGTGTAGTCTATAAATATTTGTCGTACTAAACAGCAAAGGCGTTGGACGGAGTTTCACAAATTTCTCTCGTGTATTTAGGATTTGATTGCATAAAAACGCGCCCCATTCTTATGGAGTATACAATGCAGAATAATAAAACTACTCTGCCTGCGTCATGGCAATTTAATCGCAGCACAGCGCGAATGTTCAATTCTTTCACCGGACAAGATAAAACGTGAAAACGTAATCTTCAACACATGCCTTATCTAATGTGAACAGCTGTGTCATAAATCGACACAACACCTGACATTCAGTTTATCGCCCGACACCTGTAGTACGTAAGCATTGAAGAAATAACAAAATAATTTTTTATCTTCGAAACTTACAAAAATTTATAATGTAATGAAGGCGAGTGGCGTGACAGTAATTACTCTTGAACAAACTCCTTATATCACATTATAATTCTTACCGATAATTACATATTCCTTTTGCTTCTGCGAACTTCGCATTCTTCAAATGTAGAGGAAATTATATATTTTCACACCACATCCTGAAGACTTTTTTTAGACAATTTCATGAACGGTAAGCGTTGCATATTCGTTATTTCAATTCGTCAAAGTATTTACATTCTTGCTAACACGAACTCGCTTAGCTGAAAAATAATCCGCATGTGTAAATTTCAAAAAACTGAATTAGTTTTTTGGTACTGTAGCAGAATCACTTGAGTCTACCAATGGAACTCAAATACGCTAAAATTTACTCTTTAAATACAATTTTATCTCATGTGCGTACATATATATATACACACATGAGATATATATGTGTATACATATTATATATACACATGATTTCAAACTGAACTGATACAATAACATTTTTTAGTAAAATATGCTTGAAGAAATATATAAATTCGTGAGAGACTTTGACTGTTGGAACCAACAGGTGGCAGTACAAGTGGGTACAAAAAAAGCACAAAATATGTTAAAGCCCCTGTGTAGTTTTTAATAAACAAGGTAAACGAGTGTTAATGAAGTTAATTTGAGAATACTAGTAATCGACATATATTAAGAGGCGTTGACTTAAGTCTGATGGTGTAAAATTCTAAAATAATAATAATATAAAAAGCCCCTTCACAAAACGTAAATGCGCATTTGTAAAACTTCATTAATCTGTGATAATGTCACATTAATTTTGAAGGCAACGTATTAAATATTAAACAGATACCAGCGTATTAATTTGTAAAAGGAATTAAAGGTATTAATTTAATTTAATTTAATGTTTTCGCTAAGCTACTTCTGAAAGGAATCCAACAGTTGGTTTACTTTAATAAAACTATAATGGATTGATCATTAGTTCATGAAATTGGCGTTTTGAATTTATTTGGACGTCCACACATCGGGTAAAAGTAGGAACCCATTCAAGTGAAACCCCGCGAGTGGAAGTTAACACAACATTACATATTCTTATATTTGTATATATATATATGTATATAAATTGATATTTGACTTGTTCGTATGAAAACTTACGCATTTGTATTGCAAATAATATTTATAGTTTTCAAATATTTGTGTATGAAATGTAACAAGTTATGCAATTTTCCATCGTTAAAGTATGTATAAATAAACCATGTGTATTTTGACGTGTAGTTTAAATGAATTCAATTTGTATAATTTGTATTTATAAGCTTAATATTGTTTTCTGTGTGTGGAGATAATATTCGCATTGAATTAATTAATATATCAACAAATCTAATTCATCAAATGTATTATACAGTGAATAAGAAAAATATTCAATATACTGTTGAGTATCAAATTGATAAATAAAACGCACATTTACTACAATATTCATTTTTTTGCGCTACCACACAATATCTACAGCAAGAAATCAAATTTCGAACAATAAATAATTTTTTATTTTTATACCTCAAATTTTCCACTTCGGTATCACTGTTCTGCAACATGTTTTCTCAACGTGGACGCGTGAGTGTAGAAACTAATCAACCTTTGTATCGCCTCACACGCGTGTTCCGGGCCAAAACATGATAAATAAAAGTGTTTCCCAGCATCCTGCCCTCGCGCATTCCATCTACGACAGAAAGTGCCTTGTTTCGAAATGTGCTATCAGCGGGAATGGTTATTTTTGCCATATTTAAATAAGCTATTATTAATGTAAGAATTATTATTAGTTACGTGATCGGTTTTACCGACTGCGTAAGAACAATTATTAGTGAGAAATCTGGAAAAAAATCTTCGATCGACATTGAATTAAAGTATTCATTTCATGTAAGGGGAAGTGGCAGGCTTCCTAATCACCCATCCGGATCCGTTCTTTTGTATTAAATGTCTTTTGCATGAATTGATAAACTTACAACAATTTTTTTTTTTGTTGAAGGAAAAAGAAAAAATTTCACATTTGGTTTCAGTATTAAAAAATTATATTCCATTTTGACATACAAAAATTATGTGAAACACAACAACGTGTTTAAAGTAAAATACACGCAAATTGAGAATCTCCGAAAATTTCTGGAATATAAATGTTTTATGGGGTTTAGCTGAGATAAGAAAGTAAAATAAAAATTTATGAATTGTTAAACACGATATGAAATTGTTCAGGTTAAAATTTTACTTCACGCAAACACACACACACACACACACACACATATATTATGTTTATATATATATATATATATATATATATATATATATATATATATATATATATATATATATATATATATATATATACACACACACACAAAATATTGCGTTTTTCAAACCTTTTATACAGTTAAAAAATTTGGGTGTTACTACACATGGTGTTGGTTTCTTATTTTGAACTTTAAATTGAAATTGATTGTAAAATTGTTATATGTAAATTTATTGTAAAGTTAGAAACATTCCATATGCATAACTTGATATAAAGTGAATTTTCGTTCAATTTCAGGAAAGGTTTTCGAAGAGATGAGGGTGAGTGAGGTGAGCATGAAGCAGCGCTGGAATGAAAGGGCGGGGGAAACGAGAGATCCCGAGAAATCCCGCTAACCAACGGCATCGCCCTGTAGACTACGATTCCCACATGCGAAAATCCGGTAACCCGGCCGGGGATTGAACCCGGTTCGCCTTGGTTGGAGGCGAGCAGTCTAACCGCTCGGCCACCGTTGCCCCAGCTAGGTTAGAGAAGCCATCAATACGGTTCTCCGTATGGAAGTGAAAGCACTTGGATCGCGCCGTTGCCATGAAGCCACTGATGATACAGACAACCTTCTAATTGAACTGTGTTCCAGTGGAATGAAGTATTGTAGACTAACGATACAAATGTATATGATCTGACACTCAGGTGGATGTGTATGGATCTGGCAAATGTCTAACAAACGATATTTGACTAAGTGTGTCGTGTCTCTAAAGTAAAATTCTGGGGTTGGAGAGAAATAGTTACTGGTTGCTTCTCATGCTTTATTCATTAGTCAATATTTATTGTCGGTGGATCGACCGAATCTGGCACGAAAAAAGTAATTTTTAATACTACAATGTTTTCCGCTCTGTGGTAGCTTACTGTAAAACACCATTTTCTGTAACAATTCGATAATTTGCTCTTATTATAGCAGGATTAACTGTGTTTTGGTTTGAAGACCATCTGGTTGGAAATATAAATTTTTCTGAACATATTCCTTTCTTAAACCCCGAAGAATAGCTTTGGTATGAGCTGCAGCATTGTATGCATGCCGGATCTCTTGTTCAACATGCCAGTGTCAATATTCGCAATGCTAGAGGAAGAACACGAGCAATTTCCGCAAACTTTGTACCAGAGCTTCGAGAGCTTTCCCAGACGCGATAATGCTGTAAAAATAGCAAAGTAAGGTGATGTGCTACATTATTTGCATGGCTGCCGCCTTTGGAACCAACCGACGTCATTCAGAAACATTCGCGAGAATAGGACGCAATCTAGTCATGTGACTGCCAGTGCTAGCAGCGATGTTCTGAAGCTTAGTGCTACGTGATCAGAATAACTATGTCATTCCCTACTTATGGATGCTCGTATGGGCCGCTGCTTTATGTTGCACCATTCTGTATAACGGCAGGCCAGCTTACACCATACCGTGTCGACACCAAGTTAGTAAAAGTAACGCACTTACCGCCATTTTATGATAGCAGTGTTTGCGGGGCGTGAAATATTTCGTGAAGGAGAAAGTGTGGGTGCTGGGGAAAATATTCATCAGCGTAACGTTCGCAAACAAAAAATAAATAAAAATGTGCCTTAATGTCCCTCTTGAAACTGGGGACAAACCCAGATTGCAGGAACCATGGAACGGCGCGTCCGAAGTTATGGTCACTCCTGGAGAGAATTCAAACAGGAGCCGCACCAGTTGAACTATGCCTCCAATCAGCAGCAATCATAATCTTCTCTAAGCAGTCTTCGTTATCACAGAAACCGTATCAGAACCTGAACAAGCAAACATGAGGATCCAAAGCTTCTATCTTCTAATATCATCCGCATCTACAAGTTCAGTTTCCATTCCATAACACTGGTGAAAAATTTCTCTTAGATATGTTTTAGGATTATAAAACACACATCAATTTTAATATATCCTAGCTACTATGTGGACGATGTGTACCACCAGTCCCAAAATAATGATGACGGAACTTATTTCTAAATTTGAGGGACTTTACAGGATTACGTGACTGCTATTTATTTTTTGGGATTATTTCTCACCTTGGATTTAACACTTAACTTTGTCATTCATATTAGCAAATACCCTTGCAATACAATTTAATCTTCAGGCTTGTTATTCAGTTTAACCTTTAGCCTTGTAATGAGGATTCCCATATTATTCGCAGCCAATTAACGCCTTAACAATCTGCATTGGGTCTAATAAATTAACTGTAAACTTTATTACTTACAAAAGAAGTCTTATCACAATCACTGGAACATATACAAGTCAACATTTTTCGCAATTACGACGAATTACCAGCTGCTCCACTCTCCACACCTTATATCTTATTATGTACTTCATAGTCCCAACTAAAAGAATGGGTATCCTATGTGTCCTGAATAGTTGAAACACAGCATGACTTAAGAAACATTTTTAAGGTGTGTTATATTTTATATTATTCCTAATATTATTGCTGGAAGTATCAGTTTAGAATATCTTTAAAACATATTTAGAATTCCTGTTGTAGCATTTTACGAGGTTGGCTTCCGTGTACGACCTTGCTTCATAAGCTAAACATGTGGCAAACAACCTTGGCCACAGATACCTACAAATTTAAATACATTCAACAGTTCTCAATGGAAAGAAACAAATACATTCACTGAATCTCTCTACCAAAACCATAACAGAACGAAATCTCGATTTTGCACGTAGAAATGGCACAGAAACACGCAAACAAACTCGGCCCTACAAGAAAACTCAGCTACTGTCGCAACATAATTTCCTGCATAACTCGTATTTCCGGGCTTAGGCCTACTGCTCTGGTTTTAAACAATATATTATCCTCGTTCAGATACAGTTTACATTTGTGTACCCATGCACACGAGGGTTTTTGGCCAGGTACTGTATGCTACATTACTCAATGTCCAATGATCTTCCCTGAGGATACAGTAACTGATTCGTTAACAGTGTTACTGGATAGTCAAAGCCCAATGCGAGGGCACTCCATGCTGTTGGAAGGTGACGTTTTGTTGAACGTCTTTTAGCATCACAATCACATATGTAGTTAGCATGCTGAGGTACACACTGGCCATAAACATAATTTTAATAATTTTTATTTTGACTTACTAGGCAGACTGACAGTCAGCTGAGTGTGTTTATGTAAACATCACCGCTGTATCCATGAAAACAGCTGTAAACAAGACTACCTTTATAACTGTCAAATAAGTGAAACTATTTGTGAGACAGGCAATGAATTAAACTAGGTTTGGAAAATTAATACATGGCACAGCTCTCTGTTCACTTAAATATCCCACAAAATAAGCGATATGGTAAAACTGGAAAATAATCATGTCTAAGAAGGGACTTCGAAATAATAATAGAAAAATTTGTTTTATTGTATCACCTATTAGAAACGCACATATCTTATATGACGTGCATTTTCTTGACAGTGCTTCTGTACGAATATCTTCACTTTGGTTATCGTCACTAGACGAAACACTAACTCGATATAAGACTTGGGGAATTTATGTAACACTATCGCCTGCTTGATGTGATCTTACTGTTTATCAAAACCTGGTATTTTCCTTCTTTTAGTTAAGATAACGTAATGTCACTTACGTAACTTTTTAGAAATATTTTTTTGTCTTACCACAATTGACAATTTAAAACAATATAATAATGTCCCATTATGTTTTTATCCGTGTATGTATTTAAATATTCGACAGTTTCACTACCGTACTTACATAACAATTCATTTCGAAAGGATGCATTCATTAAATAGTGAAGTTACTGCAATATTTAAAAACGCATACAATTTTTTATCTCTATCATTAGTGGCAAATCCAGTATTACCGAATGACTCTTCAATAACAAAATCAGGACATGTTTACAAAGTGTCATCAAGTTATTTACTAATAATAGGTTAATAGTATTTTAACACCAGAATTATCACGATTACTGTAAGCGAACATCAGCTTCAAAAACAGTAATCTTGATCTACAAATACATCGATTTTATATTAAACGCTTTCATCCTAGATGGTTTATGTATACATATTGATCTTTTTTTATATTTATGAGCCACTGTGACTACCTATATTTTTACTATAATTTGCTTTCTTTCTTCCTTTTCTCCCACACTTCTCTCATCCTTTTCTCGATATTTCTTTCTTCTCTCACCGGTCCAATTGACTTTTCTCTTTTTGTTAGGTTTTTCCTGGAAACCTGTACGTTTTGGCAACTTGTCCATAAGTAGTGAACGTCTTTTAATATCTCCTTGGGTAATTAGGATTTCATACATGTCCTTTACAGTTTCTTTAATCCGTATGTTAGTCAGTTTCAATATTAGTCTGTTTAAGTAAATTCTTTGAAGGTGTCCATAAAATGAAACTCCTCTCTTCCTTATTACGTCTGTGATTTTCTCAATGCGTATATAGAGCTCCTTCTGAATTTTTACCCGTCTTTAACCGGTCCCATTATCTTTTTAGTGTACTTCTTTCTGTGATTCCTAAATCATCCAGTGTCATTTTCTTATTCAAAGTCAAACATACCGCTACATAGGAAGCTTCTAGACGAATAAAGGTTGAGTAATACCTTAGCTCAGCATTAATTGATGTTCACTTCTTATTGTAGATGTTACTGGTTAGTTCATACGCTATTTTCAACTTTTAACCCTTAATTTGGTAGCTTCTTCATATAAAATACTTTCTTTAATAATTTTGCTACTTATTTTAATTTGTCCTTCCTGTCTTAAAACCATGTCTCTTTTTTTATCATTTTCATGTGTTTGTTGGCACCATCTAAGTGATCACATTTTTTAGTTGTAACCAAAAAAACTCCCTATCTAATTTATTTACGTACACATGGTGGACTTGAACTCTATCTTCGTTACGTGAAAGCTAATCAAAAAACAAGTAAAAATAGTATACATCTACTACTTATAGTCTAACTCTATTCCAGAAGGGTGTGTCGCCCTAGAAAGCGTAGCTTAAGGAGACGTTTATTGCTAGTAACGCAGCCAGAAGTAAAGATAAATCTTAAAGTTTTTGGATCGAACACTATTGAACGACGTAGAGTAAACCATAAAAATTGGGTACCGATATCAAACCCATTCTTTAAAGTAGGAGATGAAATTCCAATTTTTTATTATACCTTTAACTCTATGGTTCTTTTGTGTTAATCCTTGCGGATTGTAACTATTACACAAGGCAAACAAAATGGTCGATTTGTGATCTTTCCTTACTTACCACTGTTTTCGAGATATTAGTGAATAATATTTTAACTCTGCGAAAATTGCGATTTTATGCAGTGCATTCTAAAAGGGCCCCGCTGTAGCGCTACTTGTTTGCCAAAGACAGGAATCTGTTGTTTTGGTCTAAAAAAAAATAATTTTTCATTTGATGCTATTGTACAACATGGTGGACAAAAGAGGCTTCGTGTGAACATATTTTATTGTTGTTATATAATACCAGAGTTCAAAGTCAATTTAAAAATAAATGTATGGTTTCGGAAATACAGCATATTATAAAAAATAGTCATATGGCCTACATTTTGAAGAAAAAAAAAACTGTCTTGCCCACTTGAAAAAATACCGCTTTACAAAAATCTGCCGTAATACTACTTATTTTTGAAGTTTGGTAAGCATCCATAAATTGTTTCCCGAAATATACCAGCTAAAAACACAAACCAAATATCCCAGCCAACCACTCCAACAAACCATACAAACTGGCCATTTAAAATGACTACTCCAGCTAATTAGTCTAACGACCATAAAGATCAGCCACCATAACAACCTATTATAATAGCGAGGTATACAGTCTGACACTACAAGCAGATCATAGCAAAAGGACCATAACAGCCGACCTTGCCAACCAACTAGACATGCCAATCATATCGACCAACCATAATAGCCGACCACTGATTGCACCCAAGACCGACTCCACCAAACACAAGCTCTTGCAGAGACCAACTCCTATCAGACTTACTACAGCAATTGACAAGACCAACCAGCAAGAACTAACATCCATACATATAAATTTCTCCTCTGAACATAATGGAGTTCTAGAGGCATCCCAAACCTCGAGACGACATCCTCAACGGGTGCATCGGCCACGATATGTGCTTCTTAGTTTGCGAGGGTAGTGACCTCAGGCCACGTAGTAAAGAAATCTCGCGCCACCAAAAAATATTGATTACCTCTCTCTGTGATAGGCATGCGAACCAGATATCTACTGCAATCCTCTCGAATAGGTCCACAAAATTGTATTTCTGGAGGCGAACTTGTCACCTTGTTATTAATTCCTTCCTCGCAGGGCAGGTATGGCACATTCGGCACCACTTCTCAACAACCTCTCGACAACGAAGCCACTGGACTCTCAGTCGAACTCCGTGGAAGGTCTTATTAACACGAAAGTGACCACAGGCTGCAGTGTTGTGCAGTTCCATGAAGATTTTAGGAACCATGCTCCCTGGAGGCTTTAACTGTAAGCATGAATGTTTTCCATTATTTTTTCACCAATTCCTCTAAAGCACTCCATTCTTCAGTACAAGAGAATTCCAATGTGTACAGTATGTTTTGACTGCTGTGCTCAGGCTGGATATATTTTCCCATTTCCGCCAACAGTCAACTTCTTTCCACTCTAGTAATGGATGAAAAGTGGGATCATTTAACTGATTTTTCCTAATAGCCTTATGACATCATGATGGAAATATCTTACAAAATACAGAACTTGATTTCTTGTCTTCCATACCTACAGTAATTTACCACTCTTTTCATTCTGGTGTTCTCAATGACGACAGAATAGTTCACATGGCCTCCTAGAAATTGAGTGTTCAGAAATGTGATAGCATCCAGATCTATGTTGTATTTCAAAGTCATATTCTTGAATATGGAGTATTTATCAGGCTATTTGAACTTCGGGGTACTTCAAAATAAGTAATCAGCAAAATAAAGCATGGTCGGTTCTTAGAATAAAATATAGCTCATAAAAGTAGATGTGGTCTCTCCTTCCCATCCAGAATGTTAGATAACACAGATGCAATACCTACATAAGTAGCATCAGTATACATAATGAAAATACCCTTAGTTTTGGAGAATCTCAGCTATGGGGGAGAGTATCATAATTTCCTTTAGCTTGCTAAAAGCAACTTCACACTCAGTGGTACAATGAAATTTCCCTTTTTTACTCAGTCATTTCATGTATTGGTTTGGCGATCGGGAAGAACCCGGGTAAAATCAATGGTAGTAAGCACATAATCCCAGAAAATTTCGCACTTAGGTTTTGTCAGTTTGTGTCTGCGAGTTTCTTGTGGCTTTGGTCTTCTCGGGGTCTGTTTCAATTTCGTGGGCAGACACGACAAGTCCCGAGAAATTAATTTGCTTTTGAACAGGTGGCACTTCTTAGGGACAAGTTTCAAGTTGGCTGTGGTCAATTTCTGAAATACAGAGTCTAAGCACGACAGGTGTTCTTTAAATTTCCTTCCTGTTACGACAATATCATTGAAGTAAATCTCATAGACATCAAAGGGAGAATTCTTTCCATCGTGCATTCGAAGGTGGCAGGGGCACCACACTACGCAAAAGGAATACAGTTTAAATGATAGATTTTTTCCCTTGGACACAAAATGCATTCATCTCTTGGTCCTCTGGTGCAAGCACTGACTGCTAGTACCTGCTCTCTATGTAAAAATTAGAAAACTATTGCAAACCTGCGAGGCTGTTCACTGTGTGGTCTGTCCTTGGGAGTGGATAAGTGTCTTTCTTTGTCATATTATTAACTCTTTCATGACAACTTTAATTTTACGCTTCTGGTATTGCAAACAAACAATTTAATGATGCGTGCTGTACTTGACACGGCACAACACTTATTTCGTGGACACAATGAGCTGTTTGCTATATGTTTGACTAGAGATAAATGAACCAATTCTGATCTAGACCAGTCAGATGGTTTGCGAATCATTTACCTACATGTAAGATCATTGGTCATTGAGTTTTACAGTGTGCAGTACATGCCTAAAATTACCTCTACAAGCATAGTGTACACAATTGTGTACACTGACGATAATTCACACAAAACCTCAGATATTTATCTTTCTTCTTAACTTTTACGATGAAGGAAGACCCTGGACAAACTGATGGTTCTATCGCATATAACTCCTTAATTTACTTCAGAATTCCCTCAACTGCCTCGTGCGAAGCGTGTTACAGGTCTCTTGGTGGCTGCTTTATGGGCCTGGCATCTGCTGTATCAATGAGAGGGTAGGCCACATAAGTCATTCCAATTTCATTCGGTCCACATGAGAAGGGCTCCCTATTTCTCTGCAGTAATTCAGAGACAAACTTTTCCTGTTTTCGCAGCTAAGAATTTCTCGTGTTTTTACTCCCGTACTTCTTGTAATGGATATTCAATATGTTTTACTATAGCAGCTTCTGTAACGTTTGGAATAACCTGCTATAATGGCTGCCTCTTCAAGACGAATGCAACAATAGAACAAATGTATTATTTTAGCAGGTAAACTGTCAGAATTTATGGAGACCGAATCCTTGATATGACACAGCCTGGCAGGATGCGACATTTCTCTGCTGCATCATTTACATGCAAACATCTGGAAAATGTTGCTTGACATTTGTTTGTAACGAGAAATTTCACTACAAGTGGGTAGACAACAGACAACTGGGCACCTAATTGTGTGCCATTTGTAGGCAGTCACTTAATTTAACCCTGTTTTTTTTAACAGAATATTCTCTTTCAGGGAATAGTTTTTGTTTTCATGGCAAAGCCACTTGTTTTCTTTTCCAGCACTTAGCTTTATTCCTTACTTCTGTGTAAAAGCAAGGTTAGATATTATTTTATTCGCTGTTTCTGTAATTTTGTTTATTTAACTAGGAATGTTCCAGGATTTCGTTACTTTACATTGTAATTTATCGGTGACGTGTTACTCTGATCAGGTTAGCCATTGTGACAACCGATTGAAATATCTTTAGTTAAACGAATTGTAAATTTTGTAATGAAATATCCTATATTTGGTTTGTGAATTTCATATGTAAATTTATTCTGTCAATGTAATTTTATAAAGTATTCATGTTATAAATGTAAAATACTGCATAACTAAAATGGGTAGTATCACTGGATTTGTGTTAAGCGACCTGATATCTGTGAGAGTCACTGGTATTTTCGGAACACACTTTCTTTTGGCTTTCTACTCATTTTGGTATTCCACAAAATTTGATTAGCTCCATATATTATCCAGTTTTAATGCAGTGATATTCTGATTTTTACCACTTTGTGTGAGTGTTTCTTGTTCTGTTTTTGATCGTCGCATCAGTAATGTATTATTTTGCCCTTGCCTCTATATTTTATGAGTAAATTTATGTATTTACAAGGGTCGACCTGTTCTTTCATAAAAAAAATTACACATTTTATTTTTATAACAGTTTGTTTTTGTCAAATACCAATTATATTATAATATATAAAGCCTTTGTTACTGTAGTTACTATTGTAAAATATTAAAATTTTATTTTATTTCACTTTCATTTAAACTTATTTTGGTTACACCAATATAAGTTCTTTCTTAATCAACCACCTTGCTCGATCTACTCTAAATCACATTTTTATTTACAGCTGTATGTAATAATAATTATTATGTACGTCAAAGGGTACTGGAGTAGGAATTTTGGCTCGTCCTCTTCTCCATTTTATATTAGTGTCACACCTACACAACTAGATCCTATGGATCTACCCCTCCCGTGCTTCTTGTGAATGGTCTTAGGCTTATCTGAGCACCGAACACCGGCATCACACTGGTGTTTGGAATTTCTGCACCAGGATCGTTTACGATGTATACGGCACAGAACAACTTTTAGCATGTTCGTGGTTATATACCACGAAGTTTCTACCCTGCTACAATTAGATACGACAAATCATGCTGTGTTGACACCATCAATTCTGTAATGCCTACCCGTACCATATCAAGTCGAGTATAGATAAAACACCCAATATACATTTACCCACTATTTCTGCTATGTACATATAATGTTGTAGGCTAAGGTCACCAAGCTTAAAGTTTACTCTTCTTTTATTTTCACTGCTGTTATCTCACCTGTTTCCGTGGTAAAATTCCAGTGTTGCACAACCATCATCAGGCGATTTCTGTGGATATTGCCCGAGGATGTCTGGTCTTACTTCTGTTATGGTCACACCAAACTCGATGACCATTTGGTGAGGAAAATTATTCAGGCTCCCCTCCACGAATTGCATCCAAATCCTTGTTCACCAAATGTACATGTAAGAACACTGAGGATTTCCCTCGAGCAGTCACAAACCTTTGCTCCTGCTACTATCACTGGTTATAAAATCACTTCAGGTTCATCAAAACACTCTCGCTTTATGGCATGTCTCTGTTCGAATTCCCAATAGGTACGAGTGTCAATTACTGATACTTTGTTGAGGATCCAATCTTTAATAGGCGGGGGTCGTTTGACACAAACCAAACCGGTTTCTTCCAAGAAATGATTATACCCAAACCACCTTAAATAGGTAAACGAACAGACATGCCTTCACACAGATGTTTGATGAAACTGTCACAGTGAAACTCATGCCAGAACTCCTCAACAACTCTTTATATGAACCCCTATATAAAAATTACTAGCTCTTCGTGCGTATATCAATAATGCTCATTTCAACTTCGATATCACTCACCCAAAAAACTCTGTTTTTATAACACATTTAATTTGGTAAGTTTATGTTGTATGAACATGACATGTGACATGTCTTTCTGATTGTCTTGATGTTAGTTGGAACAATAAGACTTTGGAATATTTAGATGTGCTACTGAGCTTTCCTCGAAATTGTTACATCTTGACCAACAATCCCGCTATTTGGCTGGAGGGGGGTGGCGACGAATCTATTTAATAAATACCCTGGAAGCGATGTCTCTCAGGCCATCTGAAACTCTTCCAGTGTATCCTTCATGATGTTTCCCTTGTCTTTGTTTAGCATCACTACTCGTCCCTGAGGTTAGGGTGAGGATCCCTACCTTGCTGACTCCACCACCAGTGCCTGGGCCAGGGCGTCTTGCATGGTGTGGAATGCAGTTAGGCATACTGATTGCACACCTCTGTGTCTATTATCGCATTTACGAAGTAGCGTACTTGCGATGAATTTATGTGCCATTCTCGGGGTACCCCTCCTGAGATAGGTGGAACAGCGGCATAATATCATACCACAGATCTTGCAATGTCTCCCTTTGTCGCCGGGTGCGGCTTCACATTTGGATATGGTGGGCATGTCACAAGTATCGATCACCGAAACGAAGCTCCAATGCCAAAAGCAATGTGGGGTACTCCATTCGATGTCGTTCTCGCAGAGATTAAAGTATGCGCAATGCAGGTCCTCTCAGTACAGCAGCGATATAGTAAGTCCGCTGTTAAACTGACCAACCATTCTGTGTGACGAATATTTCGATCTTGTGTTGGTATTCCTGCCAAGGAGTCTGGATATCGTATGGGCGGACTTGATCGCGACCCATTTCTCCACTCCTGGCTGCGTGAAACCAATTTCGCAGAGCTGCAGCTACCCTCCGAGATTGCTTTATTGGTTATAATTTGCACTGGTTCCCCACTTCTCTCGGCCGCCTATGTGGTGATTGTGGAACTTCGTTGCTGAAGAAATTCCTGATATCTTTCTTCATTGCACTTATTTCGTTCACGACAGTGTCCTACGTTCCACTATAGGCTTATAACAGTAAATTAACCACGTTTGAAAACTCTCTCGTTTGTAATAATAGTAATTTAATGTTTTTATTTTATCATAAAGCATTAACTTTCAAGCACTGTGGAATATACGCACTGTTTATTTCTTACATAGAAATATTTGTTTTAAAAAATATTGTTAAATGATAAATATGGTTCCAAAGGAAAAAGTCACAAGGTCCTCAAAAGTGCTCACTTTACCATGAACAGCCTAGCCTGCCCATGCTGTCGTTTAAGCTGCTCCCTATTTTATTACACTACATTTTCTTTCATTTACTTTGTTGGATTTTGCGTCCTCCCAGTCAATTCACATTCTCACTAACTCGCTAAAGTCGTTTATTTCCCTGTATACATTTTAATTTACCGTCTCTTCAATTTTCCTGTATACTTCTACAGTTACAATGTCTATTATCCTGTCTATATTAATTTTCTTTATTATGCATATTTTTCTCTATACATTTTCATTTACGATGTCTATTTTTCTGTCTACACTTATATTTAATGTGTCTATTTTTACATCTACCAAATCATTTACGTCATTTACCTGGCTATTTACATTATCGTCTAGACTATTTTCATTTCCACTATTTTACAGAATTAGTTTGGGTGTTTACAATTTCAATAACATTTTCTTTTATACTTCAAACTTAGTTGTTTATACATTCTTTCAAGATATTTACACTTACGCTCTCATTAACCATTTGGTTACCTAACCCTTCAGTTAATGCTCGCAATGACTTCAGTTCTGCAGAAATTTTTTCTTGTAAACATCCACTGTGATGCTTACAAGTCTTAATACTAAGGCATACAGCCATTAAAATTAATTTATCATTATTACTTACCAAATAAAAGAACTAAATAAGATTTTTCATTTATTCACACAGCAATTATTTACAACATCGAACTACTTATCCACACTGTTACTATTATTATTCTCAGTGGGCGTAATATTTAATGTATATCTCAATTCTTCTTTAAGTCCTTATCTAGTTTTTTTATTGGTTGCACTCACTTAATTTACACTCCCTATTTACATATACTTAAACTGTCGATTGCTATCATTCCAAAGGTCTGTCACCCACGCATCCAATTCAATAGTCCCACCCATCAGTCTCACTTGCCACTGTACTGATTCTCGCAGTTCTCAGTCTTCACTTTCACTGGTCACGCTCACCGCAACTCATAATTCTGCTGGCTCGTCACTCCTCTGTCTTCAAACACCTGGTGCTTAAGTATGCACAACGTTCCAAGCTCTAGACTTTTACCTCGGAAACCCGTCGCTGCTTAATTAGTTTCACTGGCCCAATATAAAAGGTTCCCAGCAGCCCGCGTCTCGCTGAGACAGGCGAAGACTATGACCAGAACATTCTTTCGAAAAGAACTCCAGGAATTCAATCTGCTTAAGGCCAGGAGACATAAGTCGTGGTACGCTTATCTGGCACATGCTGTGGATCACCATTGTAAATCGCCGCGTTTTAAACCGTCTCGTAGTATGGTGACTCGCCTATAGTATTGAGATTCCCAGAAGAATCTGTATGACTAGCAAATGTTCACATTTGCATTTTGAATTATCTGTTTTTCCTAACATTAGGGACGATAAGCGATTCAGGTAAAGGATTATGTGTTAAGTTTATGTTTCTGAGCATAAAAGGGTGAGTAAAAACTAACATTTTATGGTGTAGAACAGGAGATAATACAACTATGCTGATAGTAAGTGCATTCATGAGTGTTGAAAACACAACGCTGTTAAAGAAATATGGAAACGAAATTCATGGGTAATAGAAAGCATGGTATGATACGGAAATGATAAGAATTTGAGAACGATGGCGCAGGTCTATATGCAGCAGCGCCCTCTGATATGGCGTGTAAAAGCATGTAAATAGAGGACTGCGGAGGAGGCAGATAAGTACAGTGGTTCATCTTCAGTGATGCGTAGACGTTCCTACTGAAGTCAGTATGCTTCGTCGATATGATAGTGCACCTTTTAAAGATGTCACGGGGTTTCAACAGCGAAATTGATCGGCTGGCATGAAATATGATTTTCACAAAGAAGAATTGATATTCACATGGGACACAGGCATAATAGTATCACAGAGATGTGCGTTACGAAGAAGTGGATTGAGAGAACATGATTTGTCGAAATCTTGGAACCGGACCACAAAATGCTATGGCACCGTGGGTTTATCGACATTTCATCCACCTCGTAATGACGGACAATTTAGAATTGTCTGAGTGTTAGCATAATGTTAGATTACTACAACAGATCAGCTATTGTCTGTTATCAAGGTTCGACGAAGTCTGCTTCATAGAGCACTGTATACATACATTCCCTTGCAGAGGAATTCCCTCAGCCTGAACCTACGACTTGTGGGCATTCATTCGGTTAAGGAATACAGCAAATGAGAATTTACAGTTACAATACGTCGTGTGTTCGGTCTAAACTCGTGGCCGCGGTAATATAGTGGCCAGAACCTAAGTGAACCGGGTTCAAGTCCCGGCAGGGTCGCTCCCGGATTTTCGCATGTGGGAATCGTGCCGGATGATGCCACTGGTCAGTAAGTTTTGTCGGGGATCTCCGGTTTCCTCCACCCTTGCATTCTGGTGCTGCTGCATGCTCACCTCATTTCACCTCATCGACTATCATGACCTCGCTGTTAAGAGCCGCCCAAATCTCTCCACTCCACTCCCACTAGAACTCGAAAAACGTAGGCCGCAAACGAATTCGAGGATATTAAGGTGAGCACCATGTTCCAGAATAAATTGTCCAAATTCATATTGCATGATTCGGGGAGAGATTATCATAGACAATCTCGGCGTCTATGAATGTTGGACACTCGATGGAAAGCACTTTATCAGGGAAGGTTTGAATACTGAATTCACACCGTTCCTTCAGCACACTTCTGGAGCAATATTTCAACAAGACAATGCTGGACAACATGTCGCCAGAAACGTCCAGGCCGTCTTAGAAGCAAGGTAGAGATACGACTTCTGCAATGCCCTGCTTGTTCACCCAGTAAACTACCTATCGAACATGTATTGGACGTGTTCACACGACAATTATCCCGTTTTCTCATCCAACAGGCAGTAGGCCCCAACTAGCGAACTGTGGATTCGGGTGGAATCAGTCCGGCAGGCAATTACCAAGTAAAAATTCCCAGGCTAATTTGATTCGATCCCGGGGTGTGTATTAGCTCTTCTTGCAGCTCGCGAAGGCTTTCGAGCGTGCTTGTATTTTGTAAGGCAAGTTGTTGTTTTGCTCGTAATAGTAATCGTCTATTAGTAATAGCGCGCGCGCGTGTGTGTTTGTGTGTGTATATATATATATATATATATATATATATATATATATAATATATATATATATATATATATATATAAAGTTGCTTTCTGTTGTGAAGGTTCCTTCATGGTGTAGCATTTTTACCAACATGAGCTTATTTTGTCATGTAAATAATTGCCTATGCAAAACTAAGTTATTTTTATAGACTTTTCATATTTCGCTTGAGCACTGGGCTTTTGATAACTTTAATTTAATCAGGCTCTGAAAGAGGGAGAGAGCCATTCACAGTAGTCATGTTTATTGGGGCGAATTGCGGCATTTGTGCCCCATATCAATGACTTGCTGGGCAATCTCTCTAATTTCGTGGCTCCTTGTGAAATGTGTATTCAGTCACAGGCTGCCGGATAGGCAATTAATGATACCTGGCAAGCTTCATGCATGTTATATCTCATGTAATGTCCTGATATCTTTGAGTGCTTTACACACGAAGAGCGACAGCCACGCCCTTATAAGAAACATGTGCATATGTCATGGCTTGAAACTTAATTGTTGGCATATCACCCATAGATGTGGCTTCTTTACCAAGTTTCATGGTTACCGAACGATAGTTACGACCTTCGCGCACTGGGTGACTGCAACCGCGACTATGGTCGCAGTGATAGTCTCATATTAGGATATATTTAATTGAGCATGCTATGCTTGGCTTGAAACTTGAGGCCCCCAAGAAAAGTGGTCCTTAATGGCGTGGTATATAATGTACCATGAACTGAAGATAATAGAGATTTACCTGAGACAATCTTTAGGCAATAGTTCCGAACTGGATAATGTGAAAGTTTGACTTAATAAAGATTTACATTTCCCTGACTTTTACCTGTCATATGAAATTCCCTGATTTTCCCTGTTTTCCCTGAATTATTAGAACAAAAGTTAATTAATATAGCCTAATAACCTGCATCATAGTTTACTGCAATTATGATTTTATCGAAATGAAAGGCTTATTAATAATTTTAATTCTAATAGTTGATATCAGTATGGAAAAAAAAGGAGGGGGTGGTTACAACAACCATAGCACCCCTACTCCCCTCTGGCTGCGCCGCTGGTATTGGTGTATGCAGTGTCAAATATATGATAGTATATCTTCTGTTTGTGATAATTTGAAAGCAATTCTGATTTGCAGGATTTGTGGTATATAATACGAATACTGAATTCCATTAGATATAAGGGAAGCATTCTGTGTGCAAACTCTGCTAGAACATTGTCACTTCAAATCAACTTTAGAAAACCTTATTTGCTGTTTCAAAAGACGGGAATATCGCTTCACAATACACCACCATAATGTCTCTGAGCTCACAGCATTAGTTTATTAAAATGACGGAGAATTTTTATATTAGGTAACAAATACAAATAATATTAAGGAGCACGTAAGAATTATTTGCTCTATGTGTCAGAGCTTCTGCTGTACGTTCTTGCCAATACCAAGTCATTTTCTTTCGTAATCTGTTTACAGAAACCAAATATAAGGTGCCATTTTGCAGAGCACGAACGTAATCTGAAACCAATATTAGCTTACAGTTTTTCAACTAAGTTGGTTTTGAACTGTGCTTTGTTTAGTGACCGAGCGCTGCTCGTTTTTATAGCCACTTGTGAATACGTAAATTACGTTACGTGAGTCAGCTGAGATACATATTGTAAATTGATATGAAATATTCCGCCTCGGAGCCTGTCAGAATACAACAGCATAACTGGCCGAGTACAAAACAGACAGACACGTATCGTATTGAAAGAAAATTTAAATGTATCTGCTAATGCCAGAAACCTATCGCCCGAGGTCCGAGGCTGGTTCTAGTACTTTATTTTCTCTATTGTCTGCGGCCTGTGGCAGTGGACACTCGAAAGCGATCTGGCAACCAGAACTGGCAACGCTGCTAGAAGACATCACGAGCACAGTCCTTGTAGTTCCGTTGTGTCGTGCAGAGCGCAGCAGTAAACAGAGCTATCTTTACGGCAAACGATATGAAAGCCACGATCGTTGATGGCTTAGTGTTTAATTGCACAGCTCAGTGTTCGTTAACGGCCACAGAAATTAATACTTTGTCAGCTTTTATGTTTTCTAGAAACATCGTAAAATGCCACAACGAGGTCGAATTTCTAACTTAACAAAAATTTACACATGCGAAAACGCATTTGAATAATGTAGTCTTTGGCAGATTGAAAGCTGCCACATACAGTGATTGTTGAAATAATTTATGTGACTATTACAACTTCCTACAAGTAAAACGTTTATCTCTTGGCAGAGTTTATATCTCATATGAACCTATGACATTTTTTTCGTTAAAGAATAAACAGCGGTGTTGTTTATATAGCGTTTTATAAAGAAACTATAAAACATAACATTTTCTTCAATACTCAAAATGTTATTGTTTACAATTTTTAAAATAAATTTTACATGAAATACTTTCACCTTACTTGCAATACTATAAACATAAATTCGCATAACTAGACATTGGCACATATCTAACACTCCTCCATAAATTTATACTGCCAGCATACCAAATTAAGTTTAAATTTGTTTTCCAATTTCGTAGATAAAAAATGCTGAGCTAAAGGGCTTATATTGCCACCATTTTGAAAACATACGTGTCTAACCGTCTCAAAGTGTATAAGTTTACACGGCCTACCGTAGTGCTATATGTTTACTAAAGTTGGTAGATATTGGTTGTTTTTTTTTCGGAGATATCAAATCAATTTAATTTGTCAAGTGAGGCTATTTTACAAAATGGCGGACACAATAGGTTTTGTGTAGACACATTTGATGGTTGTAAAATATACAGCCAGCATACAAAGTTTCATTTAGCCGATTTCAACCAAATTTGGTTCACCGCTTGAGCATAATATAAACATTGGAATTAGAAAGTGGTAATCTTATTTGTCCCCCATTTACGAACGCATTTACTGTAAATTAAAAAAAAAAAAAAAGCTTTACCATTATAACTCGGGAACAATTTAATATGGTTGAACCCAATTTGGTACATTGATAGTACATGACATTAGTATTGAAAATAAAACCTGTTAATTAGTGCACAGTTTTGTAAAATAGAGTAATTTAAATAACAAAGCATTTAAATTATATCTCGGGAACCCTTCAACCAAATAAAACCAAATTTGTTACACTGACAGTGTATGATGTAAGAATTGCATTTTTAAATTGGTAATGTTATTTATCCACCATGAATAGTTAGCTTCCGAGTTATATACTCGGTAACTACAAAATCAATTCCCGCTGTACTACCGCATATAAGTAATACATAGTATTGCAGACCATGTTCATATACACCATTTTAATTGTTAAGAAACTTGTTTTCAAAATAGCGGCAATTTAGATATTTTAGGTTCATTTACATTATCTCCAGTAACGTTTTACCATTTCCGATCAAAATTGTTATGCTGCAAATATTTTATACAACCATCAAATGTGTCAAAACAAAATATATTTTGTCTTCCATTTGTAAGAAACCGCCAGATGTGAAATAATGTTTTTATGCCATGTCTCGGGAAACAATAAACTGATTCCTACTAAATTTAGCACTCAACAAATACTGCAGTACGTCAAAATAAATTGATATATTTTAGTGGGTCATTTTATTATTTTCAAAATTATGCTCAAATAAGCATTATAGGCTACTATTCTATATCTATGAAACAATGAAAACAAATTCCAAATGAACTTTTATGATGACAGTACCTATGAAAGCATTAAACAAGCTTATATAAATAAACTCAATGGCCAGCTATTCTGGAAGATAGCATTACATGAAATATTAAGCTTTTGTGTTCTACCTCGGGAAACAATTAATTGATGCCCATAAAATTCAGCCTTTACAACCTCGTTGTTAATATTCGCCCAAATCTATTCACTCACTCATCAAATTCAGGCTACAAGTTATACTTTTGTGGTCCATCTAAATTTTTACGACTTAAGAAGGTAGTCATATATTTTGAAAATTACAGCCATGTAAATATTATAGGTTAGTATGCCGTATGTCCCAAACAATTTCAACCAACTATATTATGTAGCAGTGTGTATAACAAACATAGAATATGCCAATGCAGTAATAAAAATAGTATCACATGCAAAAGTGATGTTTTGATTCCTTATGTCTGAGACCAACCAACCAATTCTCACCGAACTTCGAGCTTAAGTAGAGCTACAGCAGGCCATGTTTTAAGTTCGTCTGGATGTATTTGTCGTATGGCAGTCATATAAATCATTAACTTAAGTTAATCATTTTTACTATAAAATTTAACCGCTTTCAATTAAACTAAGTGCACTAGAACTACACTCTAGGGAATTAATTCTAAATTTACCATATCAGAGTACACGTACAGTAACAAAACACTGATGGTAAATTATTTTCCCACACATGCATGGTAACATTCCTACAGTTGTTCAGGAAACAGTCAAGTGCGTACGGAAGTTACCAACTTTGTATAGAAGCGATGCTAGGTATTCCCATATTTTCAGCCTGATACATAGTATTATTACCATACACTGTATAGGTTAAAAACTTCCATTACAGTTTAGGAAGTTTCCCAGAATTTTTTTACAGTGTAGCCAGTAGAAGTATCAAATATGCCTATAAAGATAATTTCATGCCGAATTTTTTCATGTTAGTATAAAGTGACAAAATGCAACATTTATGCCATATCTCCGAACCAATACTCGAATTTAAACCAAATTTTGCTCACAAATTTTACTACAGTGGGCCATGTAAACTTACATTATTTAAGTGGGTAGGACATATGATTTTTTAAAATGGTGCAATATTAACTATCAAGATAATTTAATCATATCTTTTAAATAATTTTACAAATTTCAATCACAATTTTTTATATTGATATTATCATTACGATTCATAATATATGCCTGTGCAGGATCTGTGTTTAGATATTTTTGTACGATAGCACCAAATGAGAAACAATTTATTTTATGCCATTTCTCAACCAGTCAAACTATTTCCACCCAGTTCTGCAGACAAGTTGTGCTATGTTCAGGCATGCAAAATAACATTCGCTTACTTATTTTCAAACATTATATTTCTGTAAACATTTCTATGTTAAGAGCCGCGAAAACCTCTCCAATCCACTTCATCAAACTCAGTCTACTTAAACTTACCGAAGTTTATGCTCCGAATCCTATCTCTACAATGTGGTTGGCTAAACGACAGCTACAGCTTACAGTGCCAGGTAAGTACTATGTATATTTGTAATAATTGTCTCACTAGTTAGTATTGCATTTGTTTCTTGTTGCATCTCTTATGACATCACTATTGGCGAGATATCAAGACCCACCATTTCAATATTTCCCAAAATTCAAATTTATTTGCATCCGTTTATAGGAAAGTAGGTTAATTAGTTACATCAATAACTTCTTCATATCAATTCGACGTGTGAAAAAATTATCATTTGACATTTCTGATAGCAGTATCTATATAATCTAGCAAAATATTTTCTTATGTGGCTGTAGCGATCTGTACGTGCATGTTATTAGAATGTTCCTACTTGGCATTGTTCTGTTGGTAAGTTGGTCGTTATTTTCCATTTACGCATGCAATTTTGAATACATATAGTCTAATTTTAAAATGTGACTATTGACATTTGTATTAATCATATTGTGTAAGTGCAATATTTACCAGAAATTACACAGCAGTGCTGGTTTGTTTTATCATTAGTGCACGGCTATTAAAAGTTTATGTTGGGCTAGTTTTCACAATGTTCAGTTCTTAATATTCCAGTTTTAAAACATGAGGCTAAGCTAACTACGTTTTTTATTTAAAATGTTTTATTCGTTACTTGTGCGATACATTTGCAAACTGTACCACAAGCAATGTTGTTACCAAATGTTCACTGTTATGTTTAAGTAACGACGCGATGTTGTAAACATTGATGTTTTCCACTGAGTTTCCTAAAGCTCTTATGAATAACCGTAGTAAGAAGTTCAGTGGTCAATAATATTAAAAATTCCTCCTTCAGGGGAAAAAATATGAAACATTTAACAATAGTAGCAAGCGAAATGTCAGTATAATTAGAATTGTTATGTTATATATTCATTGGAATAGGATTTGAATTAAATAAAGTCGTCAGTCATTTCGGAGGCCACAAAAAAATTCTCGTTTCCCAGGAAAAACTCTAATTTCGCTCCATGAGAGAAATTTGACATGTTGACTGTATTTTTGCACGCAAAACACTTTTTATCGAAAGTATTATAGATATACACGAAACATTACTCAAATTATATAGAACAAAATATTTTGGAGTCGTCCTACAAGTCATGGAAATAAATAAACAAAAGGTAAAACAATATATTTGACAACATATGAGTGTATAGCTTGTAAACAAATTAAAAAATCGAAATCTTGCATTAATTTGGTTAGAATCGCATAGATTACATGCAAATAATTTAACATGGACATGCAACTTAGCACACAACGAAATTCAGAATTCTACCAGCTCTATTCACTGCTGAATTACTTTATCTTACTTGGCTTTACAAACAATTTTATTCACTCGTTCCTCAAATGTTATATGTCACAGCTCTGCCATCGTCGTCCATTCCTGCAATGGAATAACCCTTCTTCAAATGGGAATATTTTTTTAAAAATTCATTCATGCAAGTGAGTGGCAGGCAGACATTTAGCGGATATCGTCAGAAAAATTGATTTTTATAAAAAACTGTCTCAAAAATAGAGAACAAAATGCAGGATATTAAATATTTCAACACAATTTTTGTTCTCATTCACCTAGTAATAGATTTTTAAACAGGAAAATAATAATGTTGTTATATGATTATTTATTTATTTTAATATGTATCTATACTTACTATATGCTAATTTTAATAAGAAATCAATATTACTGCCATATTTGAACAATTCCAGTTTTTGAAATTTGAGCATTATATATTTTGCTCAAAACAGTTGAAGTTTTCATGATATGTAGCTTTATTACATAACGTAAGATATTAAGCAAAATGTATTACTGTGATAATGATATTAAATACATTTTAATTTAGAAAATAAAATGATTAAGGTCGATGTAAAGGAAAAGAGATAATAGACACACATCAGTATGATTGAATAATTGTACCTCATGCACTAGTGACCTAGTTTACGAGTGTTTACAGTCACACCCATAAGCCACTTATTCTTCAGGACCCGTAGAGATACACAGAATGTTACCTTTTGATTGTCTGGGATCTCGAGTACTTACTATCAACACTGAACAGCAGAAAAAAATTTTTTTAATTGTTTTAATATTGTAGACGGATGCTACTTGTCTTAAATTAGCGAATGTCAAATCACGAATTTTTAATATTTTATAAGAAAAATTTAAAAAATGCCTTCTTGAAGAATTGAACTTATTAACAATGAAGAAAATTACCCCGCTCTACTTAGAGGGATTAACAAATTATACAAAGAAAAATTATTGTAATTTTTTACAACTCTTCTTTAATATAAATAAGTAATCGCATATGTTTGAGCCGAGTCAGTACACGAAGTTGTAATAACGTAACATGTTCTACGAAAGAATCAAAATTATAAAAATGACTTAAATTTACCTATCGATTTTGATACATTCTTCAATTGCCTTTATATAAATCACAACAAGATATGTTGTTATTTGTGAAATTTATCATGAACATTTTACGAAACCTGAGCTTTATTTGCGCAAATGAAATCATATGTAAAGTGAAATAATATAATCTAATTCAGTGAACTGAACATTGCCAAACACATTAAGATGCCACGGAAACACAAGTCAAGTTTGAAACCTATTCACAGATGCGTTATTTTTTATTTATTTGCCTTTTTTAGTTTATTTAAATTCTTATTTCATATATGTATTGCTTGATTTTGGACCACTAATATACTCATTTTGGACGACTAATAAACTCATTTTAAAGTTTTTCTTCTTTGATCTTTTTTTATGTTTTTTATTGGTTAAACTGTTAGGAGATTCATTAGACGAAATGCACTAAAGCAACGCCTAGTAAAAATCGACCAATTAAAACGAATTATACAACACAAACTGTTCGTGTGTAGAGGGCAGGCACTGATCGCATGTGAAAAGGCAAGACACTTACAGAAAGCTTTGATCCAGACAAAAAAAAACACTTGTTTGTACAGAGCTATAAATATATTCAGCTGCCCCCAAAAAGATTTATGTTGAGTAAACAAAACCTGCAAAACAACAAAGAAAAAATTGTTTTTTGGCCACTCATTCGATTGCCTTAGTTCGAAAATAAAACTCGAGACCTTATTTGTAATTTTGGTGCCAGTCAATATAGTAACAATGTTTGTTAGTCATTCACTAATAACTGATACTATTACTAAATTCTAATAAATTTAGTTCAATACATAACTAAAATGTAAAGCAGTAAAACTTGAAATATTTATTTACGCACGTTTTCCAGTAGTCACCTTGAGCTTACATCATCGGACACTGTCTAAGTTCGAATCCCACTCTGGTTTGCAATTTTTTTTATGGCTTGCACTTTTTTATGCTAACCGAAATGGTTTTGATATATGTATAACCAAACAAATATTGAATTTCACCGACCGAACATTACAGTTTGAAGTAATAAAATAAGAAAAACCTAATAATTCTATTTCCACAACAAAATAGTTCACGGTCCCTATACAAACAATTAATTTGGTTGCGCCATAAAATCTTTGCTTAATTTATCATTATCTCTTTCTCAGTGCAATCTCCCGCACCCGTTTGCAGTCATTAGACCAATTCTTTTATAGCAGGTCGTCTGACATTACGAATTGCAGTTGGCTGTGCTATGTCATTGCATACGTATAGCAGACCGCTTCTACAGTACCTGCAAGAATGACGGCGAGTTCAAATTGAGCAGTTAAATGACTTTGAGTGTGGCCGTATAGTGGGACTACTAGAGGATGGCTTGATGTTCCGCAGAGTAGCTACTCTGATAGAGTGAAGAGGGTTGGGCGACTCTCAACATCGAGGTCTTGAGAGCCGATGAGGATGAAGCGAGGTGATTATGGAACAGCGGCGGAATGAAAGAGCAGGGATAACGGGAGATCCCCGAGAAAACCCGCCGACCAGCAACATGTGAAAATCGAAGAGCGACCTTGCCAGGTGTTCTAAAACAGTTCGCCAACGTGGAAGGCGAGAAGTCTAACCACTACATCATCACAGCCCCTGCTACTCACTTGGAACGTGGCGTATCATTGGTCCATCGATGGTGAGGAAGATGAATGAGAGAGGTTTCCCACAGATCGACTAGACCAATTCAGCGCCTCCTCGTTGCACTGATAAGTGCCTGGACAGAAGGATCGTTCGGGCTGCCCTGACTGACAGAACAGCAACCGTACGTGCAATCAGAACAACTACCTCTTTCACCTTTCCAGACCGTGTGTCTACATCACTACATAGTATAAAAGGAAGTCCCTGGCGCGCGTCTATCTCTCTGCATGACTGTGCTAATCTCGATAACCACTGAACGGATTTGGATGCGATTTTTACTGTTATGATATTAATTTGTCGAGGAAGGGTTGCGTGTCTGATTTGTACAAAGTTATGGCCGTGTTCCCGTTCGTAGATGTGAGTGTGAGCGGGACAATCCATCTTGTATTCGATTTGCCATATCACACCCACACCTGGAATTATGGTAAGCTACACAACGCTATCGCCACTGGTATTTATTCAAGGTAACATGACGAGCGTGTCGTACATACGTGACCTTGTCAGTCCTGTCCTCCGGCTATAACTCGACACATTGCAGGAACCAATCTTCCATACAATAACGCGTGTGGTCTACACGGGGTAACGAGAACCACCATGGTCCACTAGATCTCCACACATCGAGCATGTGTGGAACATGATGGGTCGACGCCAGACATCCAGCCCAGACCCAGCAACGTCTATCGCCCAGCTACGCCATGAAGTACAACGAGCTTGGGATACCGTACCTCAGACAGACATCCGGCATTTGTACGTCATGTTATATGCCATAATTACTGCATGTGTGACCGTTCTGGGTGGTTACAATCCTCATGAACGTATATGTTGTAGCCCAAGTAGTAAACAACAATCAGTTAACAATTCGTCAGCCATTGACAGTGGGGGGAAACGTTCATGTTTATGGTTGTCAGCATTTCTATATCGTTGACAATCAGGTCATATAAACAAAAGTGACATCTATTTGTACCTGACCATGGCGAAGCAAATGAAGGGTAATGATTTTAACTCAAGGAATGTAAGTATGTATATTAAATTTCCTATGTTCCACTGTAGCATTACATAGCATTACACCTATGGCACCGATTTTGGAAATGAGGTGTCTATCGATTCATTTTGATAATCCGAGTGTCATAGGCTATGACACAATTAAGAAAATTCAAGGTGGCGGTCGCGACAAACTAGATGGCGCCACGGGTACAGTTAGCTCGCGCAAGAAATTCATTCGCAGCATTTTTGTAAGTTTGTGTCATTAATGTTTTACAATAATTTCACTTTAAGTGTATAGGTTAAGCGTAATAATTGTCAACCTACATTCCTGAAGATATAATTTCAAAAGTATTCAGAAATATATTTATGTAAAATGCCTCTAGAACGCAAAACAAAACTTTTTTTTTTTTCACTTATTTCGAAAGAAAAAAAAATTGGTATATGAAATAAAGTTATAAAAAAGGAAAACTTGACTACTTAAAAGTCTTAAACAAGTCTTCACTTAAATTTAGAAGTATAATCATAAATGCGTAGTCCCACATCGTGCCGTTTAATACACTTTACAAATAGGGGAATTTCTACCTGAAAGTAGCCGACGACAATAATATTTAAAAGTGTCTTTAACAAAACACAGAAATTCCATTATTGTCTTGTAATACTAGCATTAGTTGTTTCTATAAGAATGTAAAGCTAAGAATGAAATTTGTATCTGTATAAATTATTTAGATTTAGTAAATATATATTTACACTAATAAGGGACAGTTGCCTATATCGTACCACTTTTTAAATTTGCAATTTTATCTATCTAAAATTAAAAAATACAAATTTTTACGAATGTCTATCAAAAAGTATGACTATTTGTGGGTACATTTATGTGGGTTACATTGTTACTCCCCTGTAGGGCGTAGCAGGGCTAAAGAAAGGCAAGGAGAAGGACGCACACCATTAAAAAAAATCAAGAAATCATGGACAAAGAAATTCCAAAATCAATACAACTATATTGAAGCCCATCTATACATTATCACCAAGAAAAACCACTTTGCAACTTGATTTGAAAAATATAAATATCATCTGAAATTTTTCTGTGGCTTGCTACCAATCTGTGAACTAGGGGAAGGAGAGAACACACATGCACTGAAACAAACAGAAAGACAAAAATATTAATATCTCCTGAGAAATCACCCAACCTGAATAAACACTTGTGAAATCCCATTAAAAAAGGTAAAATGACTCCCTGAGTACAGCAAGCCCATTTACATCTTTAAAAGTAAAACTACACCTGATGGTTCACTAAAAATTACAACATGGAATATTAATTTCAAGAATCCCATTGGGAAGGAGCAAAAACCTTCATTACACTTAATCACGAGCATAAAGGAACGCCATATAATATCCACTAAACTCCTTGGCATTTAAATTATTTTGGCAAATCGTATTCCAGGAAACCATTCGTACAGTACGCCAAACAAAAAAAACGAAGAATCTACCTCCTGCAAACATTCCCATAAAATACCATATTGAAAATTCACACAATGAAAACAGTGAAGAAACACTTCCCTACAAAAATCCATATACACAAAAATCGCTAAAAAAAAAACACTACTAAAATGGAAACTCTATCCCCAGCATAACAACAACTACGTTCATAGCGTACTCATTACGCGAAAATGCGTCTAGAATGCTGAAGTCCCGAAGTACGAAATGGTGTAGACATGATCTCTCGTCGGCCAGCCCGCGCAACTTAATGAGGAACACTGCACACTTACACGAGCTGGGGACGAACATTTACACGCGAAAACGCGGCTCGGAAGTGTAAAGAGGCGGCGAAAATAGCGGAGAGGTGTATGGAAGGTGCCAGAGTGTGCGAGGCTGAACTCGTGGCCAGTAGTAGCTACCAGACAGCGCCCGGCTGCGCCAGGAGTGCTGCACACCTCTCTTCGGTATAGCTCAACGCTTGGAAGCGTTTTGACGTGCGCCACCCCCTTCGAGGAGGGGAGGGGGGCGAAGAAAAAACAAAGTACCTTTATCTGCAGTAAAAGTTTTGCCTCTTCAAATAGTAACCCCTCTTCAAACAAAATAACAGTTTATTAATCTGGGTTACCAAATAAAGACGTGGCGAATAACCAAGCAGACTTGCTAACCAAGTTCATTAACGTCATGTAGTTCTGTAAACACACCAACCCCATCATAAGAGCATTTTATCGTGCTACAGGAAATTGTAGGCATCACACAATTCACCAGCTAGCGGGACGAAAAATAAATCGTTCAGGCAGGACAGTCTTTGGCAGGACAGGAGTACTCACATAGAATTGCTTGAGTTTGTTAATTGACACGCGTTTCAGACTTGAAGCAGGACTTCAACATTTCAAAATGTAGCATCGGGGAAGAAATAAAGAACTTTGTAAGAGTCTGCAACTGATACGATATAAGAAACTGGTTTCCTAAATCGTACGATATATGTCCTAAATCGTACCGCAACACTATGAATTAAAAAAAATGAGAGAATAAGCAAGACAGCATGGAATAACACACATGATAATTGTACTATTTAAATACTAATTAAGTCTGATTATTTTTTCTACGATAAATGCAAGAAATATTCTGTTATTTACAGGCTACGCAAACAAAATGTTTCAGTTCTGACTTTCACCCGCACAACTCTCATGAACCCAGGATGCGCACACTAAACACTGAACCATGTCTCCCACAAATGTTTCTTCACATACAGAACAATACAGTCGTCACGTTGTAGGCCTACTTCTATGCCGATCGGAATACTACGCTGTGTTGAAGTGGATGGCTGGTGTAAATATGTGATCTATACTGTAAAAAAAGTGTAAATATACACGTACAACCTTTTGGTAATTTAAAATTGTCTGTGTGTAATTTGTAAAAACAATTACAGTATGTGTAAATATACGTAAATGTACAACTTTATTCATAACATAGTACATAGATATTATTTAAAAAAAAGACAAATATATTCGTATTTTAAAAATAAGAGGCGTGTTAATTTACAAATTTGATAGTATATGTAAAAATCCACAAACGTTATGAATTAAAACCCAAATCGGTGAATTTTTTACAACTATGCCAATGTTGTATTGGAACATGTACATCGGTGTAAAAGTACATATTGATCTATTTAATTCAAAATGCAGTACAATCTGGCTGTAAAAAAAAAACACAAATGTACTTGTATAATGACATTAAAAGTGGCGTGAAATTACAAATGCGAAAGTATGTATAAAATTACACTAATTCATGGTACTAAAACCTCAAGTTTGTGAGTTTTTACAACCATGCCAATGTTGTATAAACTCGTACATCAGTGTAAAAGTACATGTTTTCCTATTTCACTCAAAATGTAGTACCATCATAAAAAAAAAAAACAATTTTACCGATATATTGGCATTAACAAGGGTGTAAAATTACAAATTCGAAATTATAAGAGAGAATATTTACACATAAAAATTTATGACAACTTTAACATTTTTATGCGTAATTTCCTTAAAGGAGTACACTATTTGTAATTTTACACTAATATTCTTGTGGATTTGAACATAACTACAAGTATTTGCTAAACACATGAGATCTAGCGGTAGGGATTAGAACTATTTCGAACTCCTTTTGTGTTCAAAATGAAATCTCAACTCCCACTGATGGTATATGCTAGCTTTTGTATATAACTACATATTCTATATCTGAAGTCAATGGTTATCTACATTTTGTAGATAACTTGTTATAACTCTGTTAATGTACAGATATGAGGTAATTACAATTGCTGTGAATCTGCGATTTTACTTATTTGTTAGTGAGAAAATATACATACACAGTGGTGAAATATCAGTTGTGTAGTTTGTGTACATTTACAGCATGTGGCAGGAATTTCATAATGTACATAGTCAAATTGCATGCACAGAGTCCATGTTATCAACTTCATAGTAAGTTAAAATTACAAACTGGTATGGTAATATTACACCAACATTGTATATTTAATTAGGTATGATGAAAATTAAACAGTAACAGACTGGTGTGTGGTAGAAAATTATTAGTAAGTATAGTAAAATAACATGTACAGAGAACATGTGATTTAATATGATTAGTAAAAGAAACTGACAGGTATTATAAAATTACACTAACAAAGTTTGAGTAAATTTACATTATGTGGGTTGACATTGGTAACAAAAAAAAAAGTAAAATGACACATACAGAGTACGTGTAATTGAACATAATGATTAGTAAAAATAATAACAAGTATAGTAAAATTACACTGGCATTGTATTTGTAAATATACATGGGACACACAGTAAAAGTACATGTACACATGTTAGTGTAAAAATACACGAACATGTGTGGAGATTGTGCTATCATATACATTCGTGTAAAAGTACACATTATTTTTACAGTGTAGGCCTTGATTTCTTCCTGCAGGTGAAGAATGTTTCTTAGTTGTAGGCCTAGGTCCATTAAGCTTTTTCTTTTTAATACTTTTTAATACTGGGCTGTCATAATTGTAGATCATTTGGCTTGTCCTTTGGAATTTTCATTTTTAACTCTTTTCGTTTTGCCTGTGCCACTTGCAATCCCTTCGCCAACTCCAAATCGTTTTCGCATGGACTGCTTGCAAAAACATGTGCCCGTAGGGCCTTTGCCAACCTACATCTTTTGTTGGGGCTAGGAACTGGTGAAAGTGATTCAATAGACACGCTGAATTTACAAGAAGTGGTTGATGTTACATTAGGGACAGTTGAATTACTTGGTTTTTCAATCAAAGTCACAGTCTTTCAACATCGTAACATCAAGTGGCCAGATTTATGTTCATCGAAATCCGTTGATAACCTTTTTCAATTGTTGTCTTCTTCCCATATGCTTCTGCCACTAGTGTGGCAGCATGATATTGTGTGACACAGCCAGGATTGGTCCGCAGCCATTTTTCAACTACTTGCGTATAGTACAATTTAAAGGGTTGGAAAAATCTTCTGTCCAACGGCTTAATCAGGTGGGTCGTATGCCCAGGTAACTGGAGCATTATAACTCCATTTTCTCTTGCTATTTGTAGAGCTCCCAAATTCTGGGAATGTGTTGTGTGCCCATTTAAAAGTAGAAGTAATTTGTTATCAACATTTGGTTTTACAGTGGTGCCCCATCTTTCAATTTGTTAACCATTCTCATTCTCTTAAAAAGTAACATTGGTGGAACGTATTACCCTGACGCACTTGTGCGACACACCACTGACGTGTTTACACCTCATTCTCCACTAGAGACTGAACCTACCTGGCGTTTTCCTTTCTTAGCTAAAACTTTTCGGCATTTGTTTTGAACAGTACTAACGCATGTTTCATCCACATTAAATAGGCGGATCGCATCGATTTTGTTTTCATCAATGACTTTTTTAATATGTCGAAAAATTCGCCAACATGTTCTCTACTGAACCCTCTTGCTCGAGCCATCGATATTACCTCTGGTTCACGTAATGTCAACTCCTTATGACGACCTCGGAAAGCATAAAACCAATTTTTACCCGCCAATTGAGTATCTCGATTAAAGTAATGCGGAATGTGGTTGGGGTCTGCTATCTGATATGCCTGCTTGCGTACATCGTTAATCGTGACTCCAGAAAGTAGTTCGTCCAATTTAAAATATGCCCTACAAGTTAATTTTCTATTTCAAGTGGCGAGGTAGTACTCCTTCCAAACGCCTTCGTACCGTCGTTAGCAATTACGTTTTTACAGTCCAAGTGGCGCTTTAGCGTTGGTTTTGGAATGCCGTACTGGCGGTAGCACTTACTGAAACCCACGTCCCCATTTCTGTACGCTGCCAGAGCCCTTTCCATGTCTGACTCACTCCAGGTACCATATTTCCTTTTCGCCATTCTATAACACACAATTAACATTTGTGTTACTTGTGTTTATTTAAAATTTCTTTAATTTATGCAAATAAATATTTAAATATAGAGCTTCAAATAATATAATATCCCAATTCGTACCGGTTCAAATTAGGAACCCCGCACATGGTAAAATTTAGGCAACTACACACAATTTCACTCTTTATGTCATTTCTATCCTAAAACGGGTGCCTTGCTACAAAGCGACCAGTCGTTACGTTCAATATTACTTGTACCACAATGATAACTGCATGAAATCCAACACTTACCTTTAAGTTCTGTATTATCTTACATATGGAGTATAAAGCTAAATCAGCAAAAACTCAAACAATATAACTGTAATAATAACGCAACATGTGCTTACACTGACTTCCTATTTTCACCGACTGCTCAATATATCTACTAGTTCAAGTATTCACCATGGGAGCGCTCCACTTGTACTGTTTTATATAAAACCAGTGGTGATATGATTTAGGTGGTGGTACGATTTCGGCGACTTCCCCCTACATGGTAGAGTATTTGCTTAGAATCATAGACTTTGAATGAAAGGTTTGTGAGTTCGTGTCTTTGTTCTTCCAAAGAAATGTACAAATTGTGAAAAATCTCTGAATATAACATATATAAATATGGTAAAATAATCAACTTTATGTAGGTGAAACATAATTATTTTTCGCTTTTAAAATGCATGGTAATATGCCTCTATGTGGGCCACAAGTGGGTAACAGCTGAGCCACAAGTGGCTTGCCAACAGATAAATGACGATATGAGGTTTACTTAACTGCAGAACAGAAGCAAAAAGCCAGCAGGTCACTGCTACCACACATGGCCGACTGATGGTGCTGACATGTTTGGGGTACAGTTGGTTACGTAGAAGCGGTTCGCTTGTGGGCAGATTTTATTTTGCTACATGGAAGTTTTCTGGCCAGTGATCCAGATGTGGCCAACTGCAAGAGGCATCGTGTAGACCACAAGCATCTACGGGTGCACTAGAGTGGTTGACTGATTTTTAATTGATTTTGGAAACCAGATCAGGGCCGTTCGTACACAAACAGATTTGCACAGGTGGGCCAATTGGCATTTGCTATTTGGGTTGTGTTGCATTTAATGTTCAGGATGTCCCACGGACTTAATATTTTCATCAGTCCCACATACAACCTCTTCCTATATCGTGTACCAAATTTGAGGTAGTTGCGTTTCTATGGAATGCTCATAAATTTCTATGCAGTGTTGTATTCGTACCATGTATTTTTTTCTCCTCTTGTTTAAATTTTACAGAGACCTGAGGAAACGAGTAGTATATAAATGCCGATTCGGGCACAAACGCATTAAAGTGGCTCAAAAAGTGGCGTTTGGGAGCAGTTGCAAAAAAGTGAATTAAAAAGTTGCATTTGAGCACAACCGCAAAAAAAGTGACTCAGAAAGTTGTGTTTGGTAAGATCGTAATCTTTAGAAAAGAAGTTGCGTTAAACTTTGCGTTTGAGTGCATTTGCAAAAAATATGCGTAAAAAGATGCGGAAAAGTGGCTCAACAAATTTGAATATGTAAAGAATATAATATTGTATATAATAAATGAGCACGAATAAAAATCAACTGATGTCTAATATGATGACGACGATGGCAATGAAAAAGGCTAATGCAATTGGTAATATTTAGAAAGAATATAAATTTAAGAAAGATGTATTGGGGAAAAGAAAGAAGAAGAAACCTCAAGAGAAGTATGTCAAGAGTGAAACTTGTAATCAAAACAGAAGTCCATACGAGAGAAACAAGCGAAATGTGAAGCGTGTAGTCACTATTTCAAACCATCTCTCATAAGAAGTCACTTGAGAAGTAAAATTCATAAGTACACACTCAGATTCAGTGTAGAAGAAATCGAAACAGCATTTCAAAGTAGGATCAAGACTCATGCTGTGAAGAATGTGAATGCATACAAAGACCCAAACCCTTTCCTAAACGATGTAAAAGAAACTGTCACAGGACTTAATAAACATTAAAAATCACTCAAAGTGAACATGAAACTCGTCACTGACTACAAAAGGGGAATTGGTGAGAATATTGAATATGTAGAAAGCTCCATTAAAACAAAGAACGAAATTATACTGAAATCGACTAATCTGGAAGAATATTAAGCCAACAGCATATCGAAAATCATAGCTGAGATGGGGGCTTTCGAAGCAAAAGGATCTCAGTGGGTACTCAACAGAATATTTAAACTAGAAGGGCGAATAAATAAATATGTACCATTCAAGGGCAGTTCTTTTGTTGATCACCCATAAAAAATCAAAGCTAAGCAATTGGTAATTAAAGTTAAGAACAATGATCAAAAATGTTTTTTGTGGTCTGTTCTATCTGCATTGCATCAAGTACAAAGAAACCCCCAAAGAGTGAATAAATACATAGCTTACGAACATGGGCTTGATGACGCACTTAAGTGTTTGGAATTTCCAATGAAATTGAATAGCATACCAACCTTTGAAAAAAGAAGTGGAATGTCTGTTAATGTATACACATACGAAGAAAAAGATGGAGATAAAAAATATTTATTCTCCCCATTAAAAACAACAAAAAATAAGACGGATAAGCATATTAATATACTCTATATCAAAGACAAAAAGAACGACCACTACTGCTGGATAAAAAGTCTTTCGAGACTTATCGCATCACAAGTAACAAATAATGGTCAAAAACATATATATGCGAAAGATGTGTGCAATATTTCTACTCTGTAAGTAAGCTAAAAGATCACGAACAAGACTGCTGAGATCACGATGGTGTTAGAGTTGCACGACCATATGAATGAAAAAATTACATATTAAGATTTAAAAACAAAAATCATTCTTTGAGAGTTCTGTTTGTGATATATGCTGATCTTGAATGTTGGTTGACTAAAATTGAAACTTGCCAACCAAACCCCGACGAATCCTTCACGAAACCATACCAAAAACACGAGCCTATTAGCTTCTGTTACTATGTGAAATACGATCATGGATACTATAAACTATCAGTAACTTATGAAGGATCTGATGCATCTACTGTATTAGTTAAAATGCTAATAGAAGAAGCAAAGTATATTGGTGATATATACACAAACAAAAAACCAATGCTTCCACTAACTCAGAAAGAACAAATTGTTTATGATACAGCTACCCATTGTCATATATGTGAAAAGGCTTTGAATGATGATTCTGTGAGAGATCATGATCATGTTATGGGGAAATTTAGGGGAGCTGCACACAGAGATTGTAACTTATCATATATAAATCCATGTTTTGTCCCAGTGTTTATACACAATATATCTGGTTATGACACACATTTATTCATAAGAGATATTGGCATCGATGAAAATAAAATTGATCTATTTCCTAACAATGAAGAAAAATATATTTCTTTTATGAAACATGTATGTGAAAGTGTAGATCTTAGATTTATTTACTCATTTATATTTATGGCTAGTAGTATCGATAAACTCACTAGCATCCTTTCCAGAAGTCAATTCCGAGAAACGTGTAAGCATTTTTCTAATGAACTTCTTGACTTTGTTATAAGAAAATGTGTTTACCCATACGACTACATGGATAGTGCTGAAAAATTTTGTGAGACATAACTTCCATCCAAAGATGCATTTTACAACAAACTCAATAAATGTGACATTACATAAGAAGATTAAGAATTTGCAAGAAAGGTGTGGGAAAAATTCAATATAAAATCTATAAGAGAGTACACAGAACTCTATAACATATATGATGTATTGACATTGTCTGATACAATGGAAAATTCTAGAGATGTATGTCTCAAAACATATAAGCTAGATACTGCATGGTATTTAACAGCCCCAGGGTTAGCGTGGGATGGTATGCTCAAACATACTAAAATAGAACTAGAATTATTAACAGATTACCACATGATTTTGATGATAATAAAAGATGTTAGTGGTGGAATTTCACAATGTTGTAAGCGATATGCTAAAGCAAATAATAAATATATGAATCCTTATGATAGTACAAAGGAAATATTTTATCTTACATATCTGGATGCCAGTTTCTTATATGGATGGGCTATGAGCCAGTATGTACCCCATGGTGGGTTTAAGTGGAGAAATATAAATATAGACATAAAAAAAATTCGAGATGATTCTAGAAAAGGTTATATTTTGGAAGTTGATTTGGAATACCCACATGAACTACACAATCTTCACAAGATCCGCCATTGTCATCAGAGAATAAAATACCAGAATGTTCAAAAAATCCCAAACGCTTCACTACTCTGTATGTTAAGTAAAATATGTATTACTCTATGTAAATCTTAAGCAATACTATCTCTCGGAATGAAGTTGAAAAAGATTCATAGAGTTCTGGAGTTTGTCGATCAGATTGGCTTAAGTCATATATTAATCTAAGTACAAATATGCGAACAAAGTTTACAAATGACTTTGAAAAAGATTTCTTCAAATTAATTAACAAATCTGTTTTTGGAAAACCAATGGAAAATATTAGAAACATAGTGGATATACGGTTGTGCACAAGTTATAAGCAAATTGATAAACGATTGGTTAAACCAAACTTTAAAGATATAACTATATTTACTAACTCTTTGGGTGCATTTCATATGATTAAAACAAAACTTTGCTTTAATAACCCCATTTATGTTGGAATGAGTATACTTGATCTATCAAAAGTTTTAATGTACGATTTAATATAATGAAACCAAAGTATGGGAAAAATAATGAACTGTGCTACCAAGATACTGATTCATACATCTATTATATAAAAAATCAAACTTCTACAGTGACATAAAAGAAATGATCGATTGTTTTGATACTTCTGACTATAAAAAAGATAATCCATATGGTACACCATTAGTTAACAAAAAGATTATTGATAAAATGAAAGATGAATGTACTGGAAAAATTATGGAAGAATTATTAGATTGAAATCGAAAATTTATGCAATAAATGTTGGAAGGTGGTGCAAAGAAAAGAGCAAATGGTGTGAAAAACACTGTAGTCAGAAATGAGATTAGTTTTGGTAACTACAAAAAGTGTTTGTTTGGTAACAAAGTGTTGTACAAAACTATGAAACTTATTAAAAGTAAGAAACATGAGCTTTATACGATTGAGTTGAGAAAAAATGCAATAAGTCTCGAAGATGATAAAAGCTTTATTCTTAAAGATGGAATTAATACACTACCATGGGGGCACTATAATATTGAAAAAGAGTGATACTAAGAAAAATTATATAACAGTAAATGTTTTTAATGGATAACAATCCATTAAAAACTAATAACCATACATGTTTGTGCTACATTTTACTACGGTGATTCTTTCACGTTTAACATCATAAATTAGGTTTCTTTGACTTACTACTACTACATTACAAATAGTTGTAGCCACTATTGGCTTATTAAAATCAACTGTAAGTTTCAGATTACTTCGATCTTTTACAATAGTGGTTTTTCTGTAAGAACAATCAATAGCATACAATGGTCTTCTCCCAATAAATGACCTAGAGTTGAAGCACAGTTCATTATTACGATAAGGGGTATCTAGTTTAGTCTTTGAATTTCTAAAATCAGTGTAAGCAATATACATCTTATCGAAATTTTATCATCAATGTCTAATTCCAATTCTATTTGGGAAACACTTCATTCCGTCCATTCTTAACAGAAATATTTTTGACAAAACAAGAGTCAAATATTGAGCTGTGTGTGAATTACCTAGGATCTTCTTTTCTGTTTTGCTGAAAACCAACAATGACAAAGTATGGCATATCGAATTGGATTGAATTGAACTGATCTTTTATATCAAACTGAAATGAGTTTGCATTAGTAGGTACTGGTTTTTCAAGACATTGCCAATAATTAAAACCAATTGGAATTTTGGGGTGTTTGTATAATTTTGATTTAATTTCATCTCCATAAATAGGATCGTATTCAACAATTGGCCACAGAATTTCCAATTTCTCAATAACAATTTTACCAGCATCTGGTATATTATTTGCATTATCAGATCCATCTACTTACTTCGGAGGTCTTCTGTAAAGCGAAACGTCGTCACTAGAATTTCGAATGAATGTGATCTTGTACCCACTTTTCCAGAATATTTCATTACAATCTCTCATAAACCTAAACAAATATCTTAATGGATAGGTGATTTTGCTAAGCTTATCTTTCCTAACATTTTTACCTAGTTCTATCCCCGACATTTGGAAGTATGCTGATTCAGATTCCTAACCTAGCAATGTATGCATCATAGTTGAAGTGATGCCAGGGTGATCATTACTTTCGATTATACAACCATGTTTAGAGATCTCTATTCTTAAGAACTGGAATGGGAAGAAATTCTCACAAAGATCAGTAGTTGAAGTTTTTTCATAATGTTCATATATATCTTTTTTAATCTCATTTACTGGTGGTATACATAAGCTTCATTCGGAATATAAAACTCAATGCGCTTGTGGTATTCATTCAAATTATATTTTGTTTGGTCGTTTGGCGGAAACGACTGACGCTCAAAACTTTCCATTTTTTGTTGATCCAATTATCATATAGAAAAAAAAATTTCTTAAACAACTACACTTTTATTATCAACCCAAGAATTATAACTACTGTCAAAACCTAGCCATTTAATTAGCAGCTTATTTCCTTTTCTTCGCAAAACTTTTTCCACTAAGTAGTCTTTTTCATATTTGGTCTTAAACAGCTCTGGCTCATAAAAAATACCTTTAAAAAGATCATTTTTTAAATCTTTTATTCCATATGTCGCGGGGTTTGTGTGCAATACTTCACACACCTCAAATACTTCAGTGGACCAATTTGGTGTATATACTTTTTCAAAAAAATTTTTACTTTTGCTTATACGAACTTTATCTCCTATTGCAAACTTTGGTTTAACTATTTTTCTTTCTCCTCCATACATGTTGATTAGAATAGAACTTTCATTCTTTGCATTTACATTGGTGGGTTTCAGTCAGATTGTACTGAGAACAGTGTTATTGTATTCGCTTATTAATTTAGGTAATATAGCCCCCCATTTATAGTTTCCTTGCACAGTAAATATCTTCCACATTTTCTTCTTCAATGTTCTATTAAATCTTTCTACAATGCCAGCTTTCTTTTCAATATATGTTGAATAATGTGTTATGTTGTAATTGGCCATTAATGCCTTAAATGATTTATTGTAAAATTATTTCCCTTTGTCTGTTTGTACATGGGTTTACGATCATTCAAAATAGTTTTAAATTCTTATGTAACATTTTCACCAATTTTTCTTTGATTGGTATTGCCCATGCATATTTTGAAAAAAAAAAAAAAAAAAAAAAAAAACAAAAAAAAAAAAAAACATATATCATGGTTAACATATATTTCAATGCTTTGTTGATTCTGTGTTTACCTTTTAAAGATCCAGAATTCATCTCAACTATATCAGCTTGCCAAACATCATCGATGCCAAAATATAGAACAGTTCTTCTGGGGAAGTTTTTCGCATTGGTTTATGAATTTCATTTACAATATCGTTTTTTACAACCCCTCCTCAGGGAATATCGAGTTATTGGTAACACAACATCTACAAACATATTTAATTCTTAATTTGTTATTAATTGTAAGTTCATATGAAATTTTATCACTTAGTGTATTTTTCATACATTTGATACAGTATACATTTAAGTTATCATTGGTCATTTGATTTATTTATATAATAAATGAGACAACAAAAAATTGTAAATAACATAGAGAAGAATATAGTGAGAAGACAGCTAATTGAAAAGTTTAAAACTTTTAGAAAATTTCGCGAAGATGAATATAATAAAAATAAAAAACACGATCAACCATTGATGGATGCGATAGAAGATTTGGGACAAAAATTTACATGTAACAAATGAGAATAAGAACCTAATAAAAGAACTTGTTCCATTTGCTGTTAAGAATTTAGACTACCCACAGACACCAACAGAAACATCTTTTGAGAGAAAACTGATTGGTAAAACAGGCACCGATGAACACTATGACTATGACATTAAACAAATTGATGATGGTGATGAATGTTATGATGATGGCATTAAACGCATTGATGATGACGATAAACCCGATGACGATGATGACGAAAATTATGACGAAGCGTTGGGGCATTTGAAAACTTATATCTCACAGTTAACTAACTACAAAACAACATTTATTGATAATAAAGCGACTGATTCTTTAATTGACTGCAAAGATGATGTTTTTGGACTAAAGGCTGATAAAGCTAGATTGTATATTGGTGATAGCGAAGTATTATTCAACAATGACAAATTTACTGTAAAAGGCCGAACATACACTGGAACTGATGGTTTAATGAAATTGCTAACTAGTAAGAAATTAGAAGACAGTGACTAAACAGCAACCGACTATGAACACTATAGTTGTGTCCGAGTAGATACAAACACAGTTTTTCAAAACAATGATCCAAACTTGGGAATTCCAAAATCGAGTAAAGGGAATAAATGGAAAATTATTGTTAAATCTATTTACAATTCGATTAAAAATAAATGTCTCGCGCATTAAAAGGGGAAAGGTATAAATATATATACAGACTATCCCAAAGAATATATATGGATGGTTGATGTTAAACTGCTTATTGATCGACTTCTCATTATTTATGGCGAAGAGAATGCTATAAATGATAACTATTTCAATAAAAAAGTTGGAATAATGAATATGCTCAACAGCAAGTTTAGTGACTTTGTTGTGAATAATCCAAAAGTTATACCATATCTGATACGAATGTTAAACATAATACCACATACTTTTTGGGAGTCGGAGCATTATGGAAAAGGGTTACTCAATGACATAATAAATTCACTACCTTTTGAGTTGCATGTGCTTGGTTATCAGTACTTAGATCCGGGTACCAGACTAAAAGAGAGAATTGAGCGTGGTGATAAACCCATTAATCCACTAGATGCGGCTGCAATAGAACATGATATAGCTTATCATCATCATAAAGATCTAGCTGAAAGGCATGCAGCTGACAAAGAACTAGAAAAGAAAGCGTTCAAAAGATTGTTAATCCTATTGCAGGATGGGTTATATGCTGTTGTTTGCAATTTTTTTATCTGTAATTTCTGTAGTAACACCGTGATAAGCTCGTTATTGAAAAATGTTCCACGATCTGTGAGGATGGATTTATGACATTCGTATGTCAGAATGACGTCTTTGATAAAGTTTGCACATGTATTAGCATCTATCGATTTAACTGGTTTGGTCACCATATATCGTGTGAAAAATTCAGTCATTACTAGTATATATTTGTTTCCCGATGCCGCTTTTTGGAGAAGGCCTTTTGCATGGACACACCAAGAATGGAAAATTGAGGGTGCTTTAATTGGGGACATGAGGTCTATTAGTTTTTGATTGCTATTTTTAACCTTTTGGCAGGTGGGGCAATTTTTTATATAACTTTTTACATATTTGGCCATAGTGTCCCAATGGTATTGGTTTTATATTTTTTGTAGTGTTTTAAATTTGCCAATGTATCCCTGCCTAGTAGCATACCATGGTGTGCCATTATGATTTCAGGTACGTAGTAATGTGGTGCTAATGTTAGTCTCTGTTTCCTGTTGTAAAATATTTTGGCGTTGCTAAAATATTTTGCCGTTGCAAGTTACGCTGTACCATCTTACTAATCTTAAGTATTTGGGAGTTTCTTTTTGTGGGTTAGTAAGTGCCCATTTCAGTTGAGCAATGTGAGGGTCGTTGACATATTCTGCTAAGAATGGTGATGATTGTATTTGTGTGATAGGGGCCAGGAATAGGTAAGTGGCATCTTCAACCGTAATATATTCGTGGTCGTGAATATATAAATGGGGTGGTATAAGGGTTGAGAGTTATTTCTAGAGATGACGATTTTACAATGTAATATGGGGTAGGCTTCTCTATCAGATAGCAACTTCTACAATCAATCAACAAGTAAGTCGCATACAGTAGCTACAGTTATAGTCTCTTCACAGGGTGCTGATGCCCTTAATTAAGCTTAAGATATCTTTAATTTAATGTGACTAAACAGTGCTCATATGGAGCTTACGCCATCGCGAGTCTCAGGCCCTATCGCCCCTTATATCGCCCTACCAGGGATTCAATATTTACCCGATGTCTCGTTGCTGTAGCACATCTCTCTCGACGATGGACTCTGGTCTGGTCCTCCGGTGGCAGCAGGCAAGATGGTGCCCAGAGCCTCCAGCACCTTGAGGTTATACACGACCCCTCTGACCTCGTGCTCGATCCCCCGGAATTTGTTATTTAAAACAGAGGCTCAGCTGGCCGAGGTCGCTTCGCACCTCGCCGCAGCACGACGCTGGGCTACCCTTGCAGAAACTGGTCCCAGCACTATGTATCACTCTGGGAAATGCACAATTATGCACACTCATCAACTTATTGTAGGTTACAGCAATCATTAAATTTGATTCTTTTTACTGCATTATATGAACTTTTTTTTTAGTTTGTTAGAAAACCTGTTTGTCAGAAAATTCCCCAGTACCAATTAGTTCAGATTAATGGAACTGCACCATACTGAACTTGCCTACAGTAACCTTGCCAGTTTTCTACAGGAATAGAGGAAATAACTTTCCTTGTAGTTTCCAAAATTCTTAAGGACATGGTAGAAAGATTATTTTCTCGCATAAATCTCTGTATAAGATGAAAAGGTTCAGTGAGACTAAGTTGGTATTTTATACCAGAAGGTAGTCTAAGGATGTAGTTTTCCTGGATTTATAAAAATTGGTTAAAGCGGAATAAAATTTCAGGCCTTCTGTTCTGTAATGTTCATATAAAAAGTTTTACATATTACTTGTCCTGAGAAAAAGGAAATGTTAAATTTTCACTCAAGAAACTAGTATCTTATCACTGCTTACCAGTAACAGGTCTTACTTTCTGGAGTTTAACGGCAGTCCATTACAAGAACACATTACCCGGCAAGTTTTGCAATAACATATAAGTACATCTCTTTCGATATTCAGAGAATTACTGAAAGCTATAGCATTGACTCAAATATTTTTTCTGCAACTGTTAAAATTGCTTTCTTTTAAAAACGATTTTCTTCATAGCCTGATCCGAAGTAAGAACACCCCAAGGAAAAGTTTTCTGATATAGAGCACCCAAAATGTTATGGTATGATAGTGCATGTGTCAGTAACTGATATGTACTTGAATAAGTTCTCTGATTAAGCTCTGTACAAAAAATTAGCAGTTCATAATCGAGTGCATATTTATTTAGTCTCTGTTTAGCGCCTTCTATGTTCCCTGGTAGCTGTTCTAATCTGCAGCACCTCCACTGTGAATTATGGTAAAACTTCCGACCAAAATTTTGGTGTAGAATAAAACACAATTTTTAGATTAAGATAAATGAATTAAATGACCATAAGAGTATGTGAACGTTTCTGAGTTAAAGAAGGGGTACAAGGTCTTACAAAGAATCAGACGACCATTACTTACTTACTGCAGTGGCATCATGGATCGTAGCTGATCCATTCCATCTCAAACTAGCCTTCTCCAAAGAGCTCTGCCCATCCACTCCTCCTCTGGGATGTTTGCCTTTCTATTGTCTTCCTTAATTGCATCAAGCTATCTCAGTCTAGGTCTTCCGCGTGGTCTCTTTTCTTCGAAGCATCTTTATACCACATATTTTACGAGATCTCTGTCTCTTCTCATTATGTGACCATACCACTTTAACCTTTGACCTTTTATTACAGCTACTATATCAGTCAACTGGTACAAATTTCTTAGTTCTCTATTTTTTCTTCTTCTCCGTTCATTTGCCTCTTTAACTGGACGAAAAATTTGTCTGAGAATCCCATTTTCAAATTCCATTAGCTTAATTTCAATTATTTAGTTGAAGTTCATAGTTTGGTACCATACAGCACTACTGGCTGTATTGTAGTCATGTATATCCGACGTTTTGATGTTCTCGACAATAATTTTGACTTTAATATTTTCCCCATCAAAAACCGCATCTATTTCCTGCCTGTATCCTTGTCACAATCTCCTTTTCCATGATATTCCTCGCATTCAATAATCCTGCAATGTATTTAAAATCTTCTGTTTTATCCAAAGGTATTCCATCCCTATCTATCGCCCTAGGCCCTACACGATCACATCTACTGTTGGGAAGGTACTTCGTTTTCTCAATATTTATCTCTAGTCCTACTTCCTTAATTTCTTTCACTAGCACCTCCATCATGTCTCTTAGCTCTTCCTTGTATTTTGCCTATTATTACTACGTCATCTGCATAAGCTAGTACATTTACTTTCCTGCCTATTTGTAGGCCTGTTTCCATCTCAGCCACTCTCTTTATTGCTATTTCAAGATCAAGATTAAAAAGGAGAGGAGGCAAGCAGTCTCCTTGTTTGACGCCTGTTTTTAACTCAAAAGATGCTGATAATTTTCCTTTCTCTCTAACTCAGGATTTAGATACTTCTACACATATTCTGGTAAGCCTGGTCAACTTTTCTGGAATTCCTGCTTTAAAAATTTGAATCCATAATGAACTTCTTTGAACACTGTCATACATATTTTAAAGTCAATAAATAAGCAGTGTACTTCTTTATTATACTCCCAGCATTTCTCAGTACTTCTACGTAAAACGTGCATTTGATCAATGGTATATTTGTACTTCCAGGTGTCTGAAAAACGCCCCTTCCCCAAATTTAGTTCTTAAACATATAACATCTCTATTTACTTACAAATTAATTGCATAAATAATTCAATTAAACACTATTACTGATCTTCATTTTAAGTAAATATAAATTAGTTACAAATCTTAATCTACATTGAATTTTGCGGCACCCTTCGTGAAATCTTTAGGGCCACTAAATACCACTTTCCGACACTTTCATTCTACATCGGCTTCTTCGTCGCATTCTCTCATCCCTCAATTTATCCTTTACCCTTTCCGAAGTTATTTATTATTTGTCTTAAATACACCATAATCCACTGTCCCAAAACCTTACCAACTTGAAAGCACAAACGACTTAAAATAATAATTGTATTGTTCTTTCTCTTTAAGCGTGTATTAATGTATGTTTACAACTCAATACATGAGTATTAAAATTATATTTATGACTGTATTTAACAAGTGAATCATTCTACCAGCTTGCTTCAGTTCACAATAGGTTTGGACAGCAAGTGGTTATTAGACGACTTCAAAATTCCAAATATTCAAAACACATAAGTATCTTACAATTATTTATTTTCTCTCCAATAAAAACCTCGTCTCCCTTAAAATATCAGTTCTGAAATTTTAATTTAATGAATGAAAGTTTCGTTAGGTATGGTGAAGTTAGATTGTAATGTAATAAGAAAGGACCAAGTTTGTGTCAACCTTTTGTAGGCTGGAAATAAGAATTATCACCTTAATATTGAATTATTAAATCCTAATGGTGCGTTTATGTGGATGTGATCAGCTATTACTGCATTCAAATGAATTAATAATATTTCACAGACAATTTTAATACCTCAGACACCATGTCCACTATTAAAGAATGATATTTATGACTGGGCCTGTACACACCGTAGTATGAGTGCCCAAAATTTCGAGTGTCATCCTTGTGGCTAATGTGATGTGTGATTTTCTATATCTCTTTGACATTAATGGTTAATGACAATATCATCGAGCACCATGAAGGTAGGAGTAAAGAGAAGATGGCATGTTCTGACATAGGTGACGCCACATGGACATAGGTTGTTTTACTATGGACACACTAGCCACCATCACTGTAAAACAACATTGTGCCAAAACATTGTGTTTATGTTAGTATGACGTGAGAAAATTTACTTTCTTATAATTTGGTGTTGTTCACTGGTTGCAAAACAAGTGCTAATCATAATTAGAGCGATGTCAAAAAAAAGTGATTGCAACTCTTGAATTCAGAAATCAACATGAGACTGAACGGGTTAAGCAATGTGAAATTGTGTGGCTGGAACCTCTCCTTCGCCTCTCAGCATAGCCATCACATTAGGCCAGTGTCATACAACTCGTTTGCGCTGCTGCAGCTAAACAGGATGCGGTTTGACGGGATGGACACAACACATTGTTGTAAATGTGATGTGTCACACTACTGAGGTGTTCACTAGTGTGACATCTCACATTTATATCAATGTGTTGTGTCCATTCCGTCAAACTGGAGCGTTTTAGCAGTAGCGGCAAAAACGCATGGTATGACACCAGGATTACGTCGGTTCTGCAAGAGACAGAAAATTTTTCTGCAATAAAGGCGACAATATTTTCTACTGCATTAAAAATTTTGTAGCGAGTTGTGTTAATATATATTAATATGCAAAAAAGACATACCACGGAATGAAATAAGGCATGTTAAGATATAGTTTCTGTCGCAGGTGATGGGCTTTGATGCTGTATTGCCACAACTGCAGCACCAGCACATTGACGGCATCTCTAAGAGCGCACCAGCAGGATACACATTTAAGTGCACATCCGTCGGAATCTTCCCAGACCCGTATCTCTGTACACGCTACCACATATGCTACAAGGACGACACCATCATAAAGGACAGCGATAACGAGTGTGACCACGGTTGGATATACAACCCGCTGCTGAAAACCTGCTCCATACAAGGCACCAGTTGTCCCACAGATTTACTGGTGCCAACATGCACGAAGAAGTATCAGGTTGGCGTTCTCAGCAAGAACCCCAACATTTACTACATCTGCATGGGCAGTGCGGATGGCTCGAACCTCTACCCATTACTCTATCAGTGTCCTCATGGAGGATACTTCAATGAAAGTCATATGGCTTGTTTTGAATCAAACACTACAAGCTCAACCACTAGTATTACCACACCAGCAACCACCACACTAACAACTACAACAGCAACTCCATTAAATTGCACTTTGCCTGGTTTTTTTCCCGACCAAAAAGATTGTTATTCGTATTATGAATGTTCTTCAAACCTACTGGTCTTGCATCACACTTGTCCATCAGGATTTCACTTCAGTTCAGATTCTGGGATATGTGTTCTTGGATCATGCTCTAATTCAATACATTACAATACTCTTAACCAATTTTATGATTCAGAAAAATGACAGATAAACTGCATAGTTATGTAAACCAGATATACTACAGATACTGAGTAAGATAATTTGATGTAACATTTTATTTATGTTTTGATAATATATATTCATAAATTTTACTTGAATGTGAGATTCATTAATTGGAAACTGATTTGAAGTTTGGAATTAATTTCCTTTATGGTTCCTTGCTATTGGCCTTTTAAAAGTGTGAACACTTTAACAATAATATAATAAATTGAAATAACGAACGTGGGGCGTTGGAGTGTCGAATCTGTGTATGCTCTGTCATTCTGGTCATCCGAAGGCCATTTATTCGTAAAGATGTTCCTTTTCTTCCCTCAAATTCGACCACTTTCCCTCAAAATTCTCCTTTTCTCCCTTAAAAATTTCCCCCCCCCTCAAATTATTTCTTCTTCTCTTTTAAAAAAATGTATAAGCCTCCCCTGTGCAAAAAAAGGAGACCCTCAAAAGCCCAAAAACTTCATCATATCATCCAATTCGGTTGGCTTCTTTTCAAAGGCAGACCAATGATGGTCATATTGATTTTATAACCATAGGGTCGATACACAGTGTCCAGCATCCAGAGTCAGAGCTACGCGTATACCGTTTTGGCCCTGTTAGCCCCCTTAGCCGCCATGTTGTATCCAACAGACCTTAACCCACGACCTTGGCCTCATGCCCATGACCTTAATCCAAAAAAAAATTTCTAAATATTATAAAAGTCCTCAAAAATGATTGAAAGTTTCCAGAAATTTAAAAAGTTTACTTAAAGATATGTATACAATGTATTTAATCATTTATTTAAAAACATATATATATAAAATTCTGAATGTTTGGATCAAAGCCGACCAACCACCGTGTTATGACGTCCCCCGGCCACCATATTGGTTCCAAGTGGTTTTGATCTTGACAGAGGACCTTCACCTTGAACCGGCCCCATGACCTTGAATCAAGAAATGTAAATTATTTCTAAAAACTGCAAAAATTAAACGAATTATTAAAAAATATTACTTATAATATTGTTTAAAAAGCACATTTCCAGAGGTTTGCTCAGCACCACGTTTAGCAAACGACTTAGCCTCCTCCAATCAATCACATTGTCTTAACATTCCCCTCCCCAACTGTTCACCTATACTTATTCCGTCGTATGCAGCCATATATATTTTTTTCGTTTGCCAATTGTTTACATTATCAACACCTAGGTGTTACTAGAGTATTGATTGTTGATTTATCAACTAGGCGAGTAGGCGATTTAGCCACAAGGTGGCAGCCATATTTTTTTAAACATATATGTGGTTTTTTTGGCACCTTCCATATTGGATACTATTTTCAATGTATACAGAGTGCTAATTTCTCGATTATGCTGCCTCCTATTGGCCTATACAGAATGGTGACAAGGACGAATCATACAAATTGCTTAAATTGTTACATTGAAAAATAAAACAAAAATTAAATATAAGTATTTTTATTTTAAATAAATCTTATATAAAAGATTTCTTAAATAAAAAAACGCAAATTTATTTTTAAAGTATAAATATTTGGTAATGTACAAAGTGAGAAAACACATACACAGGTTTATTAATTGCAATATTCTGTGTTCATCGTTCGTTGTCTGCATTGTCGACACAGGAATTATAGCGAGCTGGGAAAACTCTCCATTTGCAATGCGGCCGTCCATTGTGTTGTTTCAGCAAGTTCTCGAACAAAAACACATCAGGACACTTTGTAGGCAGGATCTTCTCTGCATAGGAAACACCATGGGTGGGAACATTATTCAGATCCTCGAGAAAGTAGTTCCTTGGAGCATAGTTACGTATAATTCGCACACGAAAGAGTTCGAGGCTCCAATTTGCTTTGAAATCATTCTCGAATATGCCTTTCTGTTAGGATATGAGCACCAAGTCTCCAAGCTTGGATTTAGGCTTGCATGGGTTCCTCCTTTTCACGTCTGTGTACAATGTTCGATGCAAGGCGTCGTTCACATCTTCGGGCTTCATGCGTGTGGTAGAATGAATGGTAGAACTGTACTCGCGAGTGAGTTTTGGGATTATATCCAAACACTTGTGGCACACATTCGCCGCGAAATGCCTCCACACCTTGTTCTTTAGAACCCTGTTGAAACTCTCAACGATAGAAACTTTAATATTTTTGAATGTGAAGTAATGATTAATGTTATGTTTCTTCATCAGAGCCTTGGACTTCGAATTGTTGAATTCACTTTCCCTTGTCGGTCTGTAGATTAGACGGTATGCGTCCTTCACCCAAAACATACAAACCCACCATAGCCTCGGTGACATAACGGTGAATTTGCTATATGTATCGATTATGGTCTACATGAATTTGTAGCACTTGTTGACCCAAGCATATGGTATGGTATCATCTCCACGAGGTCGGCTTGTAATAGGTTGTTTATCCAGAATACTATGACCTTGCGGCTGTGGTAGCTGCGTCGTGCAGATGCATGCAGTTCATTGGCGATGCCTTAATGACTCATTGTAAGTAGTCCGCTCCTTTAATTCTTCGAAGATTGAATTATCTCATTAGAGTAGGAGTAATTTTCAACCCTTTTGGAAGCGAGCAGTAGTTGCAGCCTATCGACCAGCTTGTTTGGATCGTCCCAAAACACGTGGTCGATGTTTATGTCGTGGTCTTTCTTCTTTAAACGCTTCTCTGATTTTCAGAGCTACGTCGTTGAAGAGGTCTGTTAGAATGCCTGTTTTTTTTTTGTGACCATTGTCTGTGTACGCACCTGTCTCTGGATCGTTATTTTGGTAAAGTGCATATGTGAGTTTAAGGAATGCCTTGTGTTCCAGCAGGTCGGATGTGTAAATTCCCTGGGCTCCGTTGGAAACATAAGTTTGTAAATCCAAGGGGTTTCGGGTGTCTTGTAATCGCGAGCTTGAATGATCCCACCTGATAAAAAACTATTTTATCAGCACCGAGGAACCATTTATAGTTATGTATGTATACGTCGTATGTCATATCAATATTATTGACGACTCTCTTCTGTACTTTTTTTTTCTTGTGTGGCAAATCCACATCCTATATATCACCCTGATCTATCTATAAGTCATGTTTTCGCTTTATCATATTCTCAGCAGTATCGTTGTTTTCGGTTTTCGCGGCTATCGGTTCTCCACATGTCCCCCTGAGTACATCGACACGGCTAGTAATGTCTTAATTTATAAGGTCGCAAGAAAGTCTAACTCTCTTAACTAGCAAATACTTCGAGCGAGCAGACTTTATCGTCCGATGCAGGTCGCTAGAAATGTCCGACATCGCACTGAATAAAAAGGGTTACTGTTCCTCTCTTTCATAGGTTTAATCGTAAGTCTCTGCAAAAATAATTTCGAACTTGCCCAGGCATTCCCTGTGACATTCAAAATGTCTCTGCTGTAATTTTGAATATTCGTTAATATGCGAAATTGAGGTAGTGAATGTACGTGTCATATATACTTTCAGGTTTTTCATTTTATCTTCTTGCTGTGTAGATACCACATTCAATTTGTGGGTAATTTGCCTTCTAACATTCTTTACATGCTCGTCCATGGTCACCATATCATGGACGATCTCAGTCTTCAAATGCTTCATCTTCGCCCCAAGCTAGGACAGGTAGTTCTGAAATAATGCGTTTTGTTCGATTATCATATGGCAAAATTCCGAAATGACACCATTACCAGTTTCGAGAACGAAATGTTCAATAGCAGCATCCTCAGATCTTTAAGGTCCGCCATCATTTTATTTTATTTTATTCTTCTTTTACCAGCATCGCAAGTGCTGTCATTTCTTGGTACAAGACCACATCCACTGTCGTCTTTTTCAAGATGCAGCTTGAGGCTACTTTTCCCTAATTCCTAATTCGATGAATTGATCGAATCCTCCTCGGTACTGCCCATTATACAGTCCTTAAAGATCGCAAAAATCTGTATTTCTTAATCCAGCACAAGCCACACAGAATGTTTAAATCTGATAATGTCATGTCCATATTGACGTGATCGTAGTTAACATGCCGCGAATTCATATCGTCCATGTGAAATAGCACCAACATGTTTTCACTCTCACAGAGCAGCGGTTTGGGTACACGCGAATAAGCCTTGCCGAGGTACACGTAATCCACCTTCCTATGCCGTCCCATGCTAATGCAATCCTGAATGCATTTTTGTTTTTTGCTGTCAATTGCGGTGTTCGCAGCGCATGGACAGCGCCCTTTGTTCCTCCGACCTCCGCTTCTCCGTTTTTTCGTGCTCGGGTTCCTATCCTGTTTCCTTTTTCTGTGGCCTTGCCTTATGCGCCCTCCTGCGCGTGCGCACTGGCCAGCACTCCCCTACCTCAAGTTGGTTTCCCAACGAATTAAAAATTTTGTATCGGTCTACTTCTCCTTCAGCTTTACTTGGGTGCACTTCGTGCAAGTCGTCGTCAGCTGTGGCCTGATGGGGACGTACCCTGTTGAATGGTGCCTGGAGTTGGAACGTGGGTTCGGCAGCTCACATTAGAGGAGAATTAAAGTTGAGTTCTTGAATTTTGTCTGCAAGTTCATTTAAAGTCATGTAAGATTGTAATTTTAGTTTATCAAGGCAGTTTGGAGCAATAGGTACCTGTACTAGCAGTGCCAGTGTGAGACATGACAATGTGTGACATTTTCCGGTTTGCATTGCCGGTTATTGTAACTGTATTCTTTTGAAAACTTAGTTTTATGCAAATGTTAATATCCTGAGCAACTGGAATTTTTCATGGTTTTGAATTGCTGGTGTGAACCCTTATATGAAAGTTATTGAGTACCGTGGTTCCCGGAATAGTATCGCCGGTGTGAAACTTAATGTATTTTAACAATCAAGATTTGCATTGCCTGACTACATTTATTGGTTACCCTTTTCTTCTGCCTTGAAGCACTGTCGACTTGCCAGACCCACGTTTTCCTTCATTGAGTCTGATTATTGGCACACAGAATATTTTAAGTTGTTAATAAACATATTGGTGTAAATTTTAATGCTACGAAAGGCCCTGTTACATTGGTTTCGCAAGGCCTCTTTAAATGCCTATGGTAGGCCGTGATGCACGGCGAGCGTTTTGGACGTTTCTTAACTGGTATATAGGTATTGTCCCATTTGACGGCATTTACCGGCTCCTGAGTTTCTAGAAGTGCGCCATGTGTGTTGAGTTTAGATGTTTCTAAAAATATTGTTTTTATATTTATTATAACGTTTGCCACATTTTAAGTACACTCATGTGATATTGAAATGCAATGTCAATTTACCATTAAATATTTGCAGAGTCGTTTCACTAAACACTTTCGTGGCGTATGTACCATGATGGGAAATTTATATCAATTTAATAGAAATGATTAATTTAATAACTTGTCTTATAGTGGAATCGTAGTGGCATTCTTCAATACTTTATTTGGTTTTGTATGTAAATTATTTGTGGCTCGCCACACAATGCCATCGAAGACAAATATCGAGTTTGGCAATGCTTCACTCGGTGGCATGACGGATTTTGTTATCACTGCAAGGGAATTATCCGTCACCATCCACAGCTTGCAGTACTCGTGCCAGTCACTGGAATTTTGGTTGCTGGATCGATTTAGAATAAAAATACACATTCCCAAACCCAAGGCCATTCTCTTCTTCTAGTAGGCTCAATAGAAATCATACTTCATTGCAATATTTTGGTCCTGCGATGATGCACCTCACTGTATTCAGAAATAGGCTTCCATGTCGTGATTCATGGAAGATATCTTCATCTTCTACATTAATGCATATGGGTAGAGTAACACCTGGATTGATAATATGTATGTTACCCCTACTATCTTACGATACTAACTTCAGTGCATTCTGTGCTAAGTGCAGTGCTGAGTGTAGTTGCCAAGAACCAGTGCTAGATGTTTTAGAATGTCTTTTCAAAATATCGCTCCAAGTGAACTGCCTCTGGCAGAGTTTGCACTGGAATGTCACACTTGGACTTTTCACTCTGCAGTTCGTTATTTCATGATGACACACACTGCACAATGCTGTAAATGCTTTACCACAGAAGCAATAAAGCAGACGAATCAGTAGTAGGTAAACCTTGACGCGCATCGGCATCTGTCATCGGATTCGGATTCGGAAGCTGCCATGTTGTCACATCATCCGACCGCCATCTTCGATGTCACTGACATTTTACCCTTGACCCATGACTTTTGACCTTGACCCTTTATATTGACCTTTGACCTCAAATACCCTTAAAACAGCAAAAAAATCCCTAAAAGAATACCAAAAAATCCTCAAAAAATCCCAAAGAACTTATTAGTAATAATCATTAAATAGTATTTAAAAGGATCCCCAGAAATGGCCATTCCTCCGTCAAAAATTATAGAAGCTATCCAAATACAATTTTCACCCAGTTTAAGTTTAAGATTTGTTGCCTTTTTTTGCTTTTTGTTTTCATATAGCACGTACAGAGCCCAAATTTTTCAGTGCCTATTCATTGTATCATTCAGTGTAGAAGTAAAGTACAATTACCAAACCATTTTCTTAATTTAATTACTAATGCATTCATGGTGTATGGACATAACAACTGTTTCGAATCCAGGAATACATTCGGCAAAAACCACCATGATGGCATAGGTAAGTATTTGGGCGAAGTACTTGTGGTAATCCTAGCATTTACCTAGCATAGTATCTACAGACAGAAATCTGGCAATTCAGTAATGTATTTGTATGGTATGAATATGTTCTCAAATTCAGAAGTGAAAAATGAACAAAGTTCTAATTTTATGTACATATGCTCTCCATTTGTATTTCTATGTTAAGTTATTTAAGTAAAGATGTTTTTGATATGTCCTCTACGGCACATTAAAATTTTTTTTGCAAATAAATTGTTCACATATGCTAGAAACAACACTTGACATCTTCACTACTGTCCAGTTTCTTGGTAAGAGGGTGACAAGCACCCTAGAACTAGGCAGACGATGCACGAGAGTTCAAGAGTAAAATAATAACATGCCTAATGAGGGGAATGGTCGTACGAAAATATAAGCAGATACAAAAAAATTTTTTGTCGATAGGGGTAAGGTGAATCTCCATTTTTTTATTGAAACTTGCAAGCCTTTTCTTATCTCAGTCAATTGTCCTCCTTGCTATTCACACGACTGAATAGATAAATAAGGGAGGATTGTTTGTAGAGAAATAAGCGACAGAGATGTTTAGGATGCTTGTCTGATCACTTAAAGTGAAAGTGAATTAAATACAAATTATAGACCATTACCAGCGCCATGTCTAAAAGAGTGCAATTGCCCGACCCTAACTTTCAGTGGGAAAGGTATATATATTATATATATATATATATATATATATATATATATATATATATATATATATATATATATATATATAATTTAATTCAGTTACAGCGAATTTATGGTTCAAATTTCCCATCAAATAATGGTTTCCCACATTAATAATTGAAATAAAAATGTTTCCTTTGCAAATGTTTTTCATTAAACGCTTTATTTTACGAAGTTTAACGACACTCTGGGAATGGAATAAAAAAATTCGCTGACCCCATCAATAACCCAAAATAATTCATTAAAGGTGGGTTTATAAAGGAAATTATCAGTATGTAGCACGAATATAACTTTTTTCAATTTAATTTATGTGCGTAATTATCTCAATAGGCAGAAATTTCCCGAATAAAGTGATACCACAGAAGGGCAAATGCTGCCTCTCATTTCGCCCAAAAGTAAGCATTCTTAAACTGTATTTTTACAAGGGACGTCATATTTTTGTCCAAGGAATCGCATTTTCTTAAAATAGCCCCGACCCTTCAATTTATTTAACATTCGGAAGGTAACTTCCAATTGTCCCTTCCAAACATTCACTTGGGTGGAAAATGTTCCTCTGCCCTCCCTGTGTAGACTTGAATGTTTTGTAATTTATATACTGTCGGCTGCCAACTTCTATTTTTCGACATCACATAAAATGTCTGACTCGTCACATTACGAATTATTCTCTAATTATATATAAACTAGACTATTGTCTCGTCTCGTGGAAAAAGAGAAACTGATAAACTAAAGAGCTTCGCGGAATGTTCGCTGTTAAAATATTGTTTTATATTAAATTGCTTGGCGCAAAACGTGACGAAAGTAATCATATTATGTAACTATTTACAATATCCTTGTTGATACAAAGGTATTAACAACCCACAAATATTATATTTCATTATTTCAATACGTGAAGTTCATTTAAGATTGCTATTCCCGTTTATTTTTGCGACAGGTTTATTTACTTTGTGTTTCGTATAACAGCTGATTAGATAAACAATAATTGACAGTCGTGCAGCTGCCATATTGTTCACTGAACGTTAGCATCAGCCATCCGCTTATGCTCCAACTGTCCTATTTACTTATCTCTGATTGCATGTCACAGGTCTGGAGACAGTTAGTCAGCAAATTTTGGCGGATATGGGCAGAAGACAATCTGTCTACTTAATTTTTTGCCTACTTTCCGAAGGAAAGAAAGGCTTATGAGATCACGTTCCTGCCTGTGGCTTTTTGTGTGTGTATATTTATATATGTGTGTGTATGTGTGTTACTGTGTGTGCGTCTCTGTGCGTGTTTGCACCCCCCCCCTGCCTGAACCTCTTTTTTTTTTTCAAACCCATTCAATTTCTGAACTCGTTAACCAAATGCCACCAAACTTGGTACACGTATAATAGTTAGTAAGGACACTTGTCTTGTATAGTTTTTAACTATGTCAGGCACTTACGTTCAAAATTTAAGTATTTGGGGTTATATGTCATATCTCGGGAACCATTCAACCGATTGAAACGAAATTTAAGGATTGAATTTTGGGATAGATATTACTCTTAGTCCGCCATTTTGTAAGAAATCACCAAATAAATAAATCTCCATTATATTTCGAAAGATACTAAACCAATTATCATCCAATTTAGCAGGTAAATGATGCTATGTTAGGTCAAGTAAACGTAAGTTATTGAAATTTATTAGATACTTATTTTTACAATGGTGGCAAAACAAATAATTTACGTTCATTTTGCATGTCTATCAAAATATTAAACCAATTTCTATCAAATTTTGTATAGGTACTGAAAGTATCTATTCCAAGTATCATATAAACCCACACAACTACGTTTTTCGGCCATTTTGTAAGATAGCACTATACAAATTAATATAGTTTTAATGTTATATCTCGTGAAGACGTAACCGATTCCTACCTAATTTCGCAGACGAGTAGTACGGATGCAGATGGTGAAAATTATTTGTTTAAACAAGTCCGACACATATTTTCAAATAGGAGCTATATAGATATTTTAGCTTAGAATGCCATATCGTCTACCTGATGTTATCAATTCCAACATAACTTTGTATGCTGGCAGCAGATATAACAAATCTCAACTGTATCTACATGGAGCATCTTCTGTCCGCAATTTTGTAAGATAGCCCCCGTGCGAATGAATAAAATTTTTATGTTTTATTCCAGGAAACAATTTGCCGATACCGATCGTTTCTAGCTTAGAATGCCATATATTCGAACCCATTTAATGAGCATACATAGTTAAGTTGTTAACTATGTATGCTAGCAGTAGATATTACAACAATTCACAGTATCCATACGGAGCGTATTTTGTCCTCCATTTTTGTAAGATATTAATGCGAGTATATAATGTTATTATGTCATAATTCGGGAAACATTTGAAAGATTCCTACCAAATGTAGCAAACAAATAGTACTGCAGCAGGTGGTGAATAAAGGTATGTTTCAGTAGGCCAGGCACTTATTTTCAAAACGGCGGTTATGTAAATATCAACCACCACCTTTGTCTTTGCAGAGCCTCATTTCTCTTTCATTTTGTAAGATAGCCCTACCAATAAAACATAGTGTTTTTTTTCCTCATAACTCGGGAAACAATCAAGCTATTCTTACATAATGTGGCGAAAATGACGTAATACTGTTGTAGGTCATGTTATTATATGTATTTTTAAAGAATGGCATTTATTTTCAGAATGGCGGATATAAAACCAGTTTTGTTTTGTGTTTTCTATCTACTGAGCTATGTCATATATTTAAACGTAACAATGTATATTGGCAGTATACAATAACATAATGTGCTTCTACCTTACTTTCCGTCCTCCATTTATGACGATCGCTATATGAAAATTAGGGACGTTTTAGGCTATATTTCGGGAACCAATTAACCGATTCCCACCAAATGTCACATGGGAACATTAAAACTAATCTGTACCAAATTGTGAACTCCATAAATGCTACGAAAGGCCATGTAAATTTTCACGATTTTCATGGGTCAAACAACACTGTTCTAAATGGCGACTTCATAAATAATTTAGATAAATTAGACACATATATGTAGAAAATTAACCAAATTCAATTAAAACTAGTACCTAGACAGTGTACATCGCAATTTTAGTATATAGAGCTTCTTTTTAGCTGTTTTATGCGATAGCGTAAAATAAGAAATTAAATTTTTTATGTCGTATCCCAGGGATCAAACAACCCACTTCCAACAAAATATTCACAAAAGTACTGTTATGTTAGTTAATGTAAACATACATGTTTCAATAGGCTCAGTCAGTTATTGTCTTAATGACGACCTGAAAATTTTTAGGTTAGTAAACCCATGATTGGAAATATTAGACTTATTAACTCCGCAGTTGATGCTGCAAATCCCATCCCCGCAATGCAGTGGATTTCACGCTAGCTTATTGTAAACCGTTCTTCGAGTTGAAGTCGCGGGTAATTCACGTGTTTATTTGTAATTTTCTCTCTACTGTTGCACAGGTGTCTGGTTTCATATATTAGGTTATTGCTTTCAAAGTGATGTCAAGTCCTACCTACAAACTCAGCTTTTACGAACATATTAAAAAATGTATTTCATCGATGTTGAGGAAAGTGGGCTCATTAGTTAAATCAGTAACTTCCTGTTTTTTATGTATACAAAATAGGTCCAAACTCTTCAACGCAGTTATGAATATTTCAGTTGAAATATTTATGTAGGACGAACGAAAATTAATGTTTCTTGATATCTGTATTAATATAACTCTTATTAAGAACTTCGTGTCTTAAGTTACGATATCCTTACATGGAGCAAAGCCAACATAAGTAAGTCGGCATGTTCTTAAATATGAATTTAAAAAAATACCAAATTGTCAATTAGGATATGGGAACCATCCTAACTGATAGAACTCATTTTTAGTGTTCTAATAATAGGTATATCAAAATCCCAAACTGTTAGTTACGATGTTTTAGTTAAACGTACTGAGATTGTGCTAGAAGACATTAAATACACAGATGCAAGGGGAACATTGATATTGAAACATTTTCCATGGGATGAGTACGGTAAGAAAATCACACTAATATTCAACATGAACAGTTGCAAAATGTACAAGTTTGCTTTTAATCATGCATCAAACCTGTTATACAGGATTCTTATACTGAGAAACTTATGTCGGCTGTACGTAATATATAAAGATATTTTAAATACCTTAATTTAGACTTGCGACGTAATTCATGCGAAACGCTTAGCTTATTGTCGACATCAATCATTGTTGAAAATCACTATCTTGTGAAATATTATAAAGTTTAGATGCAATTTACAATATTTCCCGAATTTCGTGATTGTTATTTAAAAAACCGTTAATATGACATAAGTGTAATGCTTTCTTTTTTCTGTGTTGATTCTCAAATTCATGATTTGGCAGAACGTAAAACTACAAGTTAACGATGTGCTTTGCATATTTGCTATGAGCAAATATGAAAATAATACACTGCCTATTTACGTTTTCAGAAACACGCGAGAATCTGAGACCTGCTGTATTTACAACAATGGGCATTAAATTTTACTTATCTAGTGAGCATCTAATAAGCCAACTCCATGATATGCACCCAGAGGGATCTGAGAGCAATCAGTCGCTGTACCATTAGTCCTCAGGGTGCAGGCGCCATACAAACAGTGGTCATATTTCAACAACTAAATTATTACTTTAAATGTCGTGAAAATAAGTTCGACACAGGAATACAATTACTAAAGAAATTCAGGTGAGATAAGATAAATTATTTCCAGGCAGGTGTGTAGGGGAAAGTTAAAAGAGAATATTTGAAAAGCGAAACATATGTTCCTTTCCTGCAGTTGTGTTGTTTTGAGACGTGTGGCCTTCTACATTCCTAACCAGCATAAATTGAATAGTTATTTGAAATATTAAAATCCTTTGAAAGTAAGGGTTCCGTTCAGTTGTTTTCTACTTTGGCAGTCATAAAGGTTTTTGTTGTTTTTTGAAAGGAAGTCAATAACTGTGTACGCTGAACTTAACACGAGATTAAGTGTGACGTAAACCGTTATCCGGCCGCAAAATTTTGTTGAATGAACGTAAACATTTTTGATAAAAACAAGTATTACATTACCATAGTCCCATTAACATACTTACTCAAAGTAATATATAAGCTTTAAAATATTTGGTTTTGAAAAATATTTTCCAGTGTGGCCTTTTTAAAGCTTTATTTTTTTTTAAACTTAAAGAACTTTCAACAATATATCACCTATTTAGAGTGTTTATGATTTAATTAATGAGTGGCTAAAGGTTAATTAGTACGATTTGAATGAAGTTGAAGACAGTTCAAAATTTTCTGCCTAATGGAAATTCAAAATCTAGTAAATAAAATATTCTTTTATAGTGCCTAGCATGGGCAGAAAATTAGCCAGTTTCTGAATTTACAATAACAATTATTTATAAAATTAAAGATTGAACGCGTATTTTGGGACAGGGTTTAGGTTTACGTAATTGAGATGGATTAAGTAATTGTGCTAAGGGTGATAGTACAGTTTGTATAAATTTATCTGTTGTTTTATCAAATAATTTTTTTTATAGCAGACTTTATAGCAGTACCGTGATTTTCGGGGACGGAGCAAGGAAGGAATACTATACGACATAAGTGGTACCACAGTATAAATCGCAACAGCTAGCTGTTAATACAGGTAATACGTCAAGAGTAACCTTAATGCAACATGTAACATCATAGGATATTACAATTTAAATAATTTAACAATACTGGACTATTTGATGCTCACATCGAAACATTTCTTACCGCCACCCCAAAGTATTAACTCAATCTCTCGAATACTTTGGGGGTAGGGCTTTAGCCTGTCTTCGTTATGAAATCAAAGAAACCTCGTACGGGCCATGAATTAGTCCCGTGTTCCTGATGAAATACAGGACATAACAAACCCCCCTCCTGACTAATCCATACCCTACAGACTTATGGACAGTAAACCCCAGTTCCTGAAGGGAGCTAACTCACAAGGAGTATGCCACCCTTGTGGTGTCATGCGTGTGTAGTTGGATTTGATTTAAGATCCAATAGTTGGTTTCAGCCATGCTGTTGGTCGTAAATTGAATTGCGAAGCAGTTCTCGTTCGTCCTGTTCTATCAATCCAATTGATCCCAAGATGGCTGCCAAAAGCTAGGGCAACTTCGTTAGACTAGTATTACTTGTTCACTGCCGGGGAAACTACTTGACCTTTCGTCCATAAGAATACATGTTATCAGTTGACCTCTTCAATGGAAAATTTCGATGCAGCTGACGTCACATTACATAAGAAAATTCGAATTTAGAAAATTTCTCATCTTCTCATATGACATCATGGGCTATTATAATTTCAATAATTTAACAATACTGGACTATTTGATACTCACATCCAAAGCAATTTTAGAAAGCAGGTATGTGTTTCTGCTTTAATGAAATGCATGAAATAATAAGTTGTGGGTAAATAAATATTATCCAGATAATGGAGTGTCTTGCGGAAGAATAAAATTTTGTCAATTTTAAAGTATATAATACTCAGAAAAACCTAAAACGAGTTAATTTTATTTTTACTATACATTTCTGCTATATGTGTAAAAACTCGAAAACAAAACCACAGAAAATCATTGACATTTGATAAGAATGAATATGCATATATAAGTTCTAGAAACACAATTTCCTTCTTTCTTGAAACACGTGTGAAACTGTCCTAACATTGACTAATAATATTGTTATAGTATTGTAGAATATTCGATAATTAAGGATGGAAGTGGAGGTAGCTAACTACTTCATATGCAAATAGGCAACGCCTGCCAAGGTATAAAACTGGTACATAGATGAACAGTCGTTATACAAAGTAATTAACATATTTCAAGAAATACTTCCTGGGAAGGGAGAAAGAATTGACAGATAAATATCGTTCATTCACAAATTCGTTTTACAATAAGTTTGTATTTTCTGATATTTGTTAGTAACTGTGAATATAAGAGCCACATAAAGGATTTGTTTTAAAATTTACTGATATGTGAAAAGTGATAAAAACCACGTATGTATAAAAAACATCACGAAAATTGAAAAGCTGTTTCTAAATATGAAATTACATGACCAGGACTGTGTTATATAAAAAACCACATCAGCTTATTTATGTAAGATTGTAACAATAATATTATGGTGTACTTCTCACTCAGATGATTTGCATGTGTGAAACGTCAATCTGACATCTGTACTAGTGTGGGAATGTCCGCATCAATTCCTGTTACAGCCAGTCACATAAAGTGTCACAGAGAAGAAGCTTGGATTTGAAGAGCTAATAGAGGGGAAATTAAGTGTGCTCAACGCAAATATGTTGTTGGCTGTCGTATTTGGCGGGAATATGTTGAGTAGTTTTCGAGATAGGATTGGAAGCTTTTATTTTTTCCTGTAGTGATGGCTTCCAAAATGGTTGGCCGGCAATAAAGAACCATTCAAAATTAATTATTTACACGATGGCCAGTCAAAATAATAAATATGTTCGCCTTGGTGGGAGGGTAGCAGGCTAACCTCTCAACCACCGCGACCTCAAAATATGATATGACGCACTAAATAAGTATATGGCAATTTTGAAATTACAAATTCGGATGTCCTTACTAAGTATATACTCTACGTGCACCGAGATTAGTGAAATTCTGTCCACTGTTTATAAATAGTTTTTGGCCAAGGGGAAGGGGGTTGGAGACACAAACAGCCACTCACAGACTCACAGACCGACAAAGGAAAGCGATCTCGTAAGCCTATATTCCATTAAAAAATTAGACTGAAAATGACAAATCTAAACAAATTGTCGCCAAAAGTATTTCATTTAACAACTGCCAACGCGATGTCTCAGTTGATTCATGGTGAATTATTCTTCATCTGTGCCAGAAGTATAATACGTATATTTTGTCACAGAATACGTTCTATCAGTTGTTTCATTTCACAGGGCATAAAACCTCACATTACACAGTAATCTTTCGACAGTACATGATACATGACGACATCGCTTTTTAAATAAACTTTGTACGTTGTTCATGTGTGCTTAACAAAATGGCTGGCAAAGCATGAGTTGGCTAAGAATCACAAACAGGAGAATTAAAAATATAATATTCAATTTAGTTCATAGCTAAAGTAAATTATTTTCTGTGCAATATTTGTATTTATGATTTTCAAATGGTCGTAGGCAAAAATTATAAAACTGCAGGGACTGTCTTTCAGCATAATTATATCTTTGAATTATGGCCTTAAATGTTTAATTGACAACGCCACCAGTTTGAGTTTCCATCAAAATACAGACAAGGAAAATGTGAGCTTTCGTGTGGTATTATAGGCTTATGTCTAAGTTGAATACAGGCCGGAACAAAGTAACCAATCAATATGAATTAAGATTACTGTCTCAAGTTTGGTTGGTATTAAAGGCATATGTTTGCATTACCCTCAGTAGAAATACAAATGAAATAGATTCATGTTGTGTATATGTTTATCTAACATGCCGCCTCGCATTTTGAACCTGCGGGGGTCAGAATCAATATCTCCTAATATAGCCGCTATGTGCATGAAAGAGCCTTGACTAATTTCCCACACTTTTAAGCAATTAATCATAAATTCCTTGCTGCCAGGCACACACATAAGGAACGAGACATTGATCAAGCACTGATTGAGAAACAAAATAATCTGAGTGAGATTCCAATGTATCACCTACACGTTTTTTACCAGTTTGTACGAAGCACTAGCCAAAATTCAGCCATTAGAGTTGTTGAAGTAAACTGAGATAAGTTTTATAACTTTGCAGGATTACTCAAATCAACTTTTATTTTGAGAAAAATGAACACAGAGGTTTAACCATTCTCATGGCATGATTTGCAGTGGCTTCAGTACGTACAAGATGTGGGAAAAGTACACTGTAAGAACTCCTTGCTTAATGAACCATTTGAGATTTTGAAATTCAAAGAAGGGGCCGACCCTCAATAGGCCAAGTAGAATGGAAATACAAATCTATTTTAATCATTTCCACAGAAAGAACGAAGAATTTATTCTATTTGCTGCCATCCATACCACCATTGTTCCATGACTTCTACAGAAACCTACTAACAGATTCTGCTGCCAGCTGTAAATATGATCCAGATATAGATGGAACTGTGTTAGAGTAGTATCTTTCGCTGTATAACTAATCTGCATACTACTTTCGCGATATTTTCATGGTCATTGTAAGAAAAATGAAACATTGTAATATACATTCTGTTTACAGTGTAAAACACTGTGTGCCTTTTAGTCTATGTATTTGCTAAATCCATGTAGGTTTTAATCCGAATGATTTGTCAGTTTAAGAACTTATGCCCAGTTAAGAGATTAAAATGATTGTCATTATGAAATAGTGTAGAGGAAAGTGAGTGTGTCAAAATGGTTTGCTGTAAAATTTTTCTGAATAAGACTTTTGTGATATTTTCACTGTAGTTGACAAATGACTTATTGGATTGTAGCATATTCATTCTTGTGAAATGTTAATAATTTCCTGCTGTTTTATTTTCGACTTTGTTAAATATACAGGAGGCTTAAGTCGACTTATACGTCCGATAATAAACATACATACAATTAATGATCAAATGGGCATGTCGCCTTAAGGAATGAAAAGGGTGAAAATATTTAAATGGGTGAAAGACAAACGTGTGTACCAAATATACAGTGTTGACGCGTAAACTTAAACATCGATGATTTGTTTTTACATAAAAATGTGGCATTTACAGAGCCAATAAAACTTTGTTTTCTATCTCCTGAATTTTTTTGTTTAAGTCTCTTTGGCCGTACATGAAAGTTATAACCTCCTTCTCAAAAAATACACTCGTACAATGATAAAACTGTGTGCTAAATATAAACAAAAATAATTTCCTAATGTAATGTGTACTGGCAATCGCTAAAACTGAAGACACTGACCTTCTGCATGTCTCGGTTTATGTATAGGTAGGTCCAGCTCAGCACGAAGTCAACAAGTACTATGTTTTCAGTGAAATTACTTCTTTTGTTATTAATAAAGTTATATAACCAGCTACATATTAAGAAGTCCCTTATCAGAATATATTTGATAAATGTTTCGTTTTATGTATTTCAGGTTGTTACAGCATGGCTTCCGTGAATGGTTACGTGACACCTCACTGGCTGGACGAGAAATTTATAATAGACATACTAACAGAATATAACAAAGAACCGAGGTTAGTTATGCACCGATTCGGTGCAGCCAGCTACATCAGTAGGAGATAACTACTGTAGTCTAATGTACAGGGTAGGTATTCAGTACACTGTACCAAACAGAAATTAAAATATCGTCAGTGAAGATTCCCTGATAATTGAGACTATACCACAGAACGAGGATATCAAGAAACTTCTGACTGTAAACTTTTTGTTGGAGTCCGAAATGTTGAGGAATGTGATACCGGCTATGCACAAACTTCTCGGCGACTCGGTTAAGCTGGGAGCGAAATGTGTGTTCTTCTGCCGCGACCCTGAGCCAAGGTTGGTCATGGAGGATCACTGCCATTCAGGATTCACACTAGCTAAGCGGCGGCAAGGATTGGACTTGGATCACAGCCGTATGGCGATATCATGCATCGGGGTCCTCCGCGCTGCTTCGGTAGCCTAGCACTCGCAGGATACTCAATTCATGAATAAGTTTCTGACTCACGTGTATAAGACTAACAGTCCCACAATCAAGATATTCTATAGCAATTCGATCGAAAATCTCGCCGCAGAGATGACTACATGGCCAGAACTGGGCCCGAAGTTCTCCGAAAAATTACTCTGTATGAAGCAAACATTATTTGACCGCTTGATGAAATCAGTGGAAGGAGACGAAGAAGGTTTTAATGTTCTAAACCATGGCGATGCTTGGACGAACAACATGATGTTTCGTTACCATCCTACCAGAAATTTATCTGACATGGTATTCGTGGATTTTCAGTGTCCATGGTATGGATCACCTGCCCTAGACCTGCTGTACTTTTTATATACAAGCCCGAATCCTAATGTTTTTAAATTGAACTATGAAGAACTCATATTAAGTTACTACTCTTCCTTTTCACAGACACTTTAAAAATTTCGGATCGGCAAGAGATGCCCGCCTTTAAATTATGTAAAGACGGAAATGGAGAAGAGATTTCCAATTAGTGATTTCGCAGTTGTTTGTGTTCTTCCCATGGTCATGGCGAATCCTGATGATACTCCAGATCTCAGCCAAATCCTACACAGTGATTCATCTAGAAGCAATAAGAATTCAGGCACTTACTTCTCACAATAGTACAAACAGGTGTTCAGTAATATGATACCGTTGTTCCTCCAAAGTGGTGAATTTGACTAGGAGATACCAGAGCTTTTCACTAGCAGCAAAGCAATTAACAGTCATGTGTTTCAGACCATGATAAAGTGCAACTATTTAATACTAAGATTTGTTTATTTCCATAAATATTTTGTAAGTAATGCAGATAGACATCTTGCTGCAGGTAAACCAGCGTGAACGGAGGGAGGATAGATCTCTATGTACCTAAAAATATTATTGAAATTATCATGAAAGTCGAAGTAATAATTTATCCTGGTTAAATGAAAGTCATAATAACTACCAATGGCTTTAAGCCACGACTGTATGAGCGATGTATGAGAAGAATAAAACTTTATTTCCAATTACCGTAAGTTAATCAAAATTTTGATTTAATTACACGTTTTATTTTCACGTACAATAACAAGCAATACATAATAAATTAACTATAACAAGAGAAAAAAAACCAGATTGAAAATTGAATACTTCGGTACAATGCAATAAGCATAACTTGAAGGGTTTTACAACATCAGCCCTATTAAACAGCACTGTCAAATCCTTAAACAGAAATAGAAGCTTAAGACGAGATTTGGTAAACTAAACAGTCCTTTAACGTCAACATTCATCAAAAAATTCTTTCCACCAAACCTTAATCACTTGGAGAAGATAATATATCGATAGGGACATGAGTTGGTCCAGCCCTTATCATTAAACTCTTTCAGAATCACTTGTGATAAAATAATGAAATTTTGTACAAAAACTCCTGTCAAAATCTAAAAAAAAAAATTCGTAATGTACTTATCTTCGTTCTGGGACAGGACTCAGGATTCGTCCGCCATCTTGGTTGAGATCACAGCCAAGGCTCGCCACAGGCGGCCATGTTGGTCAGAGCTCGGAGGCGTCCACCATCATGGCTGGAGTCACAGCAAGGGATAGCATCCGACGGCCATGTTGGTCGGAAATCACAGCCATCTACCATCTTGGTTGGCTTCACAGCCAGGGCTCACAGCCGGTGACCATGTTCATCTCTCCCTCCGTGACACAACCACCATTATTGCTATAAAGTATTTTAATAAAAAATTTGATAAAAATGTTTTAATAAAGTTTATTTTACTAACTAATATTTTAATAAAATGTTTTAATTAAATGCAATTTTCAAATAATAAATTGTTTCATAAAAAGCATAAAAAATTATACAACCTACCACCACCCACCAAAACCCATCAACCCCTCAATGATCCCACCAACATGCCATCACCAAATCCCACTTCACATCCCTCTATAAACCAACCCACAACCCACCAACCGATCACCCCGACCCTCAAAAGCGCCACCCCAAACCACTTCATACTCCCACATCCACCCCCTCAACACCCCAACCCCTCATTACCCCACCACCTAATCAACCAGTGAGCTTGACCCCTAGTGAAGTTGACCCTATTACCTTGCTGCTAGTGACCTTGACAACCAGAGTGAACTTAACCTTAAACCCGAAAAGTTTTCTCTCAAGACCTCGCTGGTAAGAGGTGCCCAAACCTCTTTATGGTACAAAAAAAATTGTAAATTTTTTTAAGAAATCAAAAGTATAAAAAATATTTTTTAAACATTTAACAATACCTTAAAATTTATAAAGTAAAAACTTTAAAATATAGTTTGAGCACATGGGGCACAGGAGGCCGGAGGCTGAGCCGACCAGCTCCCATATTGTGATGTCATCCTACTGCCACATTGGATTTGGGTGACTTTGACCCCTTACCTTGACATTGATCCATGACCTTTACCTTGGACCTTGTTCTTGATACATGTCCTTAACCCATGGCATCAGATAAACTTGAACCCAAAACAATTTCAACAAGCCAAAAATTTCACATCATTATTAAAATATTTATTTTAAAATGAATAAAATTTATAAACAAGTTGGTTAAATCAAATTTACATGTTTTGGAGATATGCCAAGCACCACGTCCAGCAGACGACTAACCTCCCACAAACTGCTATTGGCTGTTTATTAGGCAGGCCTCCACCACCCTCGTCACACCCCTCCCTCACCATGCTCACCTAACCATCTGCCCATCTCGCAATCATAACAATCGAAGAAATTCGCAAAATTATCAAAAACCCTATTTTAAAAACCTATAAATATATAGTATTGCCTCACTCTTACCCTGCTTGGCCAAATCAACCTAACCAACAGCCCCTAACACTGAAATTCCATTTATTAAACCCCAGAAACACCACCAAAAAAAACTGACAATTATTCTGAAATAAAATAATATTACATTGATGACTTCGACCACCATACTGGATGATAATAACCTTTGCATTGTCCTCAATGACGTTGAACACAAAAACCGAGAAAAACGTAGTAAAAATTGAAGAACTGGTTCTAAGAATCAAGGAACATATAATGTTACCTCACCATACCCTTCTGCTCACACTACCCTAACCAAATCACCGCACTCCTCACTAAGGAATTTTAAAAAAATCAAGAAAAATTGGGAGAAAAAAAAAAACCGAATTAATTCATAAAAATCAACAAACATATTATGTTCTTACTGCGATCTCCGTGTTGAATGTTAGTGAACTTAACCATGCAATTGAAAAAAATAAACAAGTAAGTTCTGAGAAATAATAAAATAAAAAAGTCCAAGATGAAATTACATACCTAATGTGGAAAACCAAGTCGGTTGAGTGCGACCCTAAAAGCTCGATTCTCGTAAACATGGCAGAGCGCAGCCACTTTCTGGTATGACAATCAGCATCCGACTGAACCCATTCCTCTATATTTCATTACTATATAGCCGCTCAGTATTACGATCCCCAAAGCGAATTACTGACTTTTAAGTAATACAAATACCAAATCTACAAACCCCATCCCCGCCCAGCTTAGAAAAAAAATATATATATATGACTGAAGTGCCAAATAGAACAACTCTGTAATGAATATGATTACTACCAAAGAAAAATATTACCGAACGTACTCATGGCTATATGCGCACATGCAATTGAATACATATAAACATATTACTGAAGAGAGAAGATATTTGGGCGGATCTTAACTGCGAGGTCTTGAGAGCCGAAGAGGGTGATTGAGGTGAGAATTGAGCAGCGCTGGAATGAAAGTGCAGGGGAAACGCGAGATCCACGAGAAAATCCGCCAACTAGCAGCATCGTCTGGCACGATTGCCACATGCGAAAATTCGGGTAGTACCCAACCGGGGATTGAGCCCAGTTCGCCTTGGTGGAAGGCGAGCAGGCTAACTGCTCAGCCACCACGGCTCCTCATATTATAGAAGGTTAACTAACCATTAGAAATGTTACAAAATATCCCATAAATATTAAAACAAACCACATTGCTTACAAGTCTTTCTCCTCTTTTTACTTAAAAGACCTGAGCCCAAGGCATTTAAAATAGGCGTTACTAAAGCAAGTGTCAATTATGAAGAGAAGATACCTTCAGGTTATAAATCGGTAATTTATACCTCGGAACCTACGATTGCACACCCTGAACAGCGCAATGACTACTATGCCAAACGAGAAAATTACAATCACACTAGTGAGAACGAGAGGTCAGTACACAGTAAACGTAACAAAATAAATACATAATCGCAAAGTCACGCTTGCCCAACATTGCATGGATCGAGTGGCATCAAGGCCCATTCTACCCATGCCAGTCTACGAACAGTAAATTGGCCATGAGGTGGTCAAGTGCCAAAATGAAGTTAGAACATACACATACAACAAGAAAGTTACATACCGAAAGAGAAAACTTTTTACATTATGTTAAATGGAATTTAAACTCCAGGGTGCCTAATCGCAATTTGGGAAGAGGATTCAAAAAAAATTAAGAAGGAGATATTCACAAAGCCACAGAAAATCATTAATCCACATTTATGTCTTTCGGGCTTTACAAATGTACGCAGACTCTCCAGTGGTTTAAAGTATCGAGAAGCCTCGACTTTTGTGTCACACTTCGATGGCATACTAGTTACATCGAATAATGAAGCTGAACATGAGCAGTTCCAGGAGAAAATCTTTAAGCGACTCATTATTTATGGTTTACTTACTAACCCTTAGAAGTTCGTCTTCTGGAACCCCAGGTGAGATTCATGGGGCACAGCATCTCTGTCGATTGGACCTGGCCTGCCCTAGAGAAGATGAATGCCATATTGCACTACAGAGAGCAATTTTTGTAAAGCAATTACGTCAATTTGCTAGCTAGAAAATGTTATAGTGAAAACATCTTCGAAAGTGCAAGACCAGCTTTACTCAATCTATCCTGATGGCTTATCCCATTTTAATCACTCCATCACGAGCAAAGATTAAGTCGCTGAAGTTGGGGCAGTGCTCCAGCAGAGTGAACAAGTTTCATGGTAGTGTGTTCAATTTTTTCTTCAAGAAGCTCAGCCCTGAACAGTGGAGATATGAGGCCTATGATAGAGACCTCCTCGTCATATATTTGGGGTTCACATAAGTTTCACCACATGGTTGAAGCAGAGACTTCGTGATTTTCCCAGTTTACAAACCCTCATATTCGTCTTTGATCAGAACACAGGTAGTGCTCCCTTGGATGCTCTAACCGTTTATATTTAATTCGCTATTTTATCACAGACATCCAGAATTTATCAGTAACAGACAGAGGAGTCCCTGGCATTTTATATATGGTGGATGCTCCAACTACAACCGTCGATTACCATGTTCTCTTCAGTTCGTAAGCCAAGGATGATTAGTTGAACAGTTTTTGCCGCACGATTCCGAACTACAGCTGATTAATAGGACAAACTTACCAATGTCACCATTGGCTGTTTACTGATATGGCTAAATATCAGCATAAAGATTGTTTAACACCTGCCCCATTCTATCATGCTGTCGTCGATGTAGCCCATCATCTGGCTCACACAAGCGTCAAGACAACTGTTATGTTAGTAATGCGAATATTTGTGAGAGCCATATATAAAGTGTGACTGCAAGAGTTAGTCAGGCACATGCCTACATTCCTTGCCCGTGACACAAAGTTTATACTACATCTCCTACCCAATTGATTTATTTCTGCCACCTTCATCCTGGTTCAACCATATTATATAGACCTAGTTGGTACTTTACCAGTATCACAAGGCTTCCATTAATGCATAATCATCATTGGCCATGTCGCATATTGGTCAGAAACTGTGCCAATGGAGATCGCTGAAGCAGCAAGTATAGTCAGTGCATTCTATGCCAAATATATATAATTTTTAGTACCCTACTACAGACAATCAGCGAATCACAGAAAAAGTTCGAGTCCAAATTCTTGATGCACCTCAGCAAATATACAGGGATGACTCGACTGTGAACCATTGCATTTCGCCTACCATCTAATTGAATGAAAGAGCTCATGCATCAGTAGATCAAAGCAGCCATATGTTGCCATAAATCACAAAACTCTGTTCATGCTGCCTACTGTACTTCTGAGAATTACAGCAGCGTGGCAGAAAGACCTCCACATATATCTTCTCAGACTCTGTGTATGGGGAACCACAGTCCTTGGCTGGAGAGTCGATATGTACCAGCTCAATTAACAACATCTGGATTCCTCGGACCTCAAAAGGAACTGCTGCACCACTTCTGTGACCTCCAATCTGGGGCTGACAGCCACTTGTGAGGGAAACGGCAAGGAGACACGGTTCGTGTTCAGGAGCCTAGTGACAACTACATAGGCCTTCGTCCTCTGCCAGGGGTCGAAGTGATGTTCATCCTTCTTTTGAAGGAACAGTTTACTTTCTGCATTGGACAACTGAACACCCGAAACTACAAAACCGCAGGTACATGGCTAGAAAGGTCACCGTTTTCATAAACTACATAGAGCAAACATACTCCAGGACAACTACTAGATAATTTAACAACACCAACTCCTATCAGAGAGCCGAACACAAGTCCCCTGGTTCCAGATAACTCACCCCATTGCCAGTATAATTTTCTTCGAAATTAAGTGTATGTATATGCCTCCCGGCCATCGTTAGGGTAATTTTACATCTTCTGTGTCTATCATGAGCAGGAGAAATGGACTGGCAGATCGCCACAGGCTGCAGAAACAGCACGAATTAGTTATGCACCCATGATTTGTAGCAGCCCAGCAGACATCACAGTGTAAAGCAGTGCATATATGCATGAATTTGTCGTGCTAGGCAAGGAGTTTCAGCCTAACTATACTGTCGGTCTTGCCAGGCAAGATTCCAGCCACTTTGCATGGCTGTTCAGGGCAGAGAAAGTTTCCAGTCTCGAACAGTGATCTGAACTGTATCCTCGTCACTTTGTAGTGCTACATTCAGGGTGACAATAAGTAGTGCACAATTGATGCGACCGGCATTTTATTCATCAAGAATCGTTCTCTAGCGCACACTAGTGGCAACTAGCTACAAAAAACAAATAGTTAACTTACGGTTACTACTCATAAAGATATTTAGCGAAAATAGAGATATCATGGCGAAGAGTGATTGGAGCAGGGAGAGTAAGCAGGGACTCTAATTTATTTAAAACATTTTCAATTAATTTTCAGGTAAATATGCATTTGTAAGACACAATACTTTAACATGTAGACGAACGTCACAAAGACATTTTCTCAAACACAAATTTAAATCTCCAAATTTTTACTTAATTCCAAATATTTTATTAAATTTATATAACTTACTTGCAATTTACTTTTTTATAACCCGATTAATAGAAGAGGCACTGAGAACTTTTGGTTGTTCATTAAAATCTGCATTTGGAATTCACATTTAGACAGTGTCGTACTTCTGCTAGATAGTTAAGCCTTAGGCCTATTTTTTCTTCACCATAAAATTATTATTGACCATTTCTTTTAGTTTCCTCGATGTAAAAATATGCAGAGTTCCTAAATTCATAACTTTTTGGGTACCTACTATAACCCTAAGGGTTACAAGTGACACATTTGAAAAATATGATAGTTAAGTGCAACAGTTATATAAGTGGGCCTCCATCAGTTGCTGCAATCTAATGTGTGAAAGATAAACGACTTAATAATTCGCTAGTTTGGTTTGGAAGAGAAACAGGGGTTATCTATTCATGCAATTTTTCTGTTATGAAGACGTGAAGTATCTGGTTTATGTTAATTTAAGTGAAATACTTATTTGGCTTTGTGTTTTTTTATTGTGTATCATAAGTTTAACATTGAAATAAATATAGATTATTCGAAATTGTTACAATCATGGAATATAATTCATAAGACAATATTTCCACTCTTTTCGAAGGTGAGTATTTAAGACTATTTGTTCAGCCTTCGCTTGTGAATTTAGACCATGTTCGAATTGGCAGATTTCGTCGAAAGATTTCGTTAGTAGTTATTTTCACTTAGACGACTCGAGTGTTTTGTTACGACTGTTGAACAAATGACACTCGGCCTAGTCTGAATTGCACCGTACGAAATCGCAAAGTAGAAAATCACGAAATCTCCAATTCTAACATGGACATATTTTAAACAATTGAAAATTATATATTTTTTTGTTTTATTTGTCCGCTTATATTTATTGGTTTTGCTACTGATAACACCGGTGAAGATGCTACGTAGGAACCAGAGATTGAAAGTGATAAATCCAGTACAAGAAACAATTCTAGTGATAAATGTAATTTAAGGTAACTAGCCCGAATAAGACGAAGATCTTAATAAAACAATGCTATATATTTTTTTTAACTCAGCCATTTGAACAATATATGGCAGTTCTGATACTATTTCGCTCTCCTCATGATGTTGTGACCGTAACAGGATCTTTATACAATCATGCGTACATCCCTAGTAGTTTGATGGCATAGCTGCATAAATATGGTTTTTTGTCAACCGAAGTTAGAATTTCGTAAGTTCTGTGTATATCACATGTATAGTGATATATGTATATACTTTATTTGTAATTTAATTCTCCTTTGTACTATATAATAATATTGCACTTTGTTGGAAGTGTCACAATTAAAAATTTATAAAAATTTACACAAGGTGTAGTGCTCCTAATAGAGACAGTGGTGGCGTTATTTGCAGCGAGTTTTAACAATATTGGGGATACAATGGCAGCTGCTTTCAATCATCACTGTTAGAAAAACATGCAGTAAAGAACATTGCGTGTTTCAAGAATATAACTTCCCCCCACCCCCACAATCCTTCGGGCGAAATCCACATGTAGCATACTTATTGCAAATTTTATTTTTTTTACTTACGTTTTCTGTAAAGCACATTGTTTCTTGTCGCAATCAACCATGACTGGTGAAAACTCTACACTGAGAGAAACATTTGGTTGAGCCAATCAAATATTTGTTTATATATGGCCAAACAAATTGATTCAGTTGATTCAACCAAATATTTCGTTGTCAGGCAGATTTTGTTGGCTCAAATACATGGTTTGTTTAGTTCAAGTGTATATTTTGTTAACTTAACCAAATCAGTATCGTTGACTTTCAAATTTGGTTTATTTAACAAAATATTTCGTATGAGTAACTATATCTTCGTTTGGCCGTAGACAAACGCACGTTTGGTTGGCTCAACCAAACATTTCTCTCAGTGTACACTGTAGCAAACCCGATGGAACGAAGGTCAGAGGAAAGATGCAATCCAGGTAGTAATACATGGTCTAACCCTCCCAACCAGGTATCGAAGGACATGGTTATACCACGGAGGACTCGTCGAAAAAATCGTGCTTTCAGGTTGCTACGCCCTGTCCAGGGCGACGCAAAGGAGCATACCACCGCCCCAAAATTCACAACAGTCAACAGACCACAGAGTACATGAAATATTATTATTTTTTGGCATATAACACTGCATAAAGAAAACATAAGCTGCTTTGCAAGACATCGACTTTTTATATGCTCAAACATAATTCATAGGTTAACACATTTGTCTAGGTAAATTAACAAATCATACATTATATAAAATACCCTCAATAAACTATGCTCAAACAGCTTGAAAATACCGTTATCTTTCCATGGCATTTAAAGCCAATATAAAATACATATAATACTAATACATAATTTGGCTGTGATCTTTGAATAAATATTGCAATGGGGTGAATGACTAGATGGAGATATTTGGACATTCGCCATTGCGATTCAGATGTATGTGGTGGAAAAAAACAGGACTGAGAACGAAAAAATACTTAAATATGACGAGCAACCTATGGAAGAGAAAATTAATTTATGTATACATACCAAACTGTTATAGAAAGAACGAAATCAAAATACCCAGAGAAAATACCAGGATCGTTATGCTCGCACTTCTTACAACCTACACTCGCAACATACTAAAATTCAATGCTCCCACGGAGTTTGCATTGGCAGTGCTACCAAATTATGTTTTTTGAGGTTATGACCACCATCTTGGGGTATAATCTCATTCACCTCATGACTTTAGGCTTTTATATCTTTAGTTTTTAATATTTTTAAGGCTCGTAAACGCTATATTCGGGTTGGGGGGGGGGGAGGTGGAAGGGCGTAACATACAATTGTAACCCCCAAATGTTCCCTTTACCACACCATAGAGAAATTTAGCTAAACTATATGTGTAGAGTACATTCAGATAACAGCAGGTTGATTAACAACACTTCCATGAACAGAAACAGTCTTCCAACAAATTATGTCACGTGGGTCAATATCGTTCAAATTATTGGCTGAAGGATTCTTGGCATTATAAGCTTTCCTGAAGAAACAAAATTCCAAAAGGCAACTTCCAACATTGGCAGTAATACCTTAAAGTCCTAACCGAAACATAAATGACAAAAAAATATATAACTCTCTTCTGCTCCAATAACTTTAACGCACATGACTTATCTTCGTTGTAAACATCATAACTTACAGGCAAATATTACGAAATACCTTCTGAGGATAATACCGAGAATAATGAATTCATCTTCGATACATTGTAATACGAAATCTAAAAAAAAAAAAAAAAAAAAAAAAAAACGCATCCATTAAATTCCGCACCTATACTTAAATTACACATTACCAATATGTGATGCAATATACGGAAGTTGATAAGCGCCATGGCTAAAGTCGGCGTCGGGCTGCACCCGGGTGCGTTGCAGAACTTCAAGTGTATACAGGAATATAAGGTAGGAAGAATTTTTCACGCACACACCACACGTAGATTCTTGTAGGATTTTTAGCAGAAATTCTCGCCATGCTGAAACTGCGTAGTTGTCTGACTGTGGAAAAGTTCCCTAAATCAGACGCCTCGTCTCAAGGTAAAACTAACAGAAAATTAGGGGGAAATCCTGTGCTATTCCGCAACAAGAGGGCCGGCTCCGCTAAAGGAATTTTAGTTTGGCATATACAGGATTTCCCATTTATCTTGGCCACCCAGAAGAACTCCGTACCGGGGTTCCAAGTAAATAAGTATTTCATTTAAATATTGTATAACTGGAAGGGTATTGGTATTCAGCCTTACACAATTATTTAACCGTGAGATACAAGTACTAACAGCAGTTTTATAAACTGCAGCATGTTTATTTTGCTAAAAAGTTAAATGCAACTCGTCAAGACCTACACTATCTACCAAAAAGTAATTGGGCACCTGTCCACAATGTTTGCTCGGTGGTTGCCACCCCGTTAGAACCTAGTAGGGCTGCCTCTTGTGGCTATAACAGCAGCCACCCTGTCTGGCATGCTCTCTACGATTGTTTGCAGGACATCCACGGGGATTCGTAGCCATTCCTCTTGCAACCGTTCCGTGAGTTGAGCAATGGATTTTGGCTGCGCCTGACGAGCCCTCACCCGGCGATCCAATTCGTCCCAATGATGTTCTATAGGATTGAGGTCGGGGCTCTGGGTGGGCCAGTCTAAGAGGCGAACATTGTTGTCGGCTTACCACTGCATAGAAGCCCTTGAAACATGGCACCTGGCATTGTCATCCTGGAAGTAATACGGGTCCATTCCGTAAACACACCACAATGTTGGGAGCATTTCATTATCCAGAATATTACAATATGCCTCTGTGTTCATGCAACCCGGACAAACACCAGCGGTCTTGCGCCGAAGGCCGTGAAACACAAGTCAACTGACATACTGAATTACCTATCTTTACAGATGCACAATTACTTTTTGGTATATAGTGTTTTTAAGCATGTAGCACAATGTACACCTTCTTAACATGAACATTCAGTAGGACATATACATGAGAACCTTACTGCTCATTAGTAGTACTATCCCTAAGGGAACTGCGAGGGGAGACCGTTCACATTACATGTTCAAGGTGGTAACCACTGTCAGTGATACACAAGTTCAGTCGCTGGATGAATGACAACACTGATTCCTCCAGTCTTGCCTGCTGAAGAACATTACAAGCACACACAATAGGTACCTGTATATTCTCTGGAGTTGTTGGAATATCTCGATAGACATTGGTATTGAGATAGCCCAAATGAAAAAAGTCCAGGGGGTTAGGGTCAGGAGACCGAGCAGGCCACTGAACTTGTCCTCCATGACCAATCCACCTACCAGGATATTTTCGGTTCAGAACACGACCTGCATGCATGGCATTATGTGCTGGGCATTCATCGTGCTGGTGCCACATTTTGATTAATTTCCTTATAGGTGTCTCCCCAGGAGACCAGTAATAATTATTTTTATGAGGGCTTTCTCCCTGCCATTTCGGTGACCATCCGAAAAATAAAGCCCTATAAAATTATCGACAACTATACCACACCAGATGTTAAATCTCCATCGACGCTGATTGTCCACCTGTCGAAACCATCTTGGGTTCTCGGTGGCCCAATAATGTATGTCCCTCGTATTCACTTGGCGTGTGTTGGAGAACAACCACTCATCTGTAAAAATGATAACCGAAAATGTTCGAGTTGGCAATAATGTTATGCGGTGCCCATTGACAGAACTCTACACGATTCTACAAATCATTCTCATGCCATTTTTTGTGTAAGTGTACAGGATAGGAATAGAATGTATGATGCTTAAGAATGCAATGTGCATTCGTTTAGTTTCTAAAGTTTCAAAAAAAATTGCTATCGTTTTTTAGTATTTTTAAGCGCTATATTTTGTTCGAGATGGTGGCCAAAGGTCAAGGTCAAGTTAGCCATATCACCCAAGGTCAAAGTCATGGTTGCTTGTCATGGTTCCTGCAATATATGTTTGCAGAATGAATACAAAAATAAACTTAAATCCGACTGACGAAATATGAAAATATGTACATCATATGAAATTGGTGCAATTCTCTGTGTTTATGTTATTCAAATATCATTTCGAGCAAAGATAGAAAAATACTTCAGTAATCCATTTGTTCTGCTTTTGCAATATTTCATTTTCTAATAGCTTAAATGCCGTCGTTCGGGTCGGACGTGTTCTGCTGCTAGTGTTGCGAGTGTTTTCGGTAATCTGAATTAGATAGTTTCGTTTCACTCGGTTGAAGTAAAAAACTCTACCAAGGTCACGAGTGATGGTAAAAAATATGTTTACAGCACTGCGCGGTCCTGGACCCAGGGGGGGGGGGTGGGTGGGTACGAATGTCATGAAGACTGCCTCTAAGTACTTTGGAGGTGAAAAACACAATACCAAGCCCTTGGTTAGTAAAGAAGTCGTTTACTATTCTAACTCACCAGACAGAGCTGCTTAGTCTTGATTACCATTGTATAACTCGACGTGCAATGCTCGACGCATGTGCAATATGGATTGGTTGGCAAGTGGTTATAGCTAGTTTCCTTTACATTTATTTTCTTTGCTTTACATATGTTTGAGACGGTATGTAGCAGTGACGACCTTGTCGCTACCTATGCTTCTCGACTCATAGTATTTTTATTTTTTAGTCTAATGTGGCGTACGTTGCTCGATACTCGTACACTATGTGATGGTTGGTAGTGGAACTCGTGTGCCTCTGCACTGTAGCTTAGCTCGGTCGGAAGGTGTGCGTGGGGAAAATATCGTTAACTATTCTGCTGTACTAAGCGAGGCTAACACGTCAGTTTGCAGATGCATGGTCTTGTCTAGCATCGACTGATGTGATGTGCAGTGCTCATCGCTTGTACAGTACATGATGATTGGTAGGTGACTATAACTTTCTATAGGTATATCTCATCATCAATATGTAGTAGTGCCGTTGTCTCTCGCATGGCCACGGTTTTAAATGTATGCTTTTACAAGTCATGTAAAGAGTGTCTTCAAATTATCACTGCTGGTAAATAGTGTACTGTATACATGGGTGAGTGTTCTGCGTGCTGTACGTCGGAATTCGAACATGTGTGTCGATGCGAGTGCTCCTGGTGATCGACATCGGTAATCCAAAATGGTGTTGATGTCCCCCTCTGTCAGAGGTAACAAAGATGGTTGAAGGCTTCCGCGACCCTAGCAGACTATGGTCGTGCACTCTAGCATTCGACTGGAGAAACGAAGGTTGGTGAAAGCCTCTGTGTGTGTATTGCTCAACCGACCGTTGGTAGGGAGCTGAGTTCGAGACTTGACAGTATACAAAAAAAATATGAATTTTCTTTCAGACTTCGACAAAATCTGGTAATTCCTTTTCTAGTAATGGAGGTAAACCTAATATTAGTGTGGGTTTTGTCAGATGAATAACATGCATAACATATATTCACTTTACCTTTATTTTACAAACATGAAATAAGACTGCCTACTTATATGTGATTCATGCTCAAATTATTTTTCATTCGAGCAAAACATTAATGGCAACTGTTTTTTTTTTTGCAGGACACTTCCTGCTGTGAGCATTCCAGGAACTGTTATTCGTCTATACTGCACAGCAGTTAACACATAAGTAGGTCTTGTAGACGGTGGCAAATGGACAGTGACTCTCTTCGCCACATCTAGCACTGGTATGCTTAGCGAATGTCTTGCCGCAATACTTACTCTGGCTTCTTGATGAACGACGAACATTTCCTTTACACTTTTTGTTATGTCTATACAGATTAGCGATGTGAGTAAACACAGCATCGCAGTTATCACAGTGGAACGCCTTGTATGCTGGGCTGAACAAACAATGCCCACTTTCATGTCGGTGTGCATGGCAACTTTTACTGAATGTATTTCCATAAAAGTAACACTGATACCTAAATGCTTGCACCGACTCTTCAAGGTCCTTGCTGTTGACTATGCTGGTGGTGTTACAGATGTCATGTCTTCACCCATTGACTCTGTCTTCATAGTATAGCGAAGAACACGGTCACACAGTGGTAACATAGATACCGCACTGCTTGTAGCGATTGTTCAGGGAATCCTTGCTGTTGATGATGCTGGCAGTGTTATAGATGGTAAGTCTTCAACCATTGATTTCATCTTCGTATTGTAGCAAAGTATATGGTCATAATAAATGAATGGCACCATAACGGCCTGCTTTCCACAATGTGCGCCGACGATTTGACGTATGCATCACATTATATGTGCTTATATACTGTTCACAATGTATGCTAGTTTGGTTTGCTCATCTTGGGTTGTCTCATTAGATCATTGCTCGCTGTGTGATGTATACATCTGCATGGTTGCTGGACTGAAATATGGTGCCTTATCAGATCGTTTGCTGTCTAGCATGTTACATGCTCAAATTAGTCTTCATTCGAGCAATTCCTGCTGTGAGCAATAAAGGCACACTTATTCACATATATGGCATTACAGGGGATTGCAAATGAGCAGTTACTATCTTCATGACATTTTGGCACTGGTGTGGTTAGTGAATGTCTTGGCAAAATACTTGTAGTCGCTTCCTGATGAATGACAAACATTTCCTTCGCACTGGTTGTTATGTCTATATAGGTTATCACTATGGGTAAACACAGCATAGTAGTTACCACAGTGGAACGCATTGTATGCTGGGCTGAAAAATGAATGAATTTCTTTCATGTCGTTATGCATTCATACTCTTACTAAAAGTATTTCCAGAATAGTAACATTGATACAGTAATACTTGTAGCGAATGTCCAGTATCCCTTGCTGTTGACGATGGTTAGTCTTTGACTAATGATTCCATCTTCATATTGTAGTAGAGCACACAATCTGCTTTCTGTCATCACGCTCGCCGACAGACATATTTTTTACATGATGCTTCCTTGTGTATTCTTCACAATGCATGCTAGATTGTGTTGCTCGTCTCAGGCTGTCTCAGTAGATGACTGTTGGACTGAAATATGTTACTTTATTAAGAAATTAGCTGTCTAGCCTTCGAAATTGGTAATTCGATCTCTGAACTTCTTTATACTTGTTCATCTTTCCATGTTGGAGGTGCCTTTTTTTTGCTGCTGTTGCTGCTCTATCCTGTTGTGTTTTACACTAGCTTCTGGTGTGTCTGTTATAGTAGCACTACCTTAACAGCCAAGCATCTCTTCATCCTGTTGCAGGTAGGTGTTTGTAGATGTATTTCGTAAGAGTAGTTATTCCCTAGACATGCTATCACTACTGATGATGTTGTGCATTATAGCATTTACTAAAGATATTTCCACACTGGTAATGTTGATATTGTAATGCTTGTCAGGGTACCTTACTGTTGTCGAAACCGAGGGTGTCAGTTTTCAACCTATGATTTCATCTGTAGGTGAATGCAATGGTCTGCTTCCTGCCACACTCGATAACAAAGTGCTTTTATCACTACATAATGATGGTTCATGTCTTGGGTTGTAACAGTTATATGTGTGACCTGCTTTTTATGTATGACTGGCAGGCTGCAAGTATTTGTGATGAGTATGGCCATGTATATAAATGTTTTCCTTTCATGCACTCTAGCAAGGTGACTGCAGAAACTCGGTTGGTGAGTGCAAGCAGCTGTCGGTAGGGACTTGAGTTCGAGACTTGCTGTACTATACAGGTGATCACTGTGGGTGAACAGAGCATCGCATTTATCACAGTGGAATGGCCGGGCTGAACATGCATTGTTGGCTGCATGGTTGCTGGATGGAAACTGCCAGTAAGCACATGCATTGGAGGTTCGAGAGCAGTCAGGGTCCTGAAGACAAAGTATGACTGACCGTAATTGCAAAAAGTTGTCGGTACATGAGCGCAGATCGGAGACAGAGTATGGCTGTAATTTTGGTCACAGCATGCTAGTTTGTGTTGCCTGTCTCGGACTGCCTAATTGCTGGCTGTGAATTTGACATCTCAACTTCTTTAAACTCGTACATGATCAATTTATTCTTCATTCGAACACTTCCTGCTGTGTGCATGGCATGCATACACTTATTTGGCTCGCACCGTAAGGGTAGGTCTTGCAGTTGATGGATATTCGTGACATTTGGCAGTGGGGCCGTGCTTCCCGATGGACGATTGTCTATTCATCGCGGGCGAACATACAATTAATACTTTCATGACAGTATGCATTACCACAGATTTTTTTTACATGTGATATGATTGGACTCTATGGGGATTGAACCTGCTATATATTATTTTACAGGATGATGAACTGTGTCCACTGCATCGGGGTACATGCATTAGTGCCTAAAGTGTTTCAGTATCATATGTAACAAGAAAGTATGTTTTTTCAAGAGGGTGGTGCTATACTTGCAGGTGTTTTGTTTCTTTTTGGTCGCTAATGCATACCATAAATGGAAAGGTGGAATGGTTATTGTAGTCTCTGCTTCCAGCAAGTTCACTTCTACGAGATGTGCTCATGACATACAGGTCTTCACTGCTACACCAGTTAAGGTTAACCTCTGCTCTCTATGTTTTGCATCTTCTAAAGTAGATTACATACATAGTTGTCATGTGTGTGTTTTGCGATGCATCCTTACTTGTCATTAGCAATACATGGGTAATTCGTTTCACAATGAGCTTCTAGCATTATAAATGTCGTCTCTCTCTTGGACGACTAATGGATGGTGTTGTTTCATATGTGCATATGGTTCTGGCACTAGGTACTGTATAACTTAACTCCTCTCTTAAAGGGACAGGCACTCGACTGGTCTGCCAACCTGATGTCTCTCTCACCTAGTGTTATGTACCATCCCTTCGAGTTGTCGTTAACTGCACGACACTTGTAGGGCTGTCTTGACTGGTTCAGCTTCTTTCGATTTGTATTCTGTCCAGGTCTGTCCAGTCTTGTCGAGCATATTGTAAAGTGGTATGCAGTACCTCTCGCATATGATCGCAATGGCTGGTACGTGCTTATACTTTTTATGTCAGTTTACAATTGTGTGTAGCAGTGTATTCCCTATCGTTACCACATTTCCCAATGGAGTTTTTTTGTCGCCTAACATAACGTGCAGCGATCGATGCTCGAGAACATGTTGTTAAATGCTTTTAATTGATGGTTCAAAATATAAATTTTTTGTATGTGTTCATACTTCTATCATTCCTTCAATGGTTTAGAAATTAGAGACAACTATGCTTATAAATAGACATAGGGTCTATTTCATACTACGATCTTCTTGTTCTCCTGGGTGATGCCTATGTTATAAATTTGACTGTTGTATCTTAAATGTTTCCGAAACTATGGCGAACTCTGCTTATAAGTAGTCATAGGGTCTACTTTCACTACGACCCTTTTAACCGTCGTAAGTGATGCACCAATGATATGAATTTGGTAGATGCATCTTACAAGGTTCACAAATTACAGCCAACTATGCTTATAAGTAGCCAAAGGGTATACTTAACCATATGACCCTTCTGACCATCCTGAGTGATGCCTATGTTATGAATTTGAAAACTATGTTTTAAATGGTTCATAAATTACAGTCAAGTATGCTTATAAGTAGACATATGGTATACTTGACACAACGGCCTTTCTCTTTGTTGTGAATTATGCCTCTGTTATGAATTTGACAACTATAACTTAAATGGATCAGAAATTACAGTCAACTATACTTATAAGTAGACATAGAGCCTACTTGACACAATGACTCTTCTTGTCATTCTCGGTGTTGCCTTTGGGAGTTGAAACTCAAATGGTTCGGAAATTACAGCCAACTATGCTTATAAGGAGATCTAGGTCATATTTGGCCCCACGTCCCTTTTCGTTGTCGGGGGTAATGCACATGTTACAATTTTGGTAGTTGCTTCTCACACGGTTCGGAAATTACAGCCAACTATGCTTATATGAAAGCATAGGTCATACTCTATCTGTGGGTGGCAGGGTGCCTCAGAATAGGGTCACCCCTTTTACACAGAATGTGTGAACAGGAAGTGCGCACTTTCGGTAGGACAGAAAACTCGGTTTGGAGCACCCAGAGAACACCAGCTGGAATGAGAGAGCAGGCAGTGCACATCCACAATGGATGCCATGGGCGTGTAGGAAAATCGTGCAAATGCGACTTTTTCCCCCCTGAGACTTCATTCATGATGGCAGTCTGGTGACTGGCAGCTATTTTGCTAGACAGTGCATTGGATATCATTTTGCTAGACAGTTCAGTGGCAGCACTTTTTCTAGGTAGTGCATTGACCACCATTTTGCTGGTTAGCATTGGCTGCCATTTTGCTAGGTAGTTGGTCTAAGCATAGGACTGCAGTTAGCACCATGTTCACTGCAGTTGAGCTAGACAGTGCAATTGACGATATCATCGGTTGCCATTTTGATAGGTAGTGCATTGGCTGGCATTTTGATAGGCAGTGTCGCAAGTTTACTAAACAGTCAATTGGCAGCCATTTTGGTAGTCAGCACGACTTCCAAGATGGCTGACCAGATTGACAGAGAAGAAGTTTCTGCATTGGCCACCATTTTGCTAGGCATTGCATTGGCAGCCATCGGGGCTGCGGAACAGACTTGAGCAGGGGGCAGTGTTTCAGAATGCTATAGCAGGACAAAGAGACATTCGGTAGGATGGAAGCTGCCAGACGTTTTGGCTGGCCTGACTAACAAAATGGCCGCCGTCAATGTACTGGTCAATAAGATGGCCACCACAGACTAACTGGCCGACAAAATGGCCGCCTTCATCCCTCATGGGTTATGAGTCAAACACCACAATGTGGGGTCATATGTGGAATGCAAGAGCATGAGAGAAAAACGGGAATTTTCTAGGGAAAAAAGGGAAATTTCTGTGACAAAAGGGCTAAATGGGAAGAAAAAAGGGAATTTTTCCGCGAATTTGCACGAAAGTGATGTTATATAAAATGGCGGTCGTGTGTCTCTGTATCCCCAACCAGGGGCCACTGTGCCGGAACCCTCCTTTTTAAGCTACTGGCGTCCATGCTGTTGTTTACCATGTTCACTATTTCCGTTAACTGTCTATTCTTATATATAGATTTTCAATTCTCTTATTCACTAACTACTAAATGCCTTATATTTCCCTGTCTACATTTTCATTTACAATGTCTATTTTACTCTCTACATTTTAATTTACAGTGTGTATTTTCTTATCTACTAATCACTTGCATTAGTTATCCGGCTATTTCCATTCTATTTTACGCTATTCACATTTTAATTAACAATTTATATAATGAAACTAATTTGGGTATTTTCATTTTCATTCAGACTCCACTCGGTTATTTACATCCTCTTTCAATATATTTACACTTGCGCGCACACAAAGCTTTTGCTTCCTAGCCCCTCTATGCTCGCAATTCTTCTAGTTCTGCAGTTGTACAAACAGCCTTAAAATTGTTTTCGTTTTCACCTATTATAATTAATTTATTTTAATATCACCAAATAACTTACTAGCCAACTGGCCAACTAGATTGACACATGATTAATCAATAATTGCCTTCATCCCACTTATGTAACCAGTATTGCAAGACGTCAGTAGGGCGTATATGAGTTCGTGAAAGGTGGAGGTCTTATTAAAAACAAAAGAACTAGATTTGCTTTTTAATTTGTTCATGCAGCAGTTATTTACAACATTTAACTAGCCATCTCTACTATTAATTTTGTTATACCCAGAGAGCGCAATATTTAATATCTATCTCAATTCAAAATAAAGTTTTTATCAATGTAATTATATATGTTACAATCGATTAACTCACGCTCATTACTTCACATGTTAAGTCTTCATTTTGCCATCATTCCAAACGTCTTACATCCACACTTCCATTTCAGTAGTCCCGCGCAATATACGCACCCTTCACTCTACCGATGCTCGCAGTCCGCAGACTTCACTCACGCTGGCAACTCTAGCAGCTACTCGACGTTCTGCTGGCTCCTCGCTTAAAGACTGTTCACGATAAAGTGAGCACTTTTGAAATCAACCGTTGAAAAAAGTCACTACTTACTTGCATATATTTTAAGGAGCGCACTAAGTGACATTCTCCCAGTGAAGTTGGTAACAATGGATGAATAATAGTTCCATATCTTAACCCCGAATAAAAGATGTTAGATAACCATTTGTGATAACTTTAGTTATTTCATTCTCTTTCCGTTTTTATTAGTGCATCGAAGCGTAAAAAGGAGCAGATTTTTTTTAATATTTACTTCGCTAATAATTTCACATTTTCACTTGACCGACGCATGAATAAAGCGATGAGGACCATGGCAATGTTAATTTTACATAAGGCGGAAGGATACACAATGTGCATACGAGTATATGTTTAGCAGCGCTTTTAAAAGTACTCATTTTACCGTAAACAGCCGATAGTATTCTTCAGACATCTGGCGCTTAATGTCGCAGAAATTCTGCAAACTCTCAAACTCTGCAACTCGAGCCGTCGGCTCAGAGACCCATTGGCCTCAATAACGTTCGTGGCCCAACCTGCAAGGTTCCGCGCACCCCGAGTCACGCTTAGAGATGCCAGGGCAATGAACCGAAACATTCTTCCAGAAAAACCTCAGGGAATTCAATCCGCTGAAGGTGAGGTGCGCGCGAGTCGCGACAAGCTTACTACGGCGGCGGCATGCCAATGTAAATCACAGCGCACTCCCGGTTACTATAGCCTAGTCCTAGCGCATTCCTTTGCTCGCAGGACCAGAACGGCAAGGAGAGAGGGACGCGATTCAGACTAGTGAGCAAGTAACAATGTATTTCAAATAACACACTGGCATGCGTATTTTTAGTTAAGTTGGTATCGCGTGAGTGTAAATAGTTCTTAACACTTGGCGTAAAATTGCGGTTGTAAAGTTTAAATTAATGACGACTAGAGAAGAGAGCGTTTGGTATTTTGTCCATATTAGAGTACGAATTTGCTTACTTGCGCCACAATTTTACATTCGCAACCATGCCACATTTTTACTTAACTGCCGCATGAGCAAAGTGACATTTCAGTGACAAAGCAGCAGAGTTGGTAGCACGTCAGCCAAAAGAAACAAGAGAATATGTTGCGTTTTGGGGTTCCGGTTCGATACCAACAATTTCCAAAATTTATTTGTACATGTAATAATTTTTTTTTGCGTCAAAATAATTCTAATTAATTTATTTCAAAACGTAATACATGCTTTTTAATCCTTGTGCTTTTTATTAACCGACTGTAAATACCTAACTGATTTTCTATTGTTTGTATTAGTGGATTTCATTTAACTGAAGAAATTAATAGTTTCTCTTTTCTACTGATTCCAGATGCAGCCGTTTCAACTGACTAACAGTAAAAAATAACTCATTCCGATTTACAGTGTAAGGCGCAGATTAACGAAATACAGGCTGTCATTTCAGAGGAAGTAATACTATGGTGGGCCAGTGTCTGGGATGCTGAAGTAGCTAAGCTATCACCACGCGAAAATAATTTATGGGGATTAACTAAATACCTCTTAAATAAAACAGATAAAATCCCGCCCTTACAAACTAACACAGGATTTGTTTTCACACCTGAACAAAGGCCATCGCAAATGTGCTGGAAAATTCTTTTCAGCCAAATCAGGACCCCTGTGATAGAAATTTTACAACCCACATTTATAGCGAAATTAAAATTAAGCAAACAAAACCGAGTGAAGACGAACCTGAATTTACACAGTCGCACGAAATAAAACTTGCAATTCGCCGCATGCATCCCAGAAAAGATACAGGAGCAGACGGAATTCAGGCTATTGTAATAAATAAGATGCCTGAACTGGCCCTTGAGTATCTAGCTATATGTTTAAGCTCAAGTTGGAATACTTTCCAAACGAATGAAAAACTGCAAATGTAATTGTTTTTCACAAACCAGGGAAGAACAAGAAACTTCCACAAAATTATAGACCAATTAGCCTTTTAAATACTCTTTCTAAAGTTGCGGAATATATAATCCTAAGACGGATTAATTCTCATATAAGTAATAATAATTTACTTCCCGAAAAGCAGTTTGGCTTTAGAAAAAACCACTTCGCAACACATCAGTTGGTGAGAATCACGTACCACTTTCAACCAACTATCTTTAAGCACTTAAGTAAATAGCTATTTCAAACTACTCTATTGCATATATTCTATTGCTATATGTATCTTTTTAATCTAGTGCTATATAGTGTCTATTACGGTTTGCTTCGTGAAGCGACAATGTTTCACAAACTCGACGTCTGCAAAGTATTCGCAGGATTTTGGCCATCGCGCAAATACCGACGAGGAAGTTTATTACGTTGATGATCTCAAAATGCTGAAGTAAATCCAAATCATATTCGTCAAATAAAGTCTGCACTTCATATTCCATAATAATCATCAACAGTAAGCAAAACCATTTGACAGTACGTACTTGGATAGAAATTATGGCTTGGAATTATATATACCGAAGTAACAAGAAGTGAGGAGGGATAGGCATTTTAATTATTAATTTATTTAATGCATACCTTTTAAGCACAAAGCTGAAGTGGATTTGCCACAATAATATTACAGAATTATAAATACACAAAACAAGGAATATAAATATGACATTACCACATTAATAATTCAGAGGTTAAAATACGCAGTGAAATAATTTCCACGCTTTAATTAAAATAAATGTTCATTATTTACACGTATCATACGTGACAATTCCACTTTAATTGAAAGTTAAAACTTATTAAGCAGGTTTTTTTTTTTCGAAGGGTGGTCTGCAATCTTGCTAAAGGTAGCTAAATGGCACGCATTTGGTTGCCTTATTTCTCACCATTTCATTTCCTTAAATTGAAGGACGCATTCAATAAGGATGGATTAAGGGAGGTTCTTGCCTTGTAATTAAAGCTTCCTATTTGATTGAAGGACTCCTTCGTGAAAAAAGGAAGATCTGTGCATATGGACCACATAGGCGGAAAATGTTCTCCCAAGCGCCTCGGAACCTCGCACATGTGCGTCAACAATTCAACGTCACGATCGCATAGCAGCCGCACAACTGAGCAAACAAACTCTGGTTATTTCAATCCTTGTTACATCGCCGTTTCCGTCCTCTTAAACGCATGTATTGCAGGCCTGATATTAAATACGTATTCACCTGAAAAAATTTGCATGAGGGCCCAAAACACAAACATTGCAGAGGGGTTGCTCGCCGTCGCTAACTCGAGGTCAGAGTGAGTTCCGGCGACATAATCCGGAGTGAATGAGGCGACGATGAACCTAGAAGAGTGGTTTGGCATTGAGAATGAAGAGTAATGAGCGCTTGCAGATTTCGTCAGCTCCTTTCTCCTCCTCACAAAAGTGTTTCCGCGCCAAAGAATTGAATAAATCTGGCCGTAGGTTTTTACTCATTCAGAAGGACGGCTTCGAAGACAAACAAGAGGCGCGCCGTTCGTTACTGCCATTTATTTGCGAGCGTGAATCCCCCCCCCCCCCATCAAGCAGCTGGTGGCGGGTAGCCCAGTTGGGGCGGGGTCCACGCCACTTTAATGCATAGGTGAGTGAGTATGAACGTCGGGCCGGCCGCCCCACGGGAAATACTCTAGCTCTGCGACTCGGACTTCGCGCCCGGGGATGAAATAATAAAAAATATACGGAGATATGGTAGTGCGGGGGAAGAAAAGGAACGGAGCTGCTAGAGGATATCACCAACCCAGGGCCCGGTGACGTAACCTCGCCTGGTACACGGGGCCTCTCCCCAGGCAAATCGACTGACTGATCTCACTGTTTGTGCTACCAGCACTAGCTCACTCGCGAGTTGCCATTACTCCTGCCAAAATAACCTTATATAAGTCATGGTTTATTCTACTCATGCTCACAAGAATACAAGATTCCTTATGGGTGAGTTTCGCACTGGGAAATATTCCCCCGCAAGATGAGCTAGTGATACAAATACGTCACACTTTTGTTGCCGGTAACAAGGGAATATCTGTTTATCTGTGTGTTTATTTTCTCGGCCAAATTTCTACGTACACTTACCCATGCCAAAATTATTTGGTAACTATAATGCACCCCGTCCAACTGTGTCCAAAAATTAATCTGCAAAATATAAAGAAAATTATACACTAAGTTTTCGAAAACACACTTCTTTTTGTGAAAATGTTATGAATTCAAGTAAGAACTATTAAAAGAATCTTATAAAATAATTATTAAATTTTATGACACATTTTGGTTTAAGTAACAGTGGAATATAACGTTTGGTTAATTTCAGCTTCACGCTATATTAAATGCCATATGGACGTAATTTGTAAAATATTTATTCTAATGTAAAAATAAATAACGATTGTTTATTACGGAGAAAGTGAAGAGATTTGGACGGGTCCTAACATCAAGGTCTTGAGAGCCGATGTGGGTGATTGTGGTGAGTATGGAGCAACGCCGGAATGAAAGGGTGGGGTAACGGGAGATCTCCTAGAAAACCCGCTGACCAACGACATTATACGGCACGATTTATTACAGAGTTCATAACACTAAATAAGCAGGAACATTAAGAACAAGAAGTATAACTTATGAACCTACATTCCTCTACATGGATGCAAGTAATTTTTAATGCAGGTTTTAAACCTTAAATGGTATGTAGACATTGACGTATCGTTATCAGCAATATCATTGGGAATGGAAACAGGAACATATGAAATAGTAGTGAGGCTATTACAAACACACACGTCTTACACGGAACTCGAATACAGAAAAACTCTGACCATAATCTAGCGTGCAATCAAATGTGTTGCGAAGCATAACTTCGGATTCAATCAATCTAATGTAATGAATGGTAAGATATTATAAATCTGGAATATAAACTGAGCAGTCACTTTGAAACAGAAAGGTCTGAGCCACTAAAAACCCATACGTTTCCATGGCTACTTGTGTGAAGTATTTGGTAGTAAAAGGTTTATTCGTACCCGAGATATGGCATATAAAATATATTTATATATTTAGTACTAGCTTTCAAATTGTTAAAAAAGAGTGTAAGTTTATATGCCCTGTTGTAGTACTACTTGCGGGTAGTATCTGACTGGCAATCTTTTGAATTGTCCACGGTAGACGCCATAACCTCCAATTGTTGCATGTAACGGTATTCATATATGTAGGACAAATACGTTATCATATTCGATGATCGTCATAGATACAGCCAGTATATAACCTTTAGTGATAAAGGGGCATATATTTTCATAGATATATTGCATACTAAACAAATATGTTTATATAGACGCCATTCTATAAATGGATGTCAGGAATACATCTTTTTTTTATATTATTGCTTGCCAGAGTACATCATCTTCGCCACATATGGGTGCAATTGGTTAATTTTTTCCAGAAATATTACAAACAAATTAATTTTCTCTCGTGTGGCTATAGCTTCCAAAACAGTGGACAGAAATATTTTGCGTAGGCGCGTTTGAAATTTGTGATATACAGAATGTTCCGGACATAGACGTTCAAACAGATGCATATGAGAGAGAAGCCCAAGACCGACAAAAATTATTCATGCAAATGTGGTCCGATTCTGGACCGTTTAAAAGTTAGCAATTTTTTTTTTCGATTTTTTTGGATCTACTCTGAACTACACCAATAATTGAATGATTGTGGGGGTAGTACGTGTCCCAGTTAAGTGAGTTTAGCATAATGGTAGCCGACAAGTGTAGTCACATAACCAGACGTCATTTATGCTATTGTCATTACAGCGATCTATATATATAACATACAAAGTTAAGTGGGAATTTATTGCGTTTTTACGACAATATCATACTTACTAAAATAGCTGTATGGTCGCATTTTTTAAAACAAGTATCTGTCTCACTAAACCTACCAGTTTTCATTATCTGCAACATTCTGCCAAATTCGTTGGGAATATGGAAAATTGTTTCAAAAAGTTTTACATAAAATCCTTATTTATTTATGTAGCGCTATCTTACAAAAATCGCGGACAAAAGAGGCTAAGTGTAGACATATTTTATATATGTAGTCTATTATATATTGCCAGCGTACAAATTTAAGTAGGAATTTTGTACATGTTTTCGACGATATAACATGCTACGGTAAATGACTATGTCTGCCATTTTGAAAATAAGTGTCTGGCCCAAACAAAACAATAATTGCCGCATTACTAATAGTTTGCCAAATTTGGCATTAATCAGTTGATTGTTTCTCGATATAAGACATAATATCTTAATTTATTAATAAGGCGCAATCTCACAAAATCGCAAACAAAACTTCAATTTTTATGCCATACATTATGCTTGCAACAAATAACTCCAGTATACAAAATTTGTTTTAAAGTGGCCTAACGGTTTGGTAGATATACCAATAAACCTCAAATATTTGTATGGACATGATTTTTAAAATGAGTAGCTAATAGATATAAATAAGAAATGTTTACATGGTCAGTCATAGTGTTACTAACGTGCCAAATTTGGTGAGAATTGGTTGCGTAATTTTCGAGATATAAAGTAAATCTTTATTTGTTAATGTGGTACTATCTTCCAAAATGACGGATGAAAAACAATGCCTAATTCTAAATTTAGTGCATACATTATGCACTGCATACGAAATTCGGATTAATTGACGAGTTCGAATAGTTCCCGAGACATGGAATAGCATATTAAATTGTTAAATGCCCGCCATTTTGAAAGGAACACTCGGTATATTCAAAAACTATAAAAGTCGGAAGTCCTTGCTAAGTAGTGTAATATATTATGTGTACCGAGTTAGCAGAAGTGCGGGGTTGGAGGGGTGTGGGCGGACACGCACATAGACACAAGAGTGACACATGGCTACCAGTCCATTATGACACTATTACAACGTTACTAGTTACTTGAGTCGATTATACGACTACCATGACCTTGAGTTGGCGCACAGCAATTAGCGGTCATTTAGAGTGCGGGTGGAATTTTCTAGGCAGTATATGTTTGTATCGTTAGTAGTAGGAAAAGAGGCATCTGACGTTAGGGGGGTGGTTTGGTGGACGAACAAACGACCGACCGCCATCGTGGATAACCCTTTTTCCCTCAAAATGTCCCTTTTTCCCTCAAAAATCACTCAAATTTATATCAAAACTAGCAACATTTTCCTCACCCAACGGCTATCTTGAATTCTCGACTTCATGATCTTGCCTTCCGATAATTCCCTTCGATGACCCCTCAATGTGGCGTTGACTCCTTGGGTGTGGGGTCACCCTCGACTCAGTACCTCATGCTCTTACTTCCTGTCGGTTTTCTCTGGGTGCTCCCAACCGACATTGCAGTTTTCCTTCCTACCGAAAGTGTGCACTTCCTGCACACTCATTTCACATTAAGGGGTAGACCCCCTCCGAGGTTCCCTACCAGCCACAGGTCAAGTATGATATATGCCCACATATAAGCATGGTTGGTTGTATTTTCCGAACTGGTTGAGATACAGCCAGCAAAACCATAACTTAGACATAACCCCAGACAACTAAAGGAAACGAAGGGTTAAGTATGCGCTATGTCTACTTATAAGCGTAGTTAGCTGTAATTCCCGAACTGTTAAAAATAATGTCGTCAAATTCACAATATAGGCATCACTCCTGACGAGGAAAAAATTAGTTAAGAGTGAAGAGATATGGACGGCTCTTAACATCAAGGTCTTGAGAGCCGATGAGGGTGATTGAGGTGAGTATGGACCAGCGCCTAGGCGGGGGGGGGGGGGGGGGAAAGGGAGATCCCCGAGAAGGCCCGCCGACCAACGGTACCGTCCGACACGATTCCTTCATGCGAAGATCCGGAGTGGCTCGGCCGGGGATTGAGCTCGGATCGCCTTGGTGGGAGGTGAGCAGGCTAACAGCTCAGCCACCGCGGCCCCACGAGGAAACGAGACAAAGGGCCAAGTATACCAATACACATAAAGCATAGTTGGTTTTAATATCCGAACCATTTAAGATGTCGCTAAATTCAGAACATAGTCATCACCCCCGACAGTGAAAAGAGTCGCGTGGTCGAGTATGTCCTGAGTGCACTTAGAAGCATAGTGAGCTGTAATTTCGGAACTATTTGAGATAGAGCCACCAAATTCATAACATAGACATCTCCCCCAACACTGGCGGCTATGTCATACATTGATAACGCATTAGGTAGCTTTTTTTTTTTTTTTTTTTTTGGCTGAGAATGAAGAGTTCAAATTTGAGCCCTTTTAATGTTCCTTGTTAATAAATTATTTGAAATTTTTGCACTGGTACAAATATTATTTGCAATACTTGCCAAAAATGATTTAATCTAGATGCAATTGATAAATAAGTCAAATTGTGTTTCTTTACGAAAATGTATCACTTAATCTCAGCGACAATCTACATATTTCACCGAACAGTTGCAAATAAACCTAAATACCAAAAGACCCCACTGCTATGATACTTTGAATAGAAGAACATACTAGAGTTACTCTCAACTTTAGTTGCTTACTCAACTTAAGTTTAGTACTGCGCCCATTTGTGAGCCAAGATTTTGCTGTTCAACTGAAGTATCTCCTCGTTCAATGATGTGAGGCGCAAATTAATTATATTCAAAATAATGTGGGACTTGGTCAATTGCCTACCGTGACCATGATAAACGCATTGATTTAAGTTCTAAACCAGCAAAAGAAGTCATTTTATTGGATTGGAAATATATTTTTGTAATTTTTCTGTTCGTTGAGAAACAACTAAAATGACTTCTACCTTATTTGTTGTGTGGCGGCGGTTGCGAGAAGCGAAACATTTTATGAATTCGATCAACGGCACAAAAAATTAAAACATCCGTCCCAAGTTTTACAGTTATTCAAAATGGGAATATTACTGTTATGACATATAAATGGTAAACCACTTATCTAGTTCGCCATCTGCTAAGCTGGCGGCGCTTTACGATTAGTTAAAAGTCGAACAATATACATGTGTATAGTTTATGAGCGAGTTGGTAGAGTAGCAAACCTTCGTACTGGCATTGCGGAGGACCAGGGGTTCGTTTTTCCCCGAAACCACTCCAGTTGAATGCTAAGATGGTTCCTTATTACACGTCAAAGACGATTATTTCCCCCATTCCTGTATGTCTGAGCGACTTGCCCCGTTTGTAAAGGTCTCGCTCTCGACGACACTTATACCACTATTCAAAGTTTATTCGACACTAGTTGGGAAACTTATTTCTAGTAGTTAGGCAACTTAAATATTTCGTCGACAGCTAGTACTAATATCGTACTTGTAAGGGTATTTTTTCCTTTTGCAATATAAACAAGTGGCTGAATTACTGTTTTCGTAAAATATCTTCTAATTTGAATACGATTAAAAATTACGAAAAGGATAAACTTTCTTCTTCGCACGAGAGTGGTGATTTCTCTAAATCCATCCTTATTTTGCTAAATTTTCACTCATAAATCTGGATATCGCAAAACGTTCGCTTACACAATTACCTTATTTAAATTTGAAAACGAAATGGAAAAAAATTACTTTTGATGACAGCTCTATTTATTTCGCTCTTAAATAAGTAACTACATAGTTGTCACTAAAATAAACTTGTTTATGAATGCTTAATGTAAATCACATATCTATAATTTAATTGTTAACTCTTGTGAATATTAGGAACGATATAGAATACATGCGGAATATTTTGGTACAGGAATGTATATATAGCAACTAGCTTTCTGTTAGCGATTTCGCCCGCGTGAACAACACCTAACAGCTATTGATTTCCTTTATTGAATGACATTTTCTACACTACATTATTCAGGCAGCTAGATTAACTTACTTTGGAGCAGGCCGCGTAGAGCTGCCCAAGTGAGAGTTAAACCTGTCTCAAATATACCCTTGCTACCTTCACCGTCTGTCCCTGGGCCACACTTATGGTCATAACGAAACAGAACTTGAGGGACAATCGCAATCTCTTAAATTCTAAAGAGAATTGGTTGGAAAAAGGTGTACACGTGGTATGAAAACATATTTCCCTCGTGCACATTCTGTAATGACTCTGGCATCGATTACGTTATTTTGCCACGTTTTCACTTGAGAGCTGGTGCTATAGCTGTGTATTGGCGGTAACATTAATGGAGCTCCAAACTTGAGGAGAAGCTAGTGTGTTGGTAAACCAGGAGGGTGGTATAGTTGATGAACTCTTCGTGGTAATTTATAGCATCATCCATTTTTACAACTGTGTCCACAGATTTGCATTTCATTGGTAACCCTTGGAACAACTAAAGCAAACTATGCTAATCTTATTGTTAACAGTGCTCACTCGTCGTAATATCTTCAATGGTTATTATATTATAAATATAGATTGTATTGTAATTATATTTGTAATTATTTGTTGATTTACTTTTAAACTATAGATTCAAGTTTAAACAAACTGATTTTAGATTCCGTGAAATTCTAGTATTAGCGCTAGTGCAATAGGCCTATATTTATGTTGAGTGAAATATTTCTTTCGTGAAGAAAAGCTCTGATTTGTTGGAACACCAAATATAAACAAACGCCATTATCATTGTTATAACAAGTGATTTTCACAGTTTTCTAGACGATATGCAATTCTTTTCATTCTGAGAGTTCTGTTTGCAAGAAACGAGCTAAATGTTGCATCACAAGGATTGGTTACTGCATAGGTGGCATATGTCCAAATTTACTTTTAATTTAAAATAAAATGTGGAATTATTAACCGCGTAGTTAATTTTTTACATATTTAATGATTTTGCTAATTTCTAACTACTTGGTCTTCAACTCTAAAGGAAACGAAATATTTTGATTCAGAGTAAGAGACGGGATCCCATTGTATTCATGTCCTAATGCTATTAAATAAATTATAATTGTGCCTAAAAGGACTATAGGGACGTAGTTAAAATAACATAGATTCAAGTAGAGCACAATAGCTATTAATTTTTAACATAATACAATAAATGTTTATCAACAAGCATTATTTGGAGATGCTCTAAATAAAATACATAGCAGGATAACAGCTAATCATTCTAATAGACCATGCAACTTAAGATTACTGGATAGTCCCTAACTTGTCCATGTTGCTGTAAGCTCATTCAGGCGGTGGTTAGTGACGACCGGACATACCCATATCTTGGTCCGATGGCCTAACCACAAAACACACCGTTCATAACGTTACGTTGCCATATATTGGGCGTTGTGTATGTTTAAAGCCCTGTTTACTGGCTGGTGGAGGGAGTTTCTGCTTTTTCTTTTGAAATTTATTTCTGCAATCATGGCTCGTGTCCTGGATTAATATTTGAAAGTGTGAACAGGGAGGCCATCCAACTAAGGCCTGATCACAGTTCATAACATCACCCCCATTGTTAACGAGCAAGATGCCCTCATCCGAGTGGATTTTGAAAGATAATTTGTAGTTGAGCTGTTCTTCGTATAGCAATAGGAATGTGGATTGGAGCGAAACACTCTTACCTACGGTAGGTATTTGTTCAAAGGCATTATTGCAAACGAAGTGGTATAACGATATGCCAACGCCTGCTGTCTTGCGGGTCTCAGTTAAGGGTGAGCCATACAAATACTGTGTTGCAGTGGCCATGCCAGCCTTGTTTCGCTGCGTGTACAAAGTGACTTCCAGGCGAGTGCAGGAAACGCCCCGCCAGTGATTCGCGAGCAGGTCAGCTGATATTGTGAGAGTCCCTAAGTACTACATGACGCGAATCGTTCAGTACTTTCATCTGGTAAGGAATGAAGAAGACAATGCATTATTAATTAAAATTAGAATATATAAAACAATATTTAAAAATGAAAAGAATTTAAATTTTGTAATTTAGCTATTCCCCTGGTACATTAATTGTTTTGTTTTATGTTTTTTCATAAAAATACAATTCCTGGAATATAAATATTTCATCAGTGATGTGACAATATTACACAGTATAGGGTAAGTGACATCATGATGGTATCGAAAAATAGAATTCTAATTAATCAGTAATTTTAACTCTCTATAGTTATGAAAAGAAAACAATAGTGCAGCTGATTTTCTACTACATTTCAATACATTAGATTGTAATGGAAAGTATACTTAAACTAACACAATATATTTAAATGTATTCTAATAATATTTGGTAGATGAAAAAAGTACATAAAACAAATGCTGAAAGCTATACATGTTACGTATTTTACAATGAACAAGACTCAATAATAGATAATGGTATCTACAAAAGTGTTAAATTTTACACAATTTTTTCTGTGATAAAATGATGACATATTATTTTAAACCTAATTGACAGTAATATTGGCAGAGGCCTAGGTTTACATAAATTGTATGTATGTGTTGGTAATGTGCATATCATTTTACCATAGTTAATAGTATTTTATTTTAAATGGAAAGTACAGTTTCAATGTAATTTATTTTGTGTCACGTATATAAAATTTGAAAGCAGCATTTTTTTATATGTTTTCACAGTGATGTTAAATTTCAGTATTGTTTATGCTTCACGTAAGTTGGCAGCTGAGCGTGACGTAACTTTCTGAGAATTAAAAAAAATTCTCTTTAGAAGTAAGCCATACAGCTGTAAGTTTATTTGCAATTTGGAATTTTGATGAAAATCTGATTGTTGTGAACGAACCTGGGTGTCATATTGAATGTGATAAGCCGTTGAACTGAGCAGCCAGGGCTGCTGGCCCAGAGCTCTAGATCCATTAAATAAGTGATAATTTGACTGCATCGACGTGTGGAATTGTATTTATTTCAAGAATTAAGGCCTCCGGAATGCGCAGGAGCGCAATAGAAGAGGGCCAATGGGTAGTTATTGCATTTAATTAGTAAGTAACATGGTACTCAGACTAATTTCTTGTTCGCCATATGCTCCTGAGGTGAGGCAGAGACCTATAATCCTTCATTTATAATTATAAATAGACAACATTTATAATTAGACGACTATTAATAGTCTCACAGTAACCCTCAGTAAACGATTTCTCCTGCCTCTATCTAAATACTATGAGCTAAGACAGGGAAGAATATTGACTAATTGTGTGTGCCATTTTAATTAACATTGAACTTTGTGAGAGAACACTATATTTTTTGTACTGATAATTTACGCGTGACTGCCAGCTGCCTAATTGTTTAATATGATTATTATTTTGCTACAAGTTAGTTAAATTATATCATCTGCATTTAATAACATTTGAATATTACTATGAGTTGAAACCACTGATTAAAGAAAATCGTTGGAAATTGAATTTATGTTTCACCAATGGACATTTGTTGCTTGCAGTTTTGCTGGTAGTAGTGTCATCCTCGTATTTTATGTGTCTTTGTTCTGTTCATGTAATTCAAGGTAAGTTGCACTTTATTCAACGCATGGAACTTCCAGTCTGCAAGGGTAAGATTATATATATGTATGTGTGTGTGTGTGTACCTATATGTGTCACAGGCATCAAATTCAGTCCTGGATTTGAAGCAGTTGAACTGGATTATTATCGCACAGCCTAGTCGTTCCCACACTCACTTACTATTCCTTAGACCACGATAGTTCTCAATGAAATTCGTAAATTACAGTGATAAGAATATCATTACTGTTTTCTTAAAGACTGCATTTTTTTTTTTTTAAATTACCACAAAGTAATAAATTATTATATACGAGGAGTTTCTTTTTTATGGTGGTGACTTTTACAATGTATTAATAAATAGTTCATAGGATTTGCTAGTTAAAAAATAAATTTAAAAAATATAATATTTTTACTTTATTGTATGTTTAGTTGAAAGCACTGGGGTGTGACTTTATTTTAAGTTTTAAATTATTTTGAATTCTAAAATTGGTTCGATTTTTTACTTTCTTTATACGTTATAATTTACAAACCTTTGATTTTGGAGGCCTACTATTTCTTATACTGATTTGTTTAAGTTTAAATATATGTTTGCAATCACAAACTTTTAGAATAAAATTTCTTATATATGTTGAGCTGCTACCTGCAGGGTGCAGTGTAAGTGGTGTATATAAAATAAGGAAACCGCCTTGACGACGTTGCTGAGTGTGACGTCAGGATAGGTGTACTGCTGCAGCTGGTGTCGCGGACATTTTTAGCGGCGCACTAAGAAGGAACTTTGGATGAGAGGATGTGGCGTCACTGCTGGTTGAAGCTGAACATGGGCGTTCGGTATCGTTGTTATGAAACTTACAAGGGAATGTATTTACATAGTGCCTTCACTGTTTGTCTAAACGCCTTATTTAAAATTGTCCGTAAATAAATAAAAGGGCTTTAATAATTTACTGGGAGTAGAGTAATCTATACATTAGTACGTATTTAATATTTTAATCCTGATTACATTATATTTATTTCTGGGTTGATTATATTTATCGGTTTATTATATATGTGCGTGTGTCCGACCTTGGAAGCTTATTTTTTGGGACGTTCATTAAAGCTCATTTATTTCTAAATGATATTTATTTAAATTTTTGGAAATGGAGTAGAGAGTATCTGACACAAGGCTGGAAATGCGGAAGGAAAACCCTAGCCTCCACCATTTGTTATAAATTTAATTATGATATTTTATTATACCTAAAACGGCTTTAGGGACTAACATGGATTAAGGTAGAGCGCAACAGTATAAGACGGTGGTTTATTGAATATTTATTTTGATTCAATAAATGTTTATCTACAGACATTACTTTGAGGAGCTTTAAAATAAATAACTAGGTGTTAGCTAATTATATTAAGAGACCACGCTACTTAAAAACTAATTGTGTAGTCCCCATCTTATCCATGTTTCCAGAGACTGATTCAGGCAGCGGTTAGAAACGGCTGGATTCACCCATCTCCAGACGTCCTCTTGGTCCGATGTCCCGATGACAAAAGGCGCCGTTCTTACGGTTACGCTGTCCTATATCGCGCGCATTGTTTAAGTTTACGTCCCTGTTTACTGGCTGGTGGAGGGGGTTCCTGCTTGGCCTTTCGCTAAGTATTTCACCAATCATACTTCGTATCCTGGTTTAACGTTTGAAGGTGTGATGAGGCAAGCCGTCCAGCTAAGGACTGATCGCTGTTCATAACAGTATAAGTTTTTGTAAAATATCCTGGTTTAAAAGTGACAGGTTTGTAAACAATACAAAGTAGGCATCATATCGAAAACACATTTTCTCCGTTTCACATTCTTAAGTGTTTTACTTTCAAAAAATCTGAAAATATATTTATTTTTGTAGATACGTGGAAACAAAAAAGCATGCCGATATTCCATTTACGAGCTATTGAATGATTCCTCAAATACACATTTATTATTTTCATCTCATTAGGGATGGAATATCTAAAAATCCTGAAATTATTTTTTAATGCCACTATATATGCAGCCAACCTTTATAAGTAGGAATGGGAATAACAAATATCGAAAATCAATTTTGCCGATTTTTGTCCCACAGGAGCTGAATTGCAAAGAATCCTTAAGTTAATTTTAATGTATCTATATAGGTTACATATTGAAGTAAAGAGCATAACGACATCACATCGGGTTAGTGAGTTATTGTGGAGTCTTTGAAAACACTTTTTACACCTTTTCATTCCCTCGGGGGGAAAAGACATTTCACTCGTTTTACAACCTTAAAGGTAAATGTTTTTTTTTTCTTTACATTTACTATGTAAGTAGTTCGTGTTTAAAAGTAAAGGCTGTTCACGATAAAGTGAGCCCTTTTGAAATCAACATTAGAAAAAAGTCACTGCCCCTACCTCCATATACTTTTACAGGCGCATTAAGAGACATGCGCCCAGTAAAGTTGGTAACTAGGGATGAAACGTAGTTCCGTATCTCAACGTCGAATTAAAAGTTTTAAGTAACCATTTGAGATAATTTTAATTTTTTCTTTCTCTCTCTGTGTGTCATCGGATTAGTGAGGTACTGATCAGTCCTCAGAAACATATTTGACCCATTTTCACTTTCTTAGTGAGTGTGTGCAATTTTGAGAGGCAGACGTCCATAAATACTGATGCTTTCGTATGCAGCGGTTTACACTGTGCGTTGTTTAGTGTGCCAGCCAGACCGTCAGTCGGGAACTTTATTTTATACATAGAAATTCGAACCAAACACAAACTTCAACACACAATGATATAGAATTTCTCGGTATATCGCCAGCTTAACAGCGACCTCTGGAACACCAGCGCAAAGTAACAGCGTGAATGTTCCCTATAAGAAACGCTCCATGATGAGTCCCCTTTTGTTACCCACGTCAGTGGAACCAACATTAGACCTACAAAATATACTCTACTCAGGTTGGGTAGCTCAATGTTGTTAGTTCGACGACTACAATATTCCGCCGTCAGGGTGCACTGGTGTCGCACGTGGAACAGATTATTCCGTTTTGTATGCAAGTAAATGCTGGGAATTAAAATTTTCATCAAATATGTAAAATCGTCCTATTTGCATTAAGTTAGGCCCTATGTAAATAGTAAACATTTTTCTTCGCACAAGGATGGAAACATAACGAAATATATCCGTAATTTGTTAAATATTCTGTCGTATATTGGTTTAAGTAAAACGTAGGCTTGCACAGTAAATTCATTGAAATATCACCAGTGTATCGAAAAATTATATTAGTGGAATGGTTAAAAATGTAATTTTTAGGGCTTTCCTGTGCAGTTTCCTTCAACGAAATAAGAGAACTACAAAGTTCTTTTTTATGATAGCTATTTTTTTTCGCAATTAAATTTGTAACGCTCCACGATTAAATTAAGTTTGCCTATGAAAGCCCAATGCCAGACACAATTATATTATTACCGTTTACTCTAGAAACATCATTGGAGGATGTGAATAATAGTTACAGATTAAAGTTAGTACTTAAAATATTGGCTGGGCAAATATAGGTGGGTATATTACAATTCGAGCTTGAAGGCGAATTTTCGGAACACCAGCGAATCTTGCGGGGGAAATTTCCCAACGGATTTTGATGCTAAGTGACTTTTAGGTCAACTTACATTTACGTCAAGTGAATTTTAATACAAATGACTGTTAGATCGAAATACTTTTAGGAGAAGTGATTTTAGGCCAAATAATATTTAGGCCAAATAATTTTTAGGCCACGTAACTTTTATTCCAAGTGACTTTTATCCCCGGTGCCTTTTAGGACAAGTGAATTTCAGGCGAAATAAATTTTATGCCAAGCTACATTTAAGCCGATTGAATTCAGACCAAGTGAATTTTAGGCCAACTGACTTTTAAGCTAAGCTTCTTTTATGCCATGGGAGTTTTAGTCCAAGCGACAATTAGTTAAATAACTCTAAGGCCAAGCGACTTAAAGGCGAAGTATCTTTTAAGCCCCTGGCTTCTAGGCCAAGTGCCCTTAGACCAAATGATTTGTAGGCCAAAAGAATTTGAGACTAAGTGAATTTTAGGCCAGGTGACATTTAGGCCAAATAAATTTAGGCCAAGTGTATTTTAGAGCAAGTGACTTTTAGGCCAAATGAGTTTTAGTCTAAGTGACACGCTCCCGATATAACCTTAGCCCTACCCACTTACAGCAAACAAGTGACACGAGGCGAGTCTACAGCATTCCTTTTCCAGGTAGTGCACGCCCCCAGGTTACGGCGCCTTGGGGCCTTATACACACACACAGCCAGCCAGCTGTGTTGGTTGGTTTCCTCACACTCTGGCAGGGCGCCACCTGCTAGCGGGCCTCTTCTGAGGCGCCCGCTCGCCTTGTCCAAACTATTTTAATGACTTTTAAAGTGGCTTCGCTGGTAGGTCCTGGCACTCGGTCGCACCCCGGTGAAAGACGTGCCGTACCTGCGCCAAACAAGTTTTGATCACCGCAGAAAACCACTCCTACCCGCAAGTGCTCTGTTTCTTCATTGCACTGGTAGAGTAATAAACATCGCCCATTTTATACGAAAAAAAAGGGCTCGTAAATATTCTTCAGAACTATCCATAAAATTACGGACCAATTACTTTATGAAAAAATGGATGCTTCGTGAATTTCAGAGAACGTCCCATAAATTTTATTCATTTTTCTCAGATTAATACAAAGATATTCATGAAAAATCTATTTTTCCCGCAATGCGGGTGTTCATAGTGTCTAAAATGAAACTAAAATAAGTTAACAAATTTTATTCTGAAAGAAGATTTCAAATTTGAAGCAAAATATTTAATGTGGGTAACTCCAACCATTTACCTACGAACCTCTTGTGTCATTGTAGGTTATCAATGTATGATTTCTATAAAAAAATATGACATGTGTAACTTTTTTCATTTCCTTGTAATATTTGATTGTTTTACCTGTTGCTGCTAACTGTTACAGGCAATTGATAACACTTTATGAGTTCAAAGTCTCATGTAATAAGTGGCGTGGATATTTTGTCTGCCGCATACATTATAATTTTCTTGTTAGTGAGGCAAAAATAGTTTCATGTAGATTCGACATTTTTCGTTCTGGAAACTCGGAGCTATCAGAATGTAGGGAGACGTTTCGTATTTTTCGTATTCGGAACTCAACTCCATTTTAAGTAACTGTACATCACGATTACGTACATCAACTCTACATTACTGTACAAATTTCCGTGGACGTATGGCAAATTTTAACATAGTGCATGCAGTAAACTGACTCTATGGTTGTCACGGCCGAGTGCTCGTTGTTGCTGCGTTTTTCTTACAAGGAATACGTGGTTATCCGGCTTCATGTCCTAGAAAAAGTGACGTCACTTTTCTGCTGTCCAATTCACAGGAAGGGCACTAATTCGCCCTTAGACTGTCCACTTCAGCCAAGTGGACGCAATACACGCCTCTCCCTAAACATTGGTTGGCTTTAGATGATCTATTTTGGAATTATTTCGTTAGTTGGTATTTACAATTTTGCACAGCCGCGGAAAACATTTACTCCTGTTCGCAAAGACAAACGAAACTCGCATTGAGTAAAATAATTTAGACGATAAAGCAAGTTGGACACGAACAAGAATGTCCGTCTTCACAAACGAACACTTTGTCATCCACAGGAGAGGGTGCTTCCCACTGTAATCACAGTCTATACTGCCATAGTTACCACCATAGCCGGGATACGCAGAGTAGTCATAGCTTCCATAGCCACCATAGTTACCATAACCACCTCCATAGTAATCTGTATAAGCTCCATATCCTCCATAGCCTTGGCCGTAACTACCGTTGCTGTCATAACCACTCTGGTTACACCAACCTCGGTTACCCGGCGCCTCCACTACTCTTACGGATATTGCTTAGGGTCATACCCGTACACAAGGAGAATGTAATTCCCTTGATTTATCAAATTTTTACTGCATGCATTAAGGGGATGTAGCTATCAAATTTTAGTTCATTCAAAGTCTAATTCAATCAATCATATACGAGGAGGCTTACCAAGCTTTCAATAATTAACTCCGACTACAAAATATAACTTTATTAATTACTATCCTCGTACACAAAACAGGCAAAACCAATTCTGATCATTTACGTTTATCTTTCTCTTATGGTATTTCACAATAGGGATAAGGTCTTCATCGAATTTGTGTCTAATCTCGTGTGATCGCGGATACAATTGTTCTCGGGTTCGTCACAACTATCCATGACACAATCTTGACAGAAAGGACTGTATTGTAACTTAGCATATTACTGATGCGCGGCTATCATGACTTCTAGAATCGGGTTCCCACGGATAAATGCCCAAACGTCGGTGGAGCTGCAGATGATCTCTTTGGTCTAGAGAATGTGCCCTGGCCGCCTCAGCCTCTCACTCCAACCCTACACGTCTCTATCGGGGACGATCGAATTTTTTCGAGATGGAAGGCCCTGTTATGATAATGCGTGACCAATATGTAGTACAGGCACCATGCCTGCAGTGCGGGGACACCGTGGCAGGACAGGCAGAGAGGGGGCTGGCCTACAGAGCTGTAAAAGGAGGCTAGGGTGTAAGGCAGGGGTCGCTACTGTTCCTGGCATGTTCTGCACTGGGTCACCGCTGGCGCAGGGCGTCTCCGCGATGACCGACTTCGAGGACCAGGGACGTGGGCCTTGGCTAGGGCCGTTTCCAAGAGCCAGCTACCTAGAGGGAAGATCTCCACAAGGGGAATAGTTTGGCCTTCTGCGCGGTGTGGGCCCGATGACATCGCACTGAAATATTCCAGTGGTGAGTCGATTTTGCATAACTGGGACGATCTGAGAATAGCTGTCTCCGCGATCATAAAAGCTTAGCAAGTAATTCGGTGAAGACAGTGCCCCTCTTGTGAGATATCATTAGAGAAAGATAAATATAAAAAATCTGAATTAGTTTTGCCTGTTTTGTGTACGAAGCTAGAAATTAATAAAGTTATGATTTGTAGTCGAAGTTAATTATTTAAAGTGTGGTAGGCCTCCTCATATATGGTTGATTGAATTATACTTTGAATTCACTACAATTTGATAGATACATTCCCTTCATTCATGCAGGAATAATTTTATAAAGCAAAGGAGTTACATTCTCCTTGTGAGCGGATATGACTTTAAGTCATATCCGTAACAGAGTGCACAAGTTTCTGGCTCTTCACACAGTCAGCGTCTTAGCAAATGTGGCGTGAGACGTCTGGCGCTTAGGGGAATCAGCTGCCTTACTCCTGTCGCAGAGTATTGTTATGAACTGTGATCAAGCCTTAACTGGACGGCCTGCCTGATCACACTTTCAAACATAAAACAAGGACACAAGCCATGATTGCCGAAATACCTTGCGAAAGGCAACGCAGGTACGTCATCCACCAGCCAAAAAACGGGGCACAACATCTACACAACTAACCCGATATAGGACAGTGTAACGATATGAACGGCGTCTTTTGTCATCGGGGCTTCGAATTAAAAGGAGGTCTGGAGATGTGTATGTCCTGCCGTCACTGACCGCCGCCTGAATCAGCTTACAGCAACATGGATAAGGGGGAACTATTTCAACTACCTTAAGTGATGTTGTGCCTTTGTATAATTAATTAACATCCTGTTATTTCCTCTAAAGCTCGCCCTATCCCTAAGTAACATCTGTAGTTAAATAGTTATCGTACATTCTTAAATGTTCAGTAAATATTCGTATTATATTATTGTGCTCTACGTAACTGAGTATATAGGCTGTTCACGGCAAAGTGAACACTTTTGAAAACTCTGCTTAAGATCTATTTATATACACGTTGTTTATTCCTCCGCCTTAAGTAAAATTAACATTGCCATGAGACTCGTCACTTTATTCACGCGTCGGTCAAATGAAACTGTGAAATTATTATGAAAGCGTTTATATGTAGAACTACTTACCATCCATCGTTACCAACATTACTGGGTAGGCCTAAATGTCACTCAGTGCGTCCTTAAAATATATGCATAAAGGGGCAGTGGCTTTTTCCTAATGTTCATTTCTAAAGTACTCACTTTATCGTTAACAGCCTTTAGTAATGTATTACACCCCTTTAGCCTCGTTTATAAATGAAATAATCATAAATAATGTAATAACATTGCCTGATTACACAGACACTATGTGATGTGGCGTTTCCTTTGATGTGCGCGTATCCATTCTGTGATTGGCTGTGCGAGGCTCTGGGAACGAACCTTGTATCTGATTGGATGGTGCGTGCCGTGAAAGCTGTTGGCTGGGCGAGGAGTTTGCCAGTCGCTGATTGGCTAACGGCGCTCCGACATGTTTCTCTGTCGTTCGTGGCTGGAGTTCAGAGTACATGGGGATCTCTGAGCTCTGTAACCTTATACGCAACGTGGCACCTGCATGTCTTACATGAAGCGGATCGGAGGAGACGAAAATATCTATTTTATTTCAAAGCACAAGCTCGTGTTATTCAAGGCGTCCATACGTTTCGAAATTGCTACCATATTATTATAAAAATAATGAATATTACAGAATTATTTTAGACGTGAATGCTTTTGTATATTTGTAACCATTGAGGGAGGCAATCCAGAAAATCCGATGATAACAAAATCGGGGATGCAGTTTGGCATTGCAGCTCCGAATCTATAGTCTGCATTAAAAATTCAATTACACCACTCGATTGCCAAATGATCAAAGAATGTGTTACGCTGAATGAGGACTTGGAAGCATCGCGGACAGCAGAAGGGGGGGGGGGGGGGGCGGCAAGTTTTAGTTCGTTTCGCCGCATCTCATAACTTCCGCGTAGTATAACTTTTGACTAGGAGAAGCTACGACACTCGTTTAAGTTTCAATCGATAGCTCTCGTCAATGTAAATTGATTTCGTGCATATAAAAACATTTGTGTGATGTTGTTATGGTGAAATTGAATGATTAATGTAAAACATAAAGTAAACTTAACACATAGTTAGACTATACTCGTAAAAAAGCCAATTCAAAATACAGAAATCGTATAGGGTTGGAAAGAGCATCTTAAAATAAATCCGGTGATACCCATAAAACCCCATAAGATCGAGTGAAGCGGTGCCGGGAACGTAAAAAATGCCTCATGGTGCCCGAGCGCGTTAACATAGACGTATCCACACAAAACAAATGGCCGTATACCCAACACTACCATGCCCCATTTTTTAATTATTCGGCAGAATTCATTTCATTTACATCTTATTATACTATATTTCCAAAAAAGAACTCTTTGCACAGATTTGAAGTCATTTTATTTCTATACGCATTAATTAAGGCTCATTAAGACTACTAATAAATTACCTTTTATGTAAAGACAGTTTTGGAACGCTTTCATAACTGGGCTGTTCGAATCCTTATTAATTTCAAATATTATAGCCTGTTCGTGAAACGTGAAACATTCACAAGGATACCCGATAAATGAGGGTTGAAAACTATTGAAGAGTAAATGTCGCTGATTTGTTATAACTGTTCGATATATATTCATTACAACTTTATCATTGTCGTATATAACGGCGTACAAAAATGTTGTAACCCCGTATAAATAGAAAATCATTTCACACAGACTCCAAAAATAAACTATTCTTGCTTTTTGTATACATAGGTACTCAAGAGATACAACTGTTTTAATTATGTATTTGCACTGTTTATTTGATTGTATATGGACAAACAAATAAGCAGTTCCTCAAAAAAAAAATATTTTGTTCACTAAACAATATCTGAAACGCAACAAAACAGATTTTTTCACCTATACACCTAAACTGGACAAACCGTTTAGTTGGGCAAACAAATTCTGTCCGACAACCAAATATTTGTTTGAATCATTTGTATACATTTGTTTGGCCATATAGAGACAAATGCATTGTTGGCTGAAACAAACGTTACTCTTAGTGAGTAATCAAGATAGTCGCGCCACAACGAAACTAAATAACACTTTGCAACATCTTAGACGAGATCTGTCTGAGGATCCGCGACAACAACCCTTCAGATGCGGCTTGGCATGCCGCTCGTCTCTTTACGTCATAGCTTACAACCTAGAGTAACGATAACATTCAGGTTAGTCATATAATGTAATTGGGTGGTTAAAGGATAACTAGGGCCTCTCTCAACGACAACTTCTAGTATTAGAAGACGGGGACATCAGGGTTCAAGCAGAGGCGCGAGGCACCGGGAGCCATGTTGGATCCCGGACTTCCTGCTCTGTCATTTCGGTCATGCGTCTGCCATATTGGATTCCGCCATGTTACTACCAGTACGACGCCAACTTTGTAGCCAGTACGCCACCATCTTGGACCGCCATATTGGGCCTCGGTCTTGGTAACCAGTATGTCATTTTCCATACTCTTGCATTCCAAGAGTTTTCTCCAAGTGCTCCCGAATTTTTTCTCTTTTGCATTATTCTTTCTTTCTCTTTCTTCCTCTCCTTCTCACTTCTTCTTTCCCTCTCTTGCTCTCTTCTTTGTTTACATAAGATGTTACTATAGGCCGCCATATTGGTTTTCTCGTTTTTCATTTGTTTCCCCCCTCCCCAATTAGTTCTGGCTTTGACCACTAGGTGCGCCACCATATTCGTTCTGGCTTTAGCCATTAGGAGTGCTGTGGTCGCTTTCGTTCGATTAGCCGATCTCGCATCTGTCGCATGCGCTCCACTGCCATATAAGTTCTGGAATTGGCCGCTAGGGGTGCTGTTTTTTAGAACTCAAAATACAATCTGGAATAGCGCGAGATCGTACTGCCGGAACTTGAGTCCCCAGTCTTACGCCTTAGACCACTCGGCAATCGCGAGATGCGCTAGAACAAGAGTTTATAAGTAGTATATAGCTTGGAGCCGAATAAATAATATCGTGCCTCTCATTTAAGACATTACATTTTCAATTTATATTAAATAATTTTTAATATATCTCATTTACATATCAATATTTTTTTTATTTATATGCAAATCGATATTTTTTCAAGTATATATATTTTCAGATATAAATTTATTTTTTATATTATATTTTTTAGTATTTTTAATAAATATTTTTTTATGTCACTTACATTTTTTCTATATATTTGTACTATTTTGGTTTAACAAACATATGTATTTTTAAGATTTTGCTTATATAATATTAAGTATTTATATTTTTATTATATCAGTATTAATGTTATTTTTTTAATTATTTTGGTGTAACTTAAATATATATTATTTGAGATTTAATTCATAAACTTTTATTTTTAAGTATTTTTTAATTAAATTTAAAATATATTGAATGAGGAGTCTACGGAATCGTATTTGTCAGGCAGATAAGAATATGTTATCAGAATATATTAAAACATGACTATGAAAAACTCCAATTTGGATTTTTATAAACACATATTAAAACTGTTTTAGTAAAATATATGCTAAGGGTTTTATATTATGAACATTGGTTACTCACAATTCTTCGATAATATCCCAGACTTAAGTATGTAGGGATTTCTAAGTTGAACTTAGAAAACCTATATTTCCTACTTTTCTGTATTCTTGTAAATTGTTTCCAACACACCATTCCATAATCAAACTGTTCAGTATCCACTTCGCTTAAACTAAAATAACCTTACCTTACTTCAACTAACCTAATTTTACCTAAACTAAGATAATTTTACCCAATCATCTTGTAAGAACTCTGAATATGATATTTTATTTCTTTCGGCATTCAACCGTCACACTCTAGTTATCGCCAGACCCCTCTTCACGACCCCTCCTTCCAGCCTTACTTAAAAGCCATATCGAATTGTACTGAATACCAAAACAGATATATTCACCATCGTACCTCAGACTTACTGATCAATAATAACTTTGAACTATAATGACTACCATTTCAGCCTCGTCTAACTTTGCCAGTTACACATATAAACAAGCCATACAAGCTGCCGAACCAATCAAATATTCCAACCATGCCATCATAAGATCAATACTACTAATTTAACCATCTACGACACCCATGTCGTCTTAATTCCCATCAAACCATCCCGCTCATAATAACCGACCATACCAGCTAAGCATTCTGCCCCGTCTCATTTAACTAGCTAAAAACAAAACGAATCGTACAATTAAACCATTCTCCTCACACCACCTAAGCTACATTTTTTTCATACTGCCAAAATAACCGAACATGCGATCAGATCATACCAATCAACCATACAAGCAAAATAACTGTACAACCAAGTCATACCTGTGTGCGTTCCACCCCCTGTCAGGACTCTGAATATGTTTTATTTATCTCGCCATCCACTTAATCTAACCACCAGTCCATTAAGTCACTTCAACTTTTTGTTGTATGCACTCCACGCACTTGTGTAGGACTTAGTAAGTATTTTCAAATTGTGTAGGACACGGAATATTTTTAACTTAGTCACACCCATTCTACCCTATGTCAGGACTTTGAAAGAGATGTTAACCTAACCTAACTTCGCCCAACCTAGCATATGAAAGGCACTGCACTCAGCACTGGAGGCCCCACATTTAGCATAGCAGGCACTGCACTTAGGAGTCATTCGGGTAATTAGGGGTCATTTATGGGTCATTTAAGTGTCATTAGGAATCATTAGGGTCAGTATGGGGTCATGTTGGGGATATTTAAGGATAATTTGGGTCACTTATGGGTCATTAGGGTTATTTATGGGTCATGTTGGGTCACTTAGGTGGCATTTTGTGGTCTTTAGGGGTAATTATGGGTCATTAGATGTCATTATAGGGGTCATAAAGGGCCATTTTCTGGCCATTTTGGGGTCATTTTGGAGACATGTTGGGGTCACTTTGTCGTCAGAGTCAAGGTCAATGGTCAAATAATCAGTCTTGTGAGGGACTGGTCTGATAGTAGTCAGCTTTATGAGTTCAAGCTGAGCGAAACATATTTTCACATTAAAAATAACTTATTCATTTGCAGGTCAATGATGATTAGTTAGCAGTTATCGTTGGTCATTTCAGCATCAGTACTATAGCCCTTTTATGGCATGCACTCGCATAAATGATGATTTAAACAGAATTAATAAGTGTTTCAGACAAGCACCTACACATTATACAATGAATTTATATAAAAATTTTATCCACATATACATCTATTAAATAGATAGATCGCCGCATTCTTTTGCAGAATATTTGCTCAACTAAACAACACCAAACTAAAAATTTACTCATACCTCAAATTAGAAGTCAAGTAGACCACAGTTCAGACATCTTAAACAAACCATCGCTATATTTAAACTTACCACGCCCCCCTTAATTTTATCGGAGGACCAGTTGACCTTGTAAATGTCAAGAGCAAGTATGTGCCTGCACTGTAACTGGAGTCTGTACGTGCTTCCTGGCAGTTTTTACACCTGGATGATGCCAGATATCCTTAGTCAGTACATAGCATTTCTGTTCCCCCTTGGTGTCTGGTAACTGGAGTCTGTATGTGCTTGCAAGTCGTTTTCACACCTGGATGGTGCCAGATAGCCTTAGTCAGTACATAGCAGGTCTTTACCTGCACATCTGGTAAATAAAGAGAATGAGTCAGCAGACTTCATGAGCAAGTTTAAGCGTGCAACTGAATTGAGCACTGGCCCATTTATAATGGTGGAGTGGGAAAAATCAGCAGAAAGGGGAACTTGATATATAAAATAGGAGGATAAGGCTCGTAGTATTAGTTTCATTTCATCATCTCTGTGCAGTTCCGACCTGAAGATGCAGTCATTTACTCTTATATTACTGTGGGCTATCGTCGTATTTATTTCTGGATACCTGGTATGCCAGACCAAGGAGATGCCTGCAGCGGATTTGACCCTTCAAAGGCCCTCCCCAGAAGAAACGACTTCCGGCAATTCCTAAAATCCTGATCTTATTGGCGAGAAACTACTACCGGTAAAACAAAACGGAAATAAAATTAAAACATAAAGTCTCTTTCGAAATAACCAATAAAATAAATAATTACCCAATCATCTAAATAAACAAATAAGATGAAATTAACATATTTAGACCATAACATTTTATCTCAGAATTCCTATTAGTATTCCATACAATAAAAAAATTAAACTTTGGTTTGCTGGTTTACAAAAAAAAATATTACATAGTTTTAGTAAAATGAGTCTTCGTTCGGACCGCTCTCTCAAGCTGACAGGCATTTTGAACATAGGCGATAACCCGATAGTATCTGCACTCGAGATAACCAGTTAGCGATATCAAAGACAGGCATTCATATTCACAGTATAGCAACAGAAAGCTGTAAAATCGACATAAACTTTCCCTGATAGTAATGTATCAATCAGCATGCTCTATTATGAAATTTCTCCCATCACTCGGAAAAATGATGTCCGATATTTTCTAAGTTCGATAGAGAAAATTAATGTTTGTTTTTACGGTTCCGGGTTTCGAAGCCAGGTCCCTACGACATGCATCACCTCTGTAAATTGTTTGAATTTTTTATTTATTTACAAAATCACTCATAGTGCATTGCAGTTCCGCTACGGGGTTCGAGTCCTAGATAATGCAAATCTTGAAAATTTCCAATTAATTTTAACACATACACTTCTGATACAATAAACTTACGAGAAGTGTTCTGCAAATGTGACCTCGCCAATGTCCCTCACCCAGCTAACGTTATACACTTGCTACAGCTCGACTGATGACAAGTAGTGACGGAATCTTGTAATTATTTATTTATTTATTTAAAATAGATACAAAAAAATTACAACAAAAATTTTAAAAAATCTAACAACATATCATATTAACCTCACACTAATCCCAGCAGCCTAAACATAACCTTTCTATCCTTTACTATTCGCCTTCCAATTCTACACAAAAAAGATCAGAAAAATATTTGGAAAAATATACAAAAATCATAACTCCAGCATGTCTGTCATGGTATCATCACCATCAGACACCCACCAAAATTCATACAACCCATCAAACAAACCACCTCATTATATCAATTATCCATACCAATATAAATGCAGACCACCACACCTCATATGTACCAAACTATGAATATTGCAATTACAAAATAATTGATGTATGGACATTACTAAATATGTTTCCGATACTCGGGTCCTTCATCGAACTGTGAACCCACTATCTCAATCTGATTCCTATATTCGGTGCCTAAAACTTATATTTCCTAAAAGCTGTCTCCGAAACACTGAGCAAAAGCTGCGAAACTTTAAGTCCAACAGAGAAAAACCACTACCCCGACTCTCCCTTTCTGCCGTAGCTTGTACTCAGGAAAAAAAGGAGGATGGGGTTTCATTAATTATCTCAAAAAAATCATCAGAAAAGAAAAGGTTCAGAAATTAGTTGCTAGATTAGGCAGTTTATGATAGGTTCAACATTTGCATGTAGTTAGAAAAAATGTTCACAAACACTACCATCATTCAGAACACCGGCAATACCATTTCGTTTTCACAAATTATTTACTTCGGTATTCATGATATTCGTACAAGATATTTTCACAAAGGTATTTAGTCTTCAGAGTCATGAGTACAATATTCTTTCAGAAACTCCTTTCCAAGCGACTGTAGAAGTTTATTTTGACAACTTTAAATCAATTAACAATCATTGGCCAAATAAAAAATAACACCGATGCCCTAACTTTAATTAATTTTCAATGTGCACCAACTAATTACAATAAACTCAGCAATAACCTGCCACTTTTCTATTTAAAAAAAAAAAAAATTAAACTGTTTTTTCCAGTAACATTACAATAATATAATTCCTGACCGAATTTTAGAATTTTACCTCTTTCTTTTCTTTGTTATCGTATTTATTACAACTCTCGAAAACACAACAAAACACCGAGGTAATAGTATCTGGTCTGGGAAAGTCTTGCCATAAACTTCCTAAACTCCCCACTTCGAACAACCTGTCAAGCTCGGGGTACTAGCTCATCTTACTTAGTACCCCGCGCGAAGTAAGCAGATGACCTTCAATCACTTTCATGGAATCGCTGGGCACGAACACAAATCTTACTTTCACGAAGCGGCCGTACAAGATAACAGAAAACACTACTGCCTAAGTTTCACCCTCGAGTCATATCATTGCTAGCAAACACTTATTTTCACTAGCGGTAAAACGACCAATTTTCAGCTATGCTCCACAATCAAATCAAGCTCTGCATTTACGCGTACAAACGCATTCGCTCACGTTCAATGTCAGCTCACACGATCACTGGATTTATGCTTAAATAAAAACGTCCCTTTTCCAGGCTACGCCCTGCTTCCAATCCTCCCTTGATTTTGCTTTGTTCATACGACCCTTTAAGCGCGCGAAAACTTCTAAGTACGGTTCCTTCCACAAAATTTCACAACAGTCCCTGGCCAAGCAAAATAATCTCAAGTCCATGCAGTGCACTACAGTCTTTTCTGGATTCCCACCGACTCATCTTCCCTGTTCTTTTCTGCAATTCAGCAGGATTTCAAAGTGTCATCACACTACCAAGTGTAACTTTTATAAGTCTGCAAATCATTTCTGGGCACATTTTTATAAGTGCCAAAAATTTTATAAGTTCGCTCACACTTGGCCCCGAATGTTTCTAAGTCCTCTACTGCCGCTAACACGAAAATTTCAAAGTCTCGATACACGAGCACTACTTGAAGCGAAATTTTCCAACTCCACACACACTTGGCCCCGAAACTAACTAAGTTCTCTACTGCAACAGACACGCAATTTTCAAATTCTCGACATACGTGAACATTACTTGAAGAGAAAATTTTCTAAGTCCCACAACTACCAATCTCCGAAGAACCCAATACTTACCTTCAACACTGCAGTCAGCTTCTCCTCTGCTCTAGGGAGGATTCCACTCGTCAACTAGAGCCCCGCACTCGGCAGGCCGACGAAGACCTCGATCCTAGCCAGTGCACCCGTATTTATACTGCTCTACATCCCATCCTCCAGCCTACCCCTTCCCAGAGACCAGACCTCAGCGCCGCCTATTCTGGCTATCGGCGCTCCATCTACAATTAAGACATTATTTTCGGCTAGCAAGGGAAAACACCGACCAATGATAGCAGGCTGGCACCTGCATCCTTCAACTTACACATGCTCGGCGGTCTAGTCCCGCCAACAGGGTTCATGAGGTCATGCTGTAACAAATACACAGTATTTTCCAACTGATTACAAATCCCTGACTGAACCACCATCACAAATAGTTTGAGGGTCTCGAACACAGATCCCTATGTCATGCCTAGTCAGTAGATATTGCTTAGGCATTTATAACGAATATACGCAATCAGCCAGAAATTCGCATACGAACCTCTCTAATAATCTTCGAAAACTCGGCATTAATCAATTTGCGCACCTATTATTTTACCATGATTTCTGTATCAAATGCCTAACCTTTCCGTTTCGCCTTTAATATAAGTTCCTATAATAGTCACCGAACAATGGGGACATTTGTCGCATTTTTCTAAGTCCAATAGAAAGTTAACATATTTTATAATTTCAGTAATTGGAATGTTTACCTAACACTTTTAATTCGACATTAAATTAAGGAACTGTTTTCCCTGCGTCATTACCAACATTACTGGGTACAGGCCAGGCAAAGTGCCCTTTAAATTGCATGCAGCTGGGGGCAGTGATATTTTCCAAAGGTTGAGTTCAAAAGTTCTCAATTAACTCTGAACAGCCTATATTAAATATCAATAAGCTAGGTGCTTATATGGGTTGTTTGGTGGGTAGGTCTCATCACCAGCGAGATAATTAGAGACGGAGCAAGTTGTACAGAGTAGAAGGAACAGCCTGTAGTAACAATTCGTATCAGCATTCACCTGGAGTTATTTCGGGAAACAATGGAAAACCGAAACCAGGATGGCCAGACCGGGAATCGAGCCCGGGTCCTCCCGAATGCAAGTCCAGTGAGTTATCACTGTGCTTCCTTGCTCGGTTACAGGCACGAGCGATTAAAAAATCCATGTCAGCTGTCGTCAAGCCGTGAGAACTGAGGCGCTGTGGTGGTGCATGCAGCAGAGGTCTGGCATGCTTCAGCAGTTACATAATGAGGGTGGCAACGCGTGGGACATCCCAGAGGTGTCTCCTTTTGCTGACGTGGCTGGCGCGCAATGCAAGTGTGCCAGCATAGAGGTACATATGTGAAATTTCACTGCGTGCGTAGCTTACGTGACAGAAGAGGTGAAATCATTGCTAAATCCAGTAATTACGTCATGATGCGAGCTGCCCCCGAGATTGGCGTCGATAACACACAAATAATTGACAATCCAAATATTATTCAGATTGATATTGCCAAGTGTCTGCATCATTCATTTCGTTAATAATAGCAGGCACGTCAATAATATCAACATATTTTTTACAGCAAATGTTGAAAATAATTTAATTCTCTGCTGTCACTAGAAATCGATGAGATTTTGGGAATTCGTTCACTTGTAGGTTACACTTTGAGCAGGAACATTCGAGTGTTGAGGTTACGACTAAGCCGATGTTGTTTTGCCATGTCCTGGGTGACTCCGAGTCAGAGAGAAATGTCATTTGATATACACCATTAGTGATATATATATTCATTAAAAAAAATAGAAAATACATACGTTATTAATGGCTAGTAAGAATAGTTCTCATGCAAATTTTTACTACATAGAGTGCGCACAAAAGTGGTTCTTTGTTTCCCTTTAGTATAATTGACAAATCTTTGTTTGCAGGAGGCGAGGAACTATCCTGGAAGCAGATCTTATGCAGGGCTTCATAAATGTTGGAAGTAACCGTGAATGGACTATTGCGTTAGTTTATTACAGTTCTCTTTTTTTCCGCCAGATCAGTACTAATAATGCTGGAGTAGTTCTTTCGAAGGAACTGTCTATCATGCAAAATAACAGAATGACTGTTGAAAGATACAATCACACAGTCCACAACAGACTGTTCTGATGGGTTTTATATGTAGGTGAATAATATTTGAATGGTACCAAAACCCTTTCTGACTTCTGTGCATATATTAGCAGTCTGCACGGAGATTTGTCACGGGAAATACTGTTTATTTTTAAGAACATTAATGATATTTTATAGATTGGATTTGACTTGACAAACTCCCACTGGGAATTCAACAGGAACGTTTTGCTATACGGAAAACAAGGAATGGAGAGTGGAGTGGAGAGAAGTGATATTAAAGCGAAGATATTTGGGCAGCTCTTAACATCGAGGTCTTGGGAGCCGATGAGGGGGAAGTGAGATGAGAATGGAGCAGCGCTGGAATGCAAAGGCAGGGAGACGAGAAGAAAAACCTCGCCACCTAATAATTGACCAACGTGTGAGGTTCACGGCAATGTTAATTTCATATAAGGCAGAAGAATACACAAGCAGATCTTAGCAGGGCTTTCAAAAGTGTTTTGCTCTTAACAGAATATACTGCTTGCAAGCCGGGGAAACTTATTTTTATACAATGGAAATCGGGGCGTCATACATATTAAGTTCAATGTACCGTCATACATACTCGTTTTCTATCAAACAAAATTTAATCTAGAAAACAGCATTGATAGCAGAATATAACTTTCTTAAATGCTTATATTCCATTTCATATAACTTCAATAATTTTTGCCTTCTCGAAAAGTAGTGCAGTCACGATCTTGTTCCCATTCCGAACTGTTTTATATTTGTTATGTCCACATAATAGGCTAGTTAGGGTTCAGTTAATTTTACTTGTATGTCTGGGTTAGACCACATACATGTGAAAACCTACCGCAATATGAAATGTTCAGCAAAATTTAACTTTTCATGTAAAAATCGATAGAAATTCAATCTAATAAATTAGGGTAATACAAGGTTTTAAAGCCCAAAAAATTCAAATTTTCAAACAACAATATAAAACACATTATTTTTTAAATGCACGACCTTACTGCTTACTTCGTAATTCCTAATGCCTCGCGACATCAGTTGTGCATGATTACTTCACTAAAATCACTTGTCAGCGTCTGATATGAAATAATTTATTTGCTGACTTATGCAATTAACAAAACGCTTTAAAACCAGAAATTTTATACTTAAATACAATTTCAATAATGCTTTGCGATAGTCAGAGAAAATGGCGGACCACAACAATAAAAAGTGCCTTGACACTCAAGCAGAGAACTATTTTAAGATGCCTACGATGAACTAATGAAATACACAGATACAAAAATATTATTAACTGCATATATGTAAATACAATATGAAGAAAGAGAGCTCAAGGACATTTCACCAGGCAGGTCGACATTGACCATTGGAAGGCATTGACCAGTTCATGATGGTGTTGCAAATCAGAATGCTATAATTAGTATTTACTCTACTCCCTTGCTGTTGTCTCGAAAGATTGGGGTTCAAATATGGTTATATCAGAAGTTTGTCGGTACTACAGGAAATATGCATGCCAAAATTGTGTTTTAATTCATAAGTAAAAAATCTATATTGGTAGTAAATTTTAAAATATTTAAAATTAAAATAATAATTTTTATAATAATAATTTATAAATTATTTATGATTATTAATATTTATTTGTTAACATAGGTATTTCCACAGACATGCATACACCCCACTGATTAACCAGACATACATACACCCCCACTGAATAACCCACACCCCTGTGGCAATCGACAGTGAAACAAGTTCCCGCAGGAAACTCACTAGAGGCATACCACCCTTGCAGTGACATGCAGATGTAGTTGAACAGGTGATTTCAGATCCATAATGCAGGTAAAAAGCCTGTATTTTGGCTATAAGAACTTAAACAACACAGATGTCTACAATAACCTTCAGCGGACGCAGTACTTTGCAAATGGTGGTGGAGGAGTTAGTTTACAAATTCTCTTTGAGTCATTGAGTAATAAGTGCCTTTTCTGCAAAAAATATCATTAAATTACAACAACACACCACAAGGGTGTATTGTCCCTACAATTCACCTTATAGGTGAATACATTTTGCTGTCAGTGGTCACTGTGTGTGTGTGTGTGTGTGAGATAGAGATAGAGAGATAGAGAGAGAGAGAGAGATAGAGAGAGAGAGAGAGAGAAAGACACTATACCTTGATAGGTTAATGTGTCTATAGCAGTAATTCTCAGAACATCAATAATTTATTGCAAAATACATTTTAAAAGCTAGGACATCACCAATAAAACCTGCTACTTCATCCTGCTTGGAAATCCAGGGGAGCGACTACAGAACATATGATTGCTTATTCACTTGGATAAAAAAATGAGAGTAATTTAAAAAAAAAATTATTATAAAATGTATTATTTTTTACCATAAAGAAATCATTTACAAAAAATAAAATAAATTGTATTGCTAATAAATGATAACAGAAATAAATATTTAAAAACACTCAAATACATTTTCATACACTATTTATTTAGTATACAGTCAATACAAAACACATTTGTAGTTGAAAAAAAATTGGTTATTGCAGTTCTCTACTTTAGAAGACTGTCACATACAAGGCTAAGGAGTTCTTGTAGGATTGTAAGCATTAGCTTCTTGCGAAAGGTAGCGTCAGTCTCTGGATCATGACGGTGTCCATCGGTCCCCAGTTAACCATCCACCTCACCTCATCATAGCAGCATAGCAGATCTTACTCCTCTGTAACAGTTCGTTCCGCGACATTTCCCTCGGCAATGGTGGGACCACCGCCAACAGCAGTTCCGGCATCCACAGCTCTAAGACTATGCACTGCTGGGTGGCACCAACGGTAGGTGCAGGTTCGTTTCCCAAGATGGAGGCAGAGACATTCGTGGCAGGTACCATCATGAATGGCTGGCGTCGACGCTGTACTCGGCGACGTCTGATATTCTGACTGATAGTATCATTATTCTTAGATCCAGGATGCTGTGAAGGTTCGTGCCCCACCTGGGACAGTTCCACTGCACAATCTGGTGCGTGGATGGTAGCAGACAGCTGGGCCGAGGCGATGATTTGGTCGTTGGTGCAGGACAGCTGTGTCTGCGGTGTCATGTGGAACACGACGCAGGCCGATCGTCCTGGACAATCCAATTGAAACTGTTTTGGTTCGTAGACGACTGGATAATGCGTGAAACGCCAATGCCGCATGCCGCTACCATCCTAGGTCTCGGTGTAAGTGCGCAGATATCCATCTTCTGCGATGAAACTGTATTCAATGGTGCCATAGTCAGGCTTGGAATTTGTATATCTTTTTGTAGGACAGAATGGAGTCATAGTGACGATCAGACCTCTAGGCGATGACTAAATGAGCGCACCGTTTTTCGCACTTATATATAATACGGACGATGAACAGGTGTACCACCACTCAAAACTAAAATTCTCATACATTTCGGGTGACTTCGTGTCTAGTCGTAACTTGCCGATTCATGGTCCAAGGACAAAGCACACCATTTGTGCAGCAGCTGTGAGCTTCTCCACATGCGTGTCCAGACAGGTTCTGACCTGTCGCAGGCGTATCGGTGCTGGTCGTTGTAAAGTTTGGCCAGCTTGCGCAGGGAAAGACAGCCATATACACACTGTACATCGATGATTTCAACTTCGTTTTTGCACAAGTCGCTCAACCATTTGTTCTACTCGGGCCCTGCCACGTAAACCGGTCCTTGCAGATACTGCATCAGCAAGTCGTCCGTCTTCTTGCTTTTCTCGTACAAGAGTTTCCACGTATAAGAGGGGCCGAAAGGAGCACGTGCGCGTTTTGCCATTATAGTAGGTCACAGCTTGTGGAAGCAACTGGAATATAGTATGGAGCCAAAGGTTTCTGGTTCATCAACACCTGAGGTTAGCGCAGTGTTATCGACTTCTTCGGATGGGACACCTGCAGTAGTGCTGTCACCGACTTTGTCAGATGTGACACCTACATCACTACCAGCATCTACTGCTATCAGTACGGTACCATCAACTTCTTCGGATGGGCTGATTACAATAACACCATTATGGCTTGTTTATTTCTGTAAATGGCAAAGCTAGATGAGGCTGAAATGGTAGTCATTATAGTTTACTGTTATTATTTATCAGTAAGTCTGAGGTACGGTGGTGGATACGGAACTGTATTGTTAATAGCATGAATGAGGAAAGCTAATGTCATGGTGATAGGTACTATATCTGTTTTGGTTTTCAGTACAATTCGATATGGCTTTTAAGTAAGGCTGGAAGGAAGGGATGTGAAGAGGGGTCTGTCGATAACTATAGAGTGTGATGGTTGAATGTCTAAAGAAATAAAAAAAAACTGTGTTAAGTGTTCTTACAAGATGATTGGGTTAAATTATTTAAGGCTAGGTAAAGTTTAGTTAGGTGATGTAAGTTAAGGTTATCTTAGGTTAAGCGAAGTGGATACTGAACAGTTTGATTATGGAATGGTGTGTTGGAAACACTTTACAATCATTACATAGAAGTAGGAAATATAGGTTTTTCTAAGTTCGACATAGAAATCCCTGCATACTTATGTCTGGGATATTAAAAAAAATACATTATATATAAATAATAATCGAAAAAGTGTGAATAACCAACGTTCACAAAATAAAAAACTTGGCATATATTTTACTAAAACAGTATTTACATGTGCTTATAAAACATCCAAAATGGCGCTTGTCATAGTCACGTAATCATATATTCTGATGACAAATTCTTACCTGCCTGACAAATACGAATCAGTAGACTCCTCGCCTGATACATTTTAAAGTTTAATAAAAAATTCTTTAAAAAAAAATACATAAAAATTAAAGTATTTAGGTTAAATCTTAAATAATATAAATGTAAGTTAAACCAAAATAATAAAAAATATAATTTAAAATGTTATAATAAAATAATATATACCTAAAAATTACGTAAGTTAAACCTTAATAATATATATGCTTATCAAACCAAAATAATAAATAAATAAAAAATTTAAAGTAACATAACAAAAATTATTGATTAAAACACTTAAAAAAATCATATTAGAAATTAAAATTATATAAAAAAATATATACTTACAAATGACCACTTTAAATATAAACTTAAACAATTGTTGATATGTAAATGAAATACTTTTAAAAATTATATAATAAAAAATTAACATGTAATATCTTAAATGAGAGGCAGGATATTATTTATTAGGCTCGACGTTATATACACCTTATAAACTCTTGTCCCAGGGTATGTTGCAATAGCCGAGTACTCTAAGACGTAAGTCTGGAGACCCAAGGTCCAGCAGTTCGATCGCAATATTTCAGATGGTATTTTGAGTTATAAAAAACAGTGCTCTAGCAGCCGATTCCAGAACCTATGGAAGTGGAGATCGAATCATCGAATGAGAGCGACACCAGCGCTCCTAGTGGCTAAAGCCAGAACCAAAATGGCGGCGCCCCTATTTGTCAAAGCCAGAAGTAATGGGGGAAACAAATTACAAACAAAAAACCAATATTGCGGCCTCCGTGTAAATGTAAACAAAGATGGCTACCTCCAGTAACAAATATGGCGGCATCCAGTAACAGCCGATGTAAACAAAGATAGAAAGAGGAGAATGTGAGAGAGAAAGGAAAGAATAAGAGAGAATGGTCTGTACACCCTCAAGGATAGATAACGCTTAAACGAATCGCTTCTAGAGGCGATGCTGTCCTGTGTTCACGTCCGATAGTACTGCAATGTTTGTGTCGGAGCTTCACGCATCTTCACGCACTATCACGGCGATGCTGTGCGCATAACTCAAAAAACGTGAGGTGCTGTATCCTAGCCACACTGCGCTATGTTTAATGCGTCTTGACACTACGAACTCCTCTGTGTTGATTTTCCTGTTAGCTATTAAACTTCCCTCACACTGGCGCCATCAGCAAATGTTATAACTGTTAACTGGACGTGTGCTGTCACTTCTTGCTGAAGCTATGCTATATGTCAAACGTCTGAGACAAGTAGCGTCCCTTTAACAGGTTATTATAATATCTTACTTCCGAGATTACTGCATAGCTGAAACTTAACCATCGGAGGGTTGGTTATCTCCGTTAAAACAGCGTTCACTATTCGGTACTGGCGTACCTGAACATATCGAGAGTTCCTTGAAATAATTATCGTTATCAATTAGTATTGTGGTGAAAAAAGTTGAATGCATACGATATTATATACTTAAATTACGGAAAAAATTATTCTTTTACAGTAGCACATGATAAGTTAAACATGGATAAGTTAAAGAGTTAAAGAGCACATACAAGTCAGTGTACTGTTAACGAACACAAGGCAACAGCTCTATAATTATTGAAAAAGCTAACGTCATCAATGTCATAAATGTACTTTAGGAACTGTTAATACAATTTGTCTAACGCACAAGAACAGAACACAGGAGAACGAAGAAGCTCAATTTAAATTTTTGGTTTATCTAGTACTGCTAGGTCAAATTTCTATCGTAGCCGGAACTATTGAAACTACAGAAAACATATTTCCCCGTTAACTAACAGGAAACTGTTCATAATGTTAAGTAGAACTGGACTAACAAAAAACTTCGTATAAAGTTTATATTTACTGCAGAATTTTTTTTTGTTTATTTTGAGTATTTGGTTATATTTGTGAACCTATGCACCTGAAAGCATAATGTAAGTTACAGTTACCTGCGGGAGGATTACTGCAGAACTGCTACAGGGTCAAACCTGTGTAGTGGAGTGAGGGTTATTTTGTCATACCGGAATACACTACTTATGAGTGCTGATAGTGAGTGAGCTGAGCTCTTGTTATCAGTGTGTCTTCAAGGGCGGCACAAGTGCCACTGAACATGCGCCATGCAAGTGTTGTTTGTTTACCTCACCAACTGTTCACGATATCCCGAGCAGACAATGACTGAGCCACTTCGAGGATTGCGATATAAAAGCCACGTGCGTCATGTGACGTCAGTTGGACAGGGAACTGACTTTCAAAAAGGCTTGCAAGTAGGAGTCCAGCTACTGACCAGGAGTGATTGTATAGTAGTCTTGTCTACAAACACATTAAAGACAACTTTCATCGATTATGAAGGCGTTATGCTAGCTCTTTTTTACAACATTCAGATATATTTTAGATCTGATTATATTTGTAGAAAAATACTTTAGGTAGGTGATGTTAATAACATTAATTACTAAAACCGACGTAAATATTGGGCATAGGATAACCTAATTTCCGAGGTCATGTCGTCACTAAATTAAATAACCGCATATATTTAAATTAACATTCCAAATAATAACTGCGAGAAAACTCATTTTAAATTTTTGATTACGTGTTGTTGTGTTGAAATAGAGTAATTAAGGTGTTTTACAAAAATTTTATTCGAATTTTTGTGGGTAATTTTATGGACACTCAATCAATTTAATTTTCATAGTATTAAAATCTTCCGGTAGAGTACCAACTTTATTTTCATGAAGTTTCACACCGTCGTTAAATCAGTGCTTGGATAACAACAATTGATTCTACAGAAATATCTATTCTAAGACGTCGCGGTAAACTACACATTTGCATAAAGAAGAAATGAAGCTAGACTTACGGAATTTGTCAACCAACCGTGAACGAGCTTAATGAATACTTTAATTAAAAGAATGATTTTCACCCATCTGCAAAATAGTGTAAAACATTTTTGAAAAAGCACTTAACTTGTTGTAACTACAACCTCCTTTCAAGTGTAGCATGGGAAGAAGCAGTATGTAGGTTGAAAGGAGACTGTATATGGTAAACATATTCGTCCAGGGAAGAGTGGAGTGGAGAGATTTGGAGACTCTTAACATTGAGGTCGTGAGAGCCGATGTGTGCGAAGTGAGCTGAGTATGGAGAGGGGCCGGAATGCATGGACGGGGGAAACGGGGTATCCCGGGAAAACACGCCACCAGCGACATCGTCTGGCACGACTCCCAAGTGCGAACCTCCAGAGCATGACGGCGATGGGAATCGAACCCGGTCCGCCTAGGTGGGAGGCGGTGGTCTAGCCACTTAACCACCGCGGCCCCTTCTACAGATAAGAGGTTTCAGAGGCTGGGGTGGCATTTGTTAGGCGAGAAAGCCAAACCTCATTGTTGTCGTACTATCCACACCAGAGCTCCTACTTTATGGAGAACGAATATTATTTGGTTATTACATTACTTATTGTTAAAGAGTGTTCACGATAAAGTGAGCACTTCTGAAATTAAAACTTAGACACTGCCCTACTTGGATATATTTTAACGGGCTTTCTGTGTGACATGCTCCCAGTAAAGTGGTAACGTCGAGTGGGAAGTAGTTCCATATCTTTTTTACGTAACCATGTGTGAAGACTTAAATTAAAACTTAGTCACTGCCCTACTTGGATATATTTTAACGGGCTTTCTGTGTGACATGCTCCCAGTAAAGTGGTAACGTCGAGTGGGAAGTAGTTCCATATCTTTGTTACGTAACCATGTGTGAAGGCTTAAATAAAAAGTTAGTCACTGCCCTACTTGGATATATTTTAACGGGCTTTCTGTATGACATGCTCCCAGTAAAGTGGTAACGTCGAGTGGGAAGTAGTTCCATATCTTTGTTACGTAACCATGTGTGAAGACTTAAATTAAAACTTAGTCACTGCCCTACTTGGATATATTTTAACGGGCTTTCTGTGTGACATGCTCCCAGTAAAGTGGTAACGTCGAGTGGGAAGTAGTTCCATATCTTTGTTACGTACCCATGTGTGAAGACTTAAATTAAAACTTAGTCACTGCCCTACTTGGATATATTTTAACGGGCTTTCTGTGTGACATGCTCCCAGTAAAGTGGTAACGTCGAGTGGGAAGTAGTTCCATATCTTTGTTACGTAACCATGTGTGAAGACTTAAATTAAAACTTAGTCACTGCCCTATTTGGATATATTTTAACGGGCTCTCTGTGTGACATGGTCCCAGTAAAGTCGTAACGTCGAGTGGGAAGTAGTTCCATATCTTTGTTACGTAAACATGTGTGAAGGCTTAAATTAAAACTTAGTCACTGCCCTACTTGGATATATTTTAACGGGCTTTCTGTGTGACATTATCCCAGTAAAGAGGTAACGTCGAGTGGGAAGTAGTTCCATATCTTTGTTACGTAACCATGTGTGAAGACTTAAATTAAAACTTAGTCACTGCCCTACTTGGATATATTTTAACGGGCTTTCTGTGTGACATGCTCCCAGTAAAGTGGTAACGTCGAGTGGGAAGTAGTTCCATATCTTTGTTACGTAACCATGTGTGAAGATTTAATTAAACGTTAGTCACTGCCCTACTTGGATATATTTTAACGGGCTTTCTGTGTGACATGCTCCCAATATAGTGGTAACGTCGAGTGGGAAGTAGTTCCATATATTTTTTACGTAACCATGTGTGAAGACTTAAATTAAAACTTAGTCACTGCCCTACTTGGATATATTTTAACGGGCTTTCTGTGTGACATGCTCCCAGTAAAGTGGTAACGTCGAGTGGGAAGTAGTTCCATATCTTTGTTACGTAACCATGTGTGAAGACTTAAATTAAAAGTTAGTCACTGCCCTACTTGGATATATTTTAACGGGCTTTCTGTGTGACATGCTCCCAGTAAAGTGGTAACGTCGAGTGGGAAGTAGTTCCATATCTTTGTTACGTACCCATGTGTGAAGACTTAAATTAAAACTTAGTCACTGCCCTACTTGGATATATTTTAACGGGCTTTCTGTGTGACATGCTCCCAGTAAAGTGGTAACGTCGAGTGGGAAGTAGTTCCATATCTTTGTTACGTAACCATGTGTGAAGACTTAAATTAAAACTGAGTCACTGCCCTAATTGGATATATTTTAACGGGCTCTCTGTGTGACATGCTCCCAGTAAAGTGGTAACGTCGAGTGGGAAGTAGTTCCATATCTTTGTTACGTAACCATGTGTGAAGACTTAAATTAAAAGTTAGTCACTTCCCTACTTGGATATATTTTAACGGGCTTTCTGTGTGACATGCTCCCAATATAGTGGTAACGTCGAGTGGGAAGTAGTTCCATATCTTTTTTACGTAACCATGTGTGAAGACTTAAATTAAAACTTAGTCACTGCCCTACTTGGATATATTTTAACGGGCTTTCTGTGTGACATGCTCCCAGTAAAGTGGTAACTTCGAGTGGGAAGTAGTTCCATATCCCTGTTACGTAACCATGTGTGAAGACTTAATTAAAACTTAGTCACTGCCCTACTTGGATATATTTTAACGGGCTTTCTGTGTGACATGCTCCCAGTAAAGTGGTAACGTCGAGTGGGAAGTAAGTTCCATATCTTTGTTACTATAACCATGTATGAAGACTTAAATTAAAACTTAGTCACTGCCCTACTTGGATATATTTTAACGGGCTTTCTGTATGACATGCTCCCAGTAATGTGGTAACGTCGAGTGGGAAGTAGTTCCATATCTTTGTTACGTAACCATGTGTGAAGACTTAAATTAAAACTTAGTCACTGCCTACTTGGATATATTTTAACGGGCTTTCTGTGTGACATGCTCCCAGTAAAGTGGTAACGTCGAGTGCGAAGTAGTTCCATATCTTTGTTACGTAACCATGTGTGAAGACTTAAATTAACACTTAGTCACTGCCCTACTTGGATATATTTTAACGGGCTTTCTGTGTGACATGCTCCCAGTAAAGTGGTAACGTCGAGTGGGAAGTAGTTCCATATCTTTGTTACGTAACCATGTGTGAAGACTTAGATTAAAACTTAGTCACTGCCCTACTTGGATATATTTTAACGGGCTTTCTGTGTGACATGCTCCCAGTAAAGTGGTAACGTCGAGTGGGAAGTAGTTCCATATCTTTGTTACGTAACCATGTGTGAAAACTAAAATTAAAACTTAGTCACTGTCTACTTGGATATATTTTAACGGGCTTTCTGTGTGACATGCTCCCAGTAAAGTGGTAACGTCGAGTGGGAAGTAGTTCCATATCTTTGTTACGTAACCATGTGTGAAGACTTAAATTAAACGTTAGTCACTGCCCTACTTGGATATATTTTAACGGGATTTCTGTGTGACATGCTCCCAATATAGTGGTAACGTCGAGTGGGAAGTAGTTCCATATCTTTTTTACGTAACCATGTGTGAAGACTTAAATTAAAACTTAGTCACTGCCCTACTTGGATATATTTTAACGGGCTTTCTGTGTGACATGCTCCCAGTAAAGTGGTAACGTCGAGTGGGAAGTAGTTGCATATCTTTGTTACGTAACCATGTGTGAAGGCTTAAATAAAAACTTAGTCACTGCCCTACTTGGATATATTTTAACGGGCTTTCTGTATGACATGCTCCCAGTAAAGTGGTAACGTCGAGTGGGAAGTAGTTCCATATCTTTGTTACGTAACCATGTGTGAAGACTTAAATTAAAACTTAGTCACTGCCCTACTTGGATATATTTTAACGGGCTTTCTGTGTGACATGCTCCCAGTAAAGTGGTAACGTCGAGTGGGAAGTAGTTCCATATCTTTGTTACGTACCCATGTGTGAAGACTTAAATTAAAACTTAGTCACTGCCCTACTTGGATATATTTTAACGGGCTTTCTGTGTGACATGGTCACAGTAAAGTCGTAACGTCGAGTGGGAAGTAGTTCCATATCTTTGTTACGTAACCATGTGTGAAGGCCTAAATTAAAACTTAGTCACTGCCCTACTTGGACATATTTAACGGGCTTTCTGTGTGACATGCTCCCAATATATAGTGGTAAACGTCGAGTGGGAAGTAGTTCCATATCTTTGTTACGTAACCATGTGTGAAGACTTAAATTAAAAGTTAGTCACTGCCCTACTTGGATATTTTTAACGGGCTTTCTGTGTGACATGCTCCCAGTAAAGTGGTAACGTCGAGTGGGAAGTAGTTCCATATCTTTGTTACGTAACCATGTGTGAAGACTTAAATTAAACGTTAGTCACTGCCCTACTTGGATATATTTTAACGGGATTTCTGTGTGACATGCTCCCAATATAGTGGTAACGTCGAGTGGGAAGTAGTTCCATATCTTTTTTACGTAACCATGTGTGAAGACTTAAATTAAACGTTAGTCACTGCCCTACTTGGATATATTTTAACGGGATTTTTTTTTGGACATCCCCGTTAAGGGTAACGTCGAGTGGGAAATTCCATATCTTTGTTACGTAACCATTGGAAGACTTAAATTAAAACTTTGTCACTGCCCACTTGGAATATTTTAAAGGGCTTTCTGTTGACATGCTCCCAAATTGGGAACGTCGAGTGGGAATGTTTTTTTTTCTTTTTGGAAAATTAAAAAAACTAAATTGGGTATTTTTAAGGGTTTTTTTAACTATTTTCCAGGGGGTATTCCTTTTTTTCGTACCAATGGGAAAACTTAAATTTAAAAATTTTCCTGCCCACTTGGGTAATTTTTTAAAAGGGGTTTCTGTTGACAACCCCCATAAAGTGGGAACTCGATGGGGGGTATTCCATATCTTTTTTACGTAAAATTTAAAACTTAAAATTAAAACTTATTCACTGCCCACTTATATATTTTTAAGGGGTTTCCCGTGTGACACTCCCCAAAAGTGGGAACGCGAGTGGGGAAATAGTTCCTATCTTTTTTACGTAACCTGTGTGAAACTTAAATTTAAAATTTGTCACTGCCCTACTTGAATATTTTAACGGGCTTTCTGTGTGAATCCCCATAAAGGGTAACCGGTGGGGGAAATATTTTCCCTTCTTTGTTACGAACCCAGGGGTTTAAAACTTTTAAATTTAAAAATTATCACGTGCCTACTTGGGTAATTTAACGGGGGTTTCTGTTGACAGCCCCAGTAAAGTGGAACGTCGAGTGGGAAGTTTCCCTATCTTTGTTCTTTAACCCCCTGTTGAAGCTTAAAATTTTAAAAAGTACTGCCCTACTTGGATATATTTTAACGGCTTTTTTGTGGACATCCCCCATTTAATGGTAAACTCGAGTGGGGAAGTATTCCATACTTTTTTTACAACCATTTTGAAGACTTAAAAAATTTTAAAACTTAGTCCCCTGCCCCACTTGGATATTTTTAACGGGGGTTTCTTTGAAAACTCCCCGTAAAGTGGGAACGTCGAGTGGAATAGTTTCCATATCTTTGTTACGTAACCATGTGTGAAACTTTAAATTTAAAACTTAGTCACTGCCCACTTGGATAATTTTTTTAAAACCCCTTTTTGTTACAGCCCCATAAAGTGGTAACGTCAGTGGGGAAATATTCCATATCTTTTTTTTCGTAACCATTTTGAAACTTAAATTAAAACTTTTCCTGCCCAATTTGGGTTATTTTAACGGGGTTCTGTTGCCTCCATAAGTGGGAACGCGAGTGGAAGTAGTTCCATATCTTTGTTACGTAACCATTGTGAAACTTAAATTTAAAAATTATCACGCCCTACTTTGGATTATTTTTAAAAAGGGCTTTCTGGTGACAGCTCCCATAAAGTGGGAACGTGAGGGAAGTAGTTCCAATCTTGGGTTTCGTAACCTGTTAAACTTAAATTTAAAATTAGTCACGCCCTACTTGATATATTTTTAACGGCTTTCTTTACATGCCCCCTAAAAATGGTAACGTCGAGTGGAATAGTTTTATACTTTTTTACGTAAAAATGTTGAAACTTAAAATAAAACTTTGTCACTGCCCACTTTTAATATTTTAAAAGGGGCTTTCTTGTGACATCTCCCCTAAAGGTAACGTCGGTGGAAGTATTCCCTATCTTTGTTTTCTAAACCCTGTGTGAAGACTTTAAAAAAAATTAGTCATGCCCTACTTGGATTTTTTTAACGGTTTCTGTGTGACATGCTCCCATAAAAGTGGGAACGCGAGGGAAGTAGTTTTTTTTT